>JAMXBD010001134.1:0-471108 GCA_024138025.1 Combretum micranthum | reverse complement strand
CATTGTTTTAAATAAAAAGGCGATGGGTATAAAGAAGCAACCATATTGTTGCCCATAATGTGTGTGGCAACATTTTTTAAATAAATTGTTGCCTAATATCAATTATTAATATAACAGTTATGAAATTGTTACATTAACCTTATAAATATTAAAATTTATGATAAGGGTTGCTAAATTGTTGTTACTTCGTTGCCTAAATCTCATTTGTAATAGTGAATTTATCTTGAATGAAAATCATTAAGTTGGTTGAATATTACTTCTGTGATGAAAACTTCCCATAACAAAGCACTTATTGAGTTTAGTCAATGAAACAATAAAATGTTGGTTAGAATTAGGAAAGTTAAATAACAATTTTGGAAGGCCATGTTAATAAGGACTTTCAAGAATTGACCAACTCAGGAGAAGTAAAGAAAATTTGTCTTCATGGTATAAATGTCATAAAAGTACTAAACAATGATGAGATTAGAGAAACAATATATGAGTATAGAGTGGCGAAAAATGATAAAAAAAAAAAAAAGCTAGTTTATAAAAGCCGCATTTTACTTGATACCTTAAAGAGAAAAAAAAATCAGAAATTATGGATGGGTAATAGAAATGTATGTAATGTAAAGAAAATTGCAATTATAAAACTCAAATTATATTTAAAGTATATAACGAGTCTTTTTCTTTTAATATTTTTACGGTAATATAAATTTTTATTTAACCAACACAATAAGAGAAAATTTTTCTTCATAATACTTTAAAGTTTAAATAATGTGAATTTTCTATACTTTAATTTCTTTTATGCAAATATGAGAAAAGTTTGACAACTTCCTTTCCTCATACATTCATTCAACCTATTTTCATTTTTTTCCCTTTCTCACTTATATCGCTTTAGTATTATTGTCAGATATGATAAGATTTACTAGAAGTAGATTTTGATATATTATTTATGTGAACTATTATAGGCATGAATAGACTAAAAATACCACAATACTATTTATATCATTGTTTGAGAAACTTAGAGGCGAATTGTGCTAGGTCAAAAGAAGACTAAAGAAGTAGCATTTTATTGGCAATCAAAATGATAAAAGCCTCGATAAATCTAGAATAAAATAGAGAGTAAAAGTGTAATAGTGATTAAGTTGTAACTTGTTAAAAAAAGTAAAACCTTCAATTGAAGAAATTCATTTAAAGGTACTATAAAATTGATATCCTTAAATTAAAAAAAAAAAAGGAGTGATATATAAATAACAAAATATATCTACACATACACATAAGGAAAATATCTTATTAGGAGAAAAAAGAAAAAGAAATCCGCACACCTAAAAAAATAAAATAAGAAAAATAAATTAAGTCATGGCTTATTAAAATAAAAAACTAGACATTCCATAACTAGTAAATTCCCGCTATAATGAATAGACTCTCTCCTTTCTCACAGTTCATGCTAACAAAAATTATGTTGCTATGATATAATTAGAAGAAAGATAAAAAGAAAATCATAAATAAGAGTACAAAGCAAAAACACAAGATTACAATGGCAAATTGTAAATAACAACAGTAACTTCTATTTGCACATTAAATTGTACGTATTAAGTTTAGAATTTTCAACATTTTGATATTTTCGTGATTGTTGTACTTGATTACAAAAGTTTGCAAAGCTATATTTTTAAAATAGTACCATAAAACTTGCACTGCATACATTATTTTTCAAAACCGGTATCCAATAACCTATACAATATGCACCATATTTTTAAAACTATCATGGATCCTACATTACATGCATTATTTTTTCGAAATTGTTGTGAAACCCTCATATTACGTGTGAAAAAATTGTTAAAGATTTTGTTGATACAGAAAGTTCATATCTTAAATTTTAATGGGTAAGCAATGGCTTTATATTTACAAGATTGTTAAGGTGCATAGATGAATTGCCTATTTCATGTGTTTTAGTTCGATAGTTAATGTTCCATGCGTTATGTAGTAAGTTATGAATTCATGTTTGCAAATTATTCAGAATACGAGGGTGCAAGATTGTTAAGATGCATAAGTGAATTTCTTATCTCATATGTTTTAGTTCGATAATTGACGTTTCATGCATTATGTAGCGAGTTATCAATCCATGTTCGCAAATTATTCAGAATACAGGGGTGCAATAAACAGTTCTTACTTTTAGTCTTGTTTCAAGCCCAATCTAATTGATGTGTTTTTGGGGTGATTAATCCTATATGTAATTAAATTGTGTTTTAGTCAATTGATTGTTTGTTGTACTAGTTTTGTTAAGTTTTGTGTAACGTGACATATAGATCATTGGTGATTGTGCGATGATTGTTATCCATGGAATTCACTCATCGTGTTTGGAATCAATTCTTACATATAGAAGGAATTGTGATAGCCTTCAATTTCAAGAAAAAGCTAGTGTTTAGGAACAAAAACCCTTAGGAATAAAGAAGAGGTGTGATATTTTACATGTGAATGGTGTTATTTAAGATATAACACAATTCAAAATATTTTCAATTATCATATCATAAAATCCAAAATAATTGTAATGTGATGATATATAATTTTGAAAGAGTAGGACTATGAGAAGAGACCATTATAAAAAAAAAATAAAAAGTAAAAACTAATGCAAAAGTAAGTACTAACCCTCAAGATGACACTATCAAGAAATTGCTATAATGTACTAGATGAACTGATGATAAGCTATATAATAATGTCTACAAGTTGATTTGATAACTTAATGGAATAAGCAAACTTGTTTCGTTGGGTCTAAGTTTGAAATGATATGTTTGAGTGAGGGAAAGGCAAAGTTGAGTTTTTAATCAAGTCAAGTTAGATGGGAGAATGTTGTGATTACTATAAATTAGTTGTTCAAAACAACAAAAAAAATATTGTGTATAGACATGTAATCAGGAATTTAGAAGGAATTGAAGTGAAAGGGGGGAAGCACAATAATTAAATAAGAAATTAAAATTGAATAAACATAAGTAGTACAAATTACTTAAATGAATGGCGACAATGGTGATTATTGTAATTGGCTTTAAATTACATATAATTATTATTATTTATTTGGGCTTAACTTATAGATCAAACGATGGGACTCAGCAAGTTTAGTTCTTTTTATTAAATGATTTGTGTCGTTCTCTGGAGATTGTGCAGGTTTTTAGAAGAGACAAATTCTCAAGTATAGCTTTGGTCACGGGTTACAGCAATGCTCGTTGACTCCACTCTTCAATGCTCGACAAGTTAAAAAATGTAGAGTCCTTAGTCATGGGTCATGTCGAAGGCTCAAGACTCTACTCTTGAGAGTGCAACAAGCTCAAGTCCAAGACTCAACAAGTTTAAAGATGCACAACTCTGGTCGAAGGTCAAAACCAGGGCATGACAAGTCTAATGTGTGACAAGTCTGAGGCGCGACAAGTTTGAATTTAAAGCTCGACAAAATCCACATAAGCATAGACTTGGTCTAAGGGCCAAAATAAAGGGGCGACATATTAAGGCGCGACAAGCATTATGGCATAGCAGTTTAAATGCATGAAACGATGTGGCGAAAAAAAAGCCGTTGAGCGGATTTAATGTTTACGGATTTTAAGACGTTATCTCCAACGAACATTTAAATGTTTGCAAACTATATTCCTTTGGAGATCCAAGTGGGAACCGTTGTTGAAAGAGCTTTCATTTGAAGATGAACAAATCAAGATTTCTTTTGTTCTCTTATTCATTAATTTGTAAATATCTACAAATAGAGAGAAAATCATTTGAGTACTCTATTATTGTATCTGCTATCTAACAGAAAGCATTTAGAAAGAGAGAAAATATTTTATTTCTTTAGTATTATAAAGTGGTGTGTTGCTCAGCTTAAGCATGTGTTTTTATGGTGATTAATAAAGTATGTAAAGTCCTTGAATGGAGGCAATTGGTGATCATGGAGAGTAGGAAGTGAGTTGAACTTCACGTTAAATCTGAACTCAAATTTTCTATCCCTATCTCTTTTACATTTCATATTATAATCTGTTGTTGTGTTATTTGCTAATATTAAAGTACATTTTGATCTGTTGCATAAAATTTAGTTGTTTGAGCATTTTAGCTTAAGTACTCGATTCACCATCCCCTTCCACTTCCCCTTCCCCTTCCCTTCCTCTTGAGTATTTTCTAGTACGTTTTCATGTTTTCATTTGGTATAAAAACCTCATCTCTATTTTCTTTTTTTTTTGTGCTTAATCACATAAAGAGTAAAAATCATGGCATCAAAATCATTAGGGTTTTTAGAGGGTAAGTATTCATAGACCACCACTTCTAAGGGGTAACAACTCATATTGAAAATGTAAAATAAAATTTTTTCTAAAAACTCAAAATGGACTAATATGGAATGTTATAGAAAATGGGCCTTTGACTATGGAAGGAAAAGAAGAAAGAGATTATAGTGAAAATGATTGGAAAAGATTATATTTAAATGATATAGCTATGGACATATCACATCATAGGTTAAACAAAAGTAATTTCAATAGAATTTGTACATGCAAATCAAATAAAGAAATATTGGATGAATTAGAAAAGACTTATGAAGGAACTTCAAGAGTAAGAAATGAAAAAAATAAGTCTTTTATGGGAAGTTCGAAAATTTCAAAATGCTTTCAAATGTATATGTAGATGAGATGCATACTAGATTTATCAATATTATAAATCCTTTAAGAGTACTTGGGAAATTTTTCATTAACTTGGAAATAAATTTTAAACTTCTCAGGTCACTACCCAAGGATTGGGAAGCAAAGAGAACAGCCATTGATGAAGCACGATATTTAAGTGCTATGAACAAAGAAGAACTCCTTTGATAATTCAAAACACATGAGCTCATAAAAAAGCAAGGAGAGGAATCAAGAAGGCACTTTAAAGGCTACTAATCATGATTTCAGCAGTGATGATGATAATAATGAGAACTTGTCCTGATGGCTAAAAAGCTTAAAAAGTTCATGAGGCCCAACAATAAGACAAAGAGGGTGGATGGTGATAGTAGCTAATCAAGATACAAAAGGAAGGATGTGATAACTTACTACAAATGGTACAAGCCGTGACACATCTAACAATAATGTCCACTAATCAAAAAGGCATCCAAAAGATCTAGAAAAGAAGCACTCATCGCCACTTGGTGTGATGATGACTCAAGTGACTCAAATGAGAATGTGTGCTTCTTGGCACTAGATGATGAGGTAAGTTCTCAATCTTCTCCTTCTTATGATGAGATATGTGCATTGTATGATAAAGTATGCAATAAATTGGTAAAAGTTGAGAAAAAGAATAGCATACTTAAAACATTAATGATGGATGTAGGAGAAGAATTGGATAAATTTAGAATTGAACATGAGGAGATTAAATTAGAAAATGAAAAGCTACATGAAGAAGTAAATATCCTGAAATTAGAAAATGAAAAGATGATTAATAAGTGTAAGAAACTAAAAAGCAAGAACGATGAGTTAAGCAAGATCAATAAAAAATTAACAATTGAAAATGACTTGCTTAATCTTGAAATTAAAACTATAAATAATAACAATGTTGAATGTGCCAGTAGTGGTAATGAAATTCTAAAGGAGCTAGAGCAACTAAAAAATGGAAACATTTTATTAAAAGCTAGCTTAGATGATTAAAAAACTACTGTAGCTAAGTTCACCAATGGAAAAAAGAATTTCAACACATTTCTTAGAAGTCAAAGGTGTGATTCAAATAAATATGGAATTAACTATAGTAGAGAAAGTAGCTGCAAATCCCACAAAACCCATTTTGTAAAAGCCACTCATGGGATATGTAACTACTATGGTAGAACCGGTCATATTGCACACAATTGTGCAATAAGAAGAACCATACATTTAAATCATAAAAGCAAGTTAGTTTGGGTTCTCAAGAGAAAGATCCTTATTCCACCTAACCAGAAATGACCCAAATCAAATGGGTACCAAAGAAGTAATACTTTATTTTGTAGGGATCTTCAAGCAGGAACAACAAATGGTATTTAGATAGTGGCTACTCTAGACATATTACTAGAAACACATTAAGTTCACATCTTTAGACTTGAAAGATCAAGAGAATGTTACTTTTGGAGACAATCGCAAATCAATTGTTCTTGGTGAATGAAACATTCTTATAAACAAAGATTTAATTATTAAAATATGCTGTTAGTTGATGGATTATAACATAATTTGCTTAGTGTAAGTCATTATGTGATAATGAGTTTGAAGTAATATTTCTTGCCAATAAATGTTCTATTGAAAGAATTGACAATAACTAAGCTTATTTGAAGGGTATAGATAAAGAAGTATTTACAAAATTAATTTTAGATCATTTAAATCATCAAATGAAACTTGTTTATACTTTCAAAAATGACAACAGTTGACTATGGCAAGAGAAATTGGGACATGCTAACATGAATATAATTTCAAAACTTGTTAAAAAGAATCTCGTAAAGGCTTACCAAAAATAAATTTTTAAAAAGACAAGATTTGTCAAGCATGTTAACAAGGAAAGCAAACTAAGTCTTTTTTTAATCTCGGCCATTAGAAATATTGTATATGGACTTATTTAATTCTGCTTAAACTTTAAGTTTGAGAGGCAAAAAATACACATTAGTTATTGTTGATAACTTCACTAGATACACATGAACTTTCTTCCTTGCATTTAAAGACAAAACAAACCATATCTTTTTTAGATATTGCAAGAAAGTCTAAAATGAAGCAGGTCTTAATATTGTATCTATTCGAAATGATCATTGAAGAGAATTTAAAAACTATGAAATGGATTATTTTTGCAGTAAATATAGCATTGAACATACTTTTTCAGCATCTAAAATTTCACAACAAAATGGTGTAGTCGAGAGGAAAAACAGAACTTTAATTGAAATGGGTAGAAATATGTTATGTGAAAATAATTTACGAAAATATTTTTGGGTTGAAACTGTAAACACTGCATGTTATATATCAAACAGAGTTTTCATAAAACCAATTCTTGAGAAAACCACCATGAGCTTTGGGAAGGACCTAGCATATGTTATTTCCATCCATTTGACACTAAATGTTTTATCTTGAACAATGGAAAAAAAATAATTAACTAAGTTTGATACTAAAAGTGATGAAGGTATTTTTTTAAGTTACTCTTTAACTAGTAAAGCATACAAAGTGTTTAATAAAAAACCTTAATTGTAGAAAAATTTATTCATGTTGTTTTTTATGATTCTTTACCTTATCTATGTTCATGTGATGATAAGGATAATGTTTATGCTAATTTGGATAAGCTTTCTCTTGAAAACAATGATAAAGAAGAAAATAAAGATAAAAAAGGATGTTGTGCATGAATCGATTAATAATGATTTTCCTAAATAATGGAAATATGCAAAATCATATCCAAAATATCTAATAATAGGTTAATGTTCTAATAGGGTACAAACAAGATCTTTCCTAAAAACCATGAGTAATCTTATCCTCATATCTGTTGTTGTACTTGACTTCGGCTCATTCCTTTTTTTTTTTTTTTAGGTGATAATGATCATGTTGGTATGAATGCTTTAATTACTTTGGCTATGGATTGAATCCCGTGAGTGACTGGACGAGCTGGATGTTAGATGCATAGGATATTGTTGTATTGTTAATATGGGAGTTTAATATTTGTGTTGTGAAATTTCTGATGTATTAATGAGCAATTATTTACTATTGTTTATGAAACTTAAATGAAGCGTGTTTTAGTATTTTATTTTTATGAGTTTAAAGGGGAAAAGAACTGTTATGTTTGCATGCTATGTTTGTTTTTGCCCAAAAGAGAGAAGAAAATAAGTATTAGATGTAGCTTGCATTTCCCTAGAATTAAGCATCAAATCTTTGAATCAAAATTGGAAATTTCCTTTAAAATCTAGATGCTAATTTGAGGGAGAGTGTGCTTAATTGAAGAGGAGTTAATTGTGTATGATTGTCCTCATCAAAAAAGAGGAGATTGTTGAACCTGTATGTTCAATGTGAATTTTGATAAGACAATGAGTGTATAATTAACTTTTCAAATGTGTTAAACTAATTACAATATGATAAATAATATGCTAGAATATGTATATATATATATATATTTGTGTTGCGTGTTTTTAGCAGGGACTGATTCTCGAGCACAGCTTTGGTCATGAGTCACAACAAGTGCTCAATGAATCCATTCTTCAAGGCACGATAAGCTCAAAAGTCTAAAGCTTGACAAGTTCTAAAAATGTAGAGTCCTTGGTCACGGGTCATGTCAATGGCTCAACAACTCCACTCTTTAGGGCGTGACAAGCTCTAGCTCAAGACTCGACAAGTTTAAAGATACACAACTCTAATCGAGGGTCAAAATCAAGGCACAATAAGTTTAAATTTAAGGCTCGATGAAATCCACATAAGCACACTTAGTCAAGGTCCAAAATGAAGGAGCAATAAACATTAAGACGCGAAAGTTTAAATGCATGAGGTGATATGGCAAAAAAAAAAAAAGAAAGAAAAAGAATCATCGAGCGCATTTAATGCTTGGGGCTTTTACGACGTTATCTCCAACAGACATTTAAATATTTTAAGACTATAAATACATACTCCTTTGGAGATCCAAGTGGGAACTATTGTTGAAAAAGCTTTCATTTGCAAATAAACAAATCAAGATTTGTTTTGTTCTTTTATTCATTAATTTGTAAATATCTACAAAGAGAGAGAAAATCATTCTAGTGCTCTGTTATTATATCTACTATCGAACAGAAAGCATTTAGAGAGAGGAAAAAATATTTTATTTCTTAAGTGTTGTAAGGTGGTGTACTGTTCAGCTTTAGCGTGTGTTTTTGTGGTGATTAATAAAGTATGTGAAGTCATCGATTGGAGGCAATTGGTGATTGTGAAAAGTAGGAAGTGGGCCGAATTCCACATTAAATATGGACTTAAATTTTTTATTACTATCTCTTTTTGATTTCATATTATAATCTATTGTTGTGTTATTTGTTGCTATTAAAGTACATTGTGATCTATTGCATAAAATTTAGTTGTTTGAGCATTTTCGGGCAGGTACTCAATTCACACACACCCCACCCTTTTTTTGAGTATTTTCTAGTGTGTTTTCACTTTTGCAATAGATTGTTGGACCAATCTGTAACATCTAAAATCTTTTAGGAAGGCTCATGCACATTAAAGAGTAGCTATTGGCTTTAACTCATAGTAAGCTCACTCACAATAAATAAGCATGATTATATTTTCAATTTACTTATTATTAGGTGCATAATTACAAAAGCATATGAAAAATTTTATGCATAGAAAGTATTTTTACAAGATTTCAATTTTAAAAATGTCAATTTAGCATTTATTTTTATTTTTTTATTAACTGACTTAATTTTATTTATTTTTATAAACAACTCCTTAAATTTTACTTTTTATTACATTTAATTCAAATATTATATAAATCATTTTTAGATTATAAGTTGAAACTTTTAAATTTCTAATAATTAATATAAAAAAGGGCAAAATTCGGAATGAAACATTTACCCAAATAAAAACCACATGAACACTACATAAAAAATAATAATAAAAAAAAGGAATAGAAAAAAAAAAGGGCTAAATTTTTATTTTTAAAACTTGGCCCGGCCCAACTCAAGCACTGACACAGCTAGGGTTTGCCGCCATTATATAAAACACATATTGAAGCACCTTCCACCTGCAAAACCCTAACCCCGTGGACACACAGAAGGTCGGCTACCATGGTAGAGTTCGTCTCTTTTTCTTTTTCTCTCGTATTTACACCGATTGCCATCGTACAGTCCTGTCTCACCTTGTGATTTTGGTTTTGATTTCTTCAGGTGAAGTACTCAAGAGAGCCCGACAATTCTACTAAATGTACTTTCTCCACCCCCTCCTCTTCCTCCTCCGCCTCCTTGTCCTTCTTTCACTTCCCTCATCTACGTAGATGATTATTGAATTGGCTTATGTTGATGTCTGTGTTTCTGTGTTTTGATCTGGATTTGCAGCTTGCAAGGCTAGGGGTTCGGATCTCCGTGTCCATTTCAAGGTATAGAGTCTTTCTCTTTATCATTTTGTTAATTGGAAATCACTTCCTTAGAAAGAAATAATTTTTTATTAGTATGAGCTGATTGTCATTTGTTTTTTTATTATCTTCCTTTAGCATGTTGGCATTGATAGTGTTTGTTTAGACTGCTCATAATGAAATGGAAATACTTCTGTAGTAGTATGTTCTTTGTGTTCGTAGACAATACAAGGGAAATTGTTCGATAATGTTTTAAATTCGATGTCAGGCGTCCTGCTGCTTTTGATACACTAAAATTAGATCCCAATTTCCGTGGAAATTGATCTTCGGAAAAATCTTTTGTCGTAGTTCTTTAGGATCAAGATTACTACTTTTACAAGACTCCTGAAATAGTTCTATGGAATGGACGTTACTGTTTGAAGCTTTGGTAGAAATGTCGTAAGGACGCAGATGTACTTTGTGTAACTGATGTATCCTGATGAAAAAAAGCAGGGACTTGTGGCCTTGTGGGTATAGGTCTCTTGTAAATAAACTTCAGGGAGATTGAATGCACTGTTATTGGGTGAACCTCTGTTTTGTTCTCGTGGCTGAAGGTTCAAAAAATGGTGTTAAATACGAGTGGCTATGAGTCCTCTTTGTTTGTCTGTGTCATGTTGTATGTCTGAACCAATCTTTTTTCTCCTTTTTAAATCTTTGTTGAAAGGTTTTCTTTGGTTTTTTCTATCTCTAATGTTTAAGTGGAGTTTATTTTTATTCTAATTTCTGCTCCAAACTGAATTATATTGTATGTCTGAACCAATCTCTTTTTTGATACACTAGAATTATATTGTAACTCTTGCTGCTTTTGATGCACTAGAATTAGATCTCAATTTCCATGGAAATTGATCTTAGGAAAAATATTTTCCCGTAGTTCCTTAGGACCAAGATTGCTACTTTTACGAGACTCTTGAAATAGTTCTATGAAATGGAGGTTACCATTTGAAGCATTAGTAGAAATGTTGTAAGGATGTAGATGTATTTTGTGTAACTAATGTATCCTGATTAAAAAAGCAGGGACTTGTTGCCTTGTGTGTATAGGTCTCTTGTAAATAAACTTCAGGGAAATTGAATGCACTGTTATTGGGTGAACCTCTGTTTTGTTTTTGTGGCTGAAGGTTCAAAAAATGGTGTTAAATTTGAGTTGCTATGAGTCCCCTTTGTTTGTCCGTGTCATGTTGTACGTCTGGACCAATCTTTTTTTTTTTTTTTTTAATCTCTGTTGGAAGGTTTTCTTTGATTTTGTCTATCGCTAATGTTTGAGTGGAGTTTATTTTGATTCTAATCTCTGCTCCAAACTGAATTATATGCAAAGTTTGACCAGAAATTCTAAAGACTGAATTCAAAATAAACTCCACTCAAACATTAGCAATAGACACAATCAAAGAAAACCTTCCAACAGAGATTTAAAAAAAAAAAAAAAGAAAGATTGGTCCAGACATGCAACATGACACGGACAAACAAGTAGTTTGAGTGGAGTTTATTTTGATTCTAATCTCCTTTGAACAGTAGTTTTTAAGCGTTTTTCTTTTGGATTACTAAGTTCAAAGGAGCTAGTTTGAATGTTCTTAAGTTCCTCCTCTTTTCCATCTCTTTTAGTTTTGTTGATTCTTAATCATTTTGGGTTCTTTTGCGATTGTTAATTCTGGTGTTTTGAAGTTTATAACTCCCTTCGGTTTTCTATTCATGCAATCCTAGATAATAATAGGGTTTTGTTGCCTACTGTGAGAGACTTAATTTACTTCAGGAAAATTATTTCGTTGTGATCTAGCAAACCTTTACTGATTGATTGGTAGAGCTTCAAGCCTTGATAAACCTTGCATTCGTTATGAGCACCCTGGAGAAAAAAGCAGGGCTTCATTGCCTTTTGTGGATGAAGTTCTCGTATACTTCAGGAAAATGAATTTCATTGTTATTGGGTGAACCTCTGTATGAAATGGTGACTGAAGGTTCAGTAAATGATGAGACATTACAAATCTTGAAGATGATTATATTCTATACTCTTGCAGAATTGTGTTGAATTGCCTTGAATTTGGTTTTGGTTTACTGAAATTATTTCTACATATATGGCTCTAAGAGGTTGTTTGTATCATCCAATTTCAGTGGTTAACTGTGCTTATTAGTTCACATCTGTTAATGCTTATGCTTAATTTAGAATTTTTGGGGTGTGTATTAACTTCGATGCAATTTGATACTTGCAGAACACCAGGGAAACCGCATTTGCCATAAGGAAGTTGCCTTTAGCAAAGGCTAAGAGGTATTTGGAAGATGTTCTGGCACACAAGCAAGCTATACCTTTCCGACGATTCTGTGGAGGAGTTGGACGAACTGCTCAGGCTAAGAACCGCCATTCCAACGGACAAGGAAGATGGCCAGGAAAATCTGCAAGGTTTATACTTGATTTGTTGAAGAATGCTGAGAGCAATGCTGAGGTATATGCTAATTTTTCTTTTTCCTTTTTGTATTTTTGTATTTCATTTTTCAATCTTTATAACACTAATAAATAGTGAATTGTTCTCAGATGAAGGGGTTGGATGTTGATGCTTTATACATCTCTCACATTCAAGTGAACCAGGCACAGAAACAGAGACGCCGTACATATCGTGCCCATGGAAGAATTAATCGTGAGTTCTTTCGTATTTTAATGGACTGATTATTTGAATATTTGGTCTTTCCTTATTTATGTATCTTAATGGTTTCTGATCTGGTGTTTTTACAGCCTACATGTCATCACCATGTCACATTGAACTGATTCTATCCGAGAAGGAAGAGCCTGTCAAGAAAGAGGTAAGCACCCTTAATGCATTGTCAGAGCACTGAATCTTTGTGTACTTTCCTTAACTGCATTATTTTCTTTTGTTGTTTCACAGCCGGAGACTCAATTGGCTGCTAGCTCTAAGAGGGGAAAACAAGCTTCTTAAACAGTATCTGTGCTAGTAGTGATATGGCTTTTGAAGTCTTTTTGGAGAGAGTTTTGTTGCTTTTTACATAGGATGTACTATTCAATTCAGATATTTGAATATGTGATACTTGTTGATTTGCTGTCTTTAATCCTTTATGATACTTGACTAAAGAATTTATAGGCCTTGATCCTTGATGTTTGAGCGATTACTTTTCCCGTGTAATGATATGAAACTTTTTTTGGCCCAATATTTGACACTTGAAATGAATCTCCATGCATGGGTTAGGGTTTTGATTGGGATGGTAAAGATTTTGCGGGTGTGGGACTCGAGTTACCGTGAATTGGGTAACATGAGCATGTTGCCCAACCTCTCTTTCACGAGCAACATTTCTTGTCTACTCCCTCTCGAATCTATACTGGTTGAATTCATGTCTACTGCTACTGTTGCTTCTGATTCCCAATGTACGTCCTTATTCTATTCCTTTAGATGCTTTTTGCGGAGCTACCTTTGTGCGCCCTCTAATAACTATGTCAAGTGGAAGTAAGGTCGATTCCTCTAAGCACTTCCCACATTCTGTAACAATTCGTCTCTCAAAAACAAATACACATACATACGCCTAAAGGTTGTGCCAACAAGCCATTTGGCAATTAGTTGGGTTTTTTCCTCAAAAGATGTTTTAAGGTGAAGTCATCGATTTATAGTATGAAATGGCCTTAAATCGGCATTACAGTGCATGAATTAATCGAATGTGTTATTGTATTCTTATCTTGATCACAACATGGGTTGTCAAGAATAACATGCCATAACAAAATGTTCCCAGTTTTGGGTTTCACGTCTAAATTTAAATCTTGATATTGTTTTCTATTTAACTGGTGGTTTCGGCATTGCCCACCTCTATTGTGACTTCCAAAGTTTCTATTCGGCAGTATATTATTATAACATCTATATATGTAAGACATCAGACCACTACATAAATCAACTATAGAGTAATTTATCACCATTTGTACTCTTGATTTTCTGCACCCTTCCGCTCTTTAACTCTTCGAATGCTTCAGAATGCATCAATGTCATTGCACGAATATGATCAAGATTCAGTGGTGGTTTTCAACAAAGACAAAGAAGAAGATGGCGATGACGATGATGACGGAAAGGAAGCTGTGCCATCACTCTGTGTACATGCTTTAGCTCGATTAATATTGCCAGTGAGTTGCTGAACTAGACTCATGAACTCTTCAGGTTTGACATGAATGATTTTAGGTGATTTCAAGAACACTATCGCTGGAGGTTTCTTCAGGATTTTGTTGGAGCATTTATTCACATCTAAAACAGCGGGTCTTGGTCCATGACCATGTATATGACAACGTTGTCCTTTTTCATAGGACATATTTCTAGGATGGCTTCCAAGAAATCTTTTCGAAGTTTACGTATGTGTGTGCGTGTGTTTCTGGGTTCTCTTGCTACCTTAATAAAAACAATATATATTGTTAACCGTGGTGGGTTAGGCGCCATTTAAATTTCTAAAAAATAAAGACCCCAGTTTGAGAAGTGTCAATTAAGTATGAATTTGATTGTTTTACTTGAAACGGTCTTTGGGGTTGTAGAATATTTGCCAATTCTTTGGTCATTTCATCATTTGTATCTGCCGGCAGCCTTTGGATAAAAAATAACAATAGTATAATGTGCACGTTCATGAAGTAATTTGTGTGTGTGTAAAAGTTATCAAGTTTACACTAGTATTTAATACTCATTTCTAGACAAAATAAGGCATCACAGATTGTTTTATCTTTTTCTCCTTTTTTTTTTTTGGGGCTTTTAACAGATTGTCTTATCTGAATGCGAAAAAAGGTAATTTAGATGAAAAATAAAATAAAATAAATTTTAAACAAAAGTTAAAGACTCCAAACACAAAAAGAATGCACTTATTATTTAATATCATAAATATTAAAGAACTCTTTTAATATCCTTTAATCCAAGCAACATAGATATAGATTTTATTTATTTTTATTTTTTTTTTACTGAGTAAGATGAATTTCATTTAATTTAAAAATATTGCATCAATCGAACTCAATCGATACAAAAGGATTCAAAGACTAAAACCCAATCAAATAAACTGGTACATCCCTTCAAAAGTTGATCCGTCCCACTTAGGGGATAATATACTCACATAAACAAGATTCAGCCTATTGGAAAGCAGAAAAAAAATCCTACGATAAAGATGATATAATCCCACACCAAGGATGATAATTAAAAAGAAAAAAAAAAGATAAATACATAAATTTAAAATTGTAATTAAACTACTTAATTAAGAAGTCATTAGTAATAAAAAATCCGGATTGTGATGATCTCTTCATATTCATCAGATCTATCAATTGTGATGAAGGGTATGTGGCCACCCCTCAAAACTAGGGTTTAGAGATTTTTTTTTTTTTCCTTTTGTCATTGCAACATAAATATAGATTCAAATATTCATTTTCTTTAAAATGATTTATGACTCCAATAAAGTAAAAGAGAAAAAAATATATGTATATATATTTATTTTGTTCTAAAAGATTTCACGTCTAATGTTTTTCAAATGACTGTATGTAACTTATATATATGCTCTATTCATGTAGGTCTAAACATTTTGAGAGTATATAAATTTCTATAATCTAATCGATGGTCTATCTGGATTCTTAATGACCATATTTGGAATTATACGTTGAATGAATAATATTTTTGCCCATAATATATCAGTTCAATTTTCTCAAGTATATTGGCTCTATGTTGCAGAAGCAGTTCAGATAATGGCCTGCGTAAAACCTCGAAGTAAGACCAGGTCCAAAAACGACATGGTCAATTAAACTTCGTCAAAGCCAGTGAGAAAAAAAAATGCCAGTTTTTTCTTTCATTTCTCTCTCATTAAGATTTCTTTTGTGCTGAAAGAGTCAAAGAGAAGGGGCAGGTAGCTTTTTATAAAGTGTAATCATGATTGTCCATGTTTTACGTTTACCCCAAAATCATTAATCATGCACTAATACATCTTCAATTCAGAAGATAGATCTTTTTATCCGGACACAAATAAAATATTGAAAAATTTGACCATATTTTTTTCAGATTCGATAATGTATTTCTGCAAGACCAGTAGTGTTAAAGGATGAAATCACAACTTAACTGAAAATTTTAGCTTTGAAGATATAGATATGTGTATATATATATATATATATATAAGGTGTCAAATCAGCTTGTAAAGCATAATAATTGTTCTGAATATATGTATATACATATTGAAAATTTTAGAATAAGTGTAATTGCAATCAGTTTAGCCCACTAGAATGGAATAAGATTGAAAAGGAATAATAATTTCTTATTTTAAAATTAGATTATTTTTAATATAAAACATGCTTATTTAGGAATAATCATTTCTTTAGTAAAAAAAAAAAGAGTAGAAATTTCTTATCTATTCCATATTACATAAAACAGATATTCTTTTGATAAAATTTTATGCAAAATAAATATTTTGTGATAATAAAACCGGAATACTAATTCTATTCCAATAGAGACCAAACATGCCCCTAAAATATTTTATACTTGTATTAAGATCTACAGTAATTGTGAAATTTGATACTTAATTTCTATTTAAAAGTTTACCTCAACTTTAAGGTATTCAATTTTAATACTCAATCAAACATTTTGTAATTATTTTTACCATCTCATTATCACTATTTGCTCAATTTCTAAAGTATAACAATAGTTGTGAATATATGCATCTACATGTGAAATTTTTAGAATAAATAAAGTATTTTACGCATGTATTAAAATCTAGAGTAATTATCAAATTTGATACTTAAACTTTACTCAAAAGTTCAATTTAAATCTACAGTACCTAAACTCATACATGGCCAATTTTAATACTCCATCAAATTTTTTGTAGCTAACTTATTTTTTATATTTACGTCATAATTAGAAAATATCTTGCACATCAAGACTAATTTGCAAAGCTAAACTCACAACCAAAATAGCTGCACGAACCGTCATCCAAAAAATTTTACAAAGTTCAAGCTTACCTTACGTCGTACATTGCTCGGTAAAATTAGCATAGCTAGATCTTACCACTATTATGTTGTTCAACATTTCAACACTGCATCGATATAAGCCTAGATCTCATGTCTTCTAACTTTTATGCGTAAAGGGAGATACATCAGAAGCATTTTGAACAGTGACAGCATTGGAGACAACCACGTTAAGAAGGGATTGATAGGACTGTTTTCTAAGCACTATTAACCTGTTGAAAGCACTGAGGAGTTTTGAGAGCTACTTCATGCTCATGTAGATAAACAGTGTAACGTCTTGCGCATCCTGGTTCATCATTTGGAAATTAAGGTCATCAAACATCAACTTATAAAGATCGAGTACGAGGGCAGGGGCGCTTCCTCATGTTGAATGGAATCCTTCATCTACAAGCTCATTCTCAAATGTATTTCCTCGGTGTAAATTTTCAAACTAAGCTCTACTAAAACTCCAATGCATCGGTTCTACATATGATAATAAATGAAAGCACAAGTGAAGAAGAAAGAAATTGATGTCTCCACACTACAATCAGCTGAACTACATTAAGAAACAAACATCACTAGTCTGCCAAAACTACATATAGTTGTTTCTTCCTTGGTTCACTTAGCAAGCAGAGCTGAAACCTTCCACTAAGAGGCAGAGCAGCTTTCTGCTTCTTTGGCATTCTATACCCACCAACAACACAAGCATGATCTCTCTCAAAAGGCTCAAGAGTAACTTGTTCAGAGGGCTTGAATTGCTCCGCTTGCAGTTTCTTTACTTCCTGGGCAAACACAGCTTCCGCTGGCATAGTTGAATCAATGCAGTTTGCCTGGGTGATTAAAAAGAGGTGTTAGAAACAAGAGTGATTGATATTAGCAATAAAGACAAACACCCTCATAAAAGAAATCCAACCTTAATCGAAATAACAAAATGGCCTCCAGTTTTCAAGAAGAATGATGCATTTAGTGCCAAGATTCTTGCCTGCATGGGGATCAAATAAAGAACAAATAAAATTTCCAGGAAAACACAAGAGGTACACTATAAGTATCATCAAGCTCAAAGAACCAGCGCCTACATTTTCTAAAATTTTTAACAAACCTATAAAAAATAAAGCAGCCAATAAAAAATGATCATGTGAAATTTTGGAACTGGATGCAATGTTTTATCCAGAACGAAAATTATTAAGCTGATATGTGATCATCTGGCATAATATTTGCCGCCCATGTACCTGCCAAACTAATGGAGAGACTAAAACATAAAGTACATATCCTCTATAGATTTGGATAAGTGATACAGAGATATATTCATACTGTCTAAAGGGTCAAAAATGAATTGAGTCCTTTATATTATGCATCTCAGTAGTAATTTCGTCATGGACTAAACTCATTCATGTTTTACACACAAGCTGATTCTTTCAAGAAACTTATATTTGAATGGAATAAGAAAATCTTATGGGAGTGTGATAAAATTTGACAACAAAGTTAGCTTAGCTTTACGGTAAGAGTCACCCACTTAGCACCTATGTTAAAGAAGTAGCATGCACCAATTGTAAAGAAAATATGTTCTGCATAACTGTAACATAAGATAATGACTATTGAGAAACCTGCAAGATGAGGTAACATGCATCAGACAACTCGAGTTAGCATCATACTTGATGTCTTGAAGGGGAATCCGAGTTATTTCATCATTTGAAGATTGAAAAACAAAACATGATAATAAGTATGAAAAATAAATATATTAAATACTTGGACTTGAAAAACAAAAATATGTTTGATTGAACGTATGCATATATGAAACTTCAACACAGATACATCCATAAAAAGATAAATAGAAACAAGTTCAGCTGCATCAGACTACTCGAGATTGCATCACCCATAATGTCTTGAAGGGGAATCCGAGTAAATTCATCATATGCGTAGTATTAAAAATAAATGAATAAATAAAAAAAATACCAAAAAATAAAAATAAAAATAAATTAATAAATGAGGATAAGTATAAGTAGAGTTTGAAGATTCCACAACCTCTTCAAATAAAGCCATAGGAAAATTGAAATCCAGATTATAATTTAACAGAAAAAAAAAAAAAAAACAAATCCCAGCAATACAACCGCAATGAGGACAGGTGCACTGCGTGATGAAAATTTTCAGAATTATAACCAGGTAAGTAAAAGAAGAAGAAGAAAGTTCTCAAAATAGGGAAAAAAGAAAATGAAATCCCAGTAAATATATAATAACCCAAAAATCTCAACAAAGTTCAAACATTTAAGCAAAACCATTTGAAAGGAAGAAATAGGAAAAAATTACTAACATAAGGAAGAGAACAAAATTCATATAAATATAACCAAAAACAAGCTATTGAATATCCCAATTAATGCATAAACTAGTTTTTCTTACCACAAAATCTGTAAAGCCCAAAACAAAACTGCTATATCATAATTAAATTGTATGAACCTGATCAGGCTGTGCAACATCTGAAAAAATAACATCCACCATGCCAACCAACATTCGATACTTTGCTGGATGTCTAGCATCCTCAATGATGGGAATGACATTTGTTCTCTTCTTGGCCATGTTAACCAAGTCTCTTCCACTTCTGTGAGAGAACTCCACAGCATACACTACTCCAGTCTGCCGAAGAAATCATTTTAGATGCGTGAGCAGTTTGGGGTTCGTGTTAAGAAAAATTCAAACAGAGCGCGCAAGCATCACTCACAGGCCCAACAACATCCGAAACATGTGAGACTGTTGTTCCAGAAGCAGCTCCAAGATAGAGAACACGAGCACCTGGTTTCTTGATTAAGTAATGAAAATAAATTAGGGAAATCCTTAATCAAAAAGATTAATATGAAAGAAAAAACAAAATGTATCATCAATTGCATGAAAAGAATACTTACAATCCAGATTTCATCAACACCACCTAGGATGGCAGCCGCCAACTTTGAACGGAAAGGATTCCAAACTCTATATTCAACTTTGCTACCATCTTCATTCTGAAAAAAAAAAGATGGTCAAAAGATTAAAATTCACTAAAAAGTAATTGTTGATACAAGGAACAAACTGATAAAACCTCCACTAACTCATTGCAAAGCATATACTACTAAATGTTAACAAATAATTAACAATGAAATTGAGAAGGTAAAACCTGCACAGAGATCCTCTTTTCATTATAGACGGCTTCTCCAGGAACCATATTCTTTGTGACCAAAGCATCTTCTTTACCCTTGGCAATAAAGACACCCTCATGTCTATGAGGCTCAATGACAACCTTGCTCCCACCCTTCATTCCTCCTCTACCACCACCACGTCCGCCTCTAGCACCACCACGTCCGCCTCCACGACCACCACCACGGCTTTTCATAGCACTGCCACCACCTCTTCCACCACCCCTTCCACCTCCTCCTCGACCTCTTCCACCATCACCCCTTCCTCCTCTAAATCCACCGCCACCACGGCCTGCAAAAGACACATCAACATTGATACATCAGCACATTAATAGGATCACACTATGAGCAATGAAAAACATCTAAAAAAAACCAATCATTCTCTTTATAGGTCAATCAATCTGATGATACAAATCACCCATTAAAACTTCCCATGAAATGTAACAGGGTACATATCCTTTTGGTAACATCTACAACAGTAAAAGCCACTGAAATCACACCGAGACAAAAAGAAACAAAATGAAAACACTAATTACCCAAATCCCAATAACAAAATCAAAAGTTAAGAGCAAAAGGACCCATTTATCTCTTAATCACACTAAAAAAGTTTTACTTTGACTAACATCAAAACATAAGAACCAAGAAAACTGCACCAAAAACATCATTTGACATTGGATAACCCAGAAGATATTAACTTTGTTGTGGCATAGAGCACTCAAAACCCACAAAAATGAAGGAGAAAAAAATTCCAATTTCTACACATTACAAAGAAACCAAGTAATGAAAAACTAAGAGCATATTTTCATGCTTATCGCAGCTAAAAACAAAAGAGATGAGCTTTCTGGGTTTACCTCTTTGAGGGGGTCTCATCTTCACAAGAGCTTGAACGACGATAGAGTGCTTTGAGTCGACGTAGGGGGTAGAGAGAGACAGAGAGACCACCGAGAAAGTGTGCGAGGGCTTGGAGGTTGAAGTGGAGTGGATTTATAGGACGTATTAGGGTTTATTTGGTCTGGCTGAAATTGTAGGGTTTAGGGTTTTGAGACAATCTAGGACTAGGAAAATGAGACGTGGGCTTGAAATTGATGGGGGCCATGGGCTTATAAATGATGGCCCCTTACGGCCCAATAGAAACCACAAACGATGAAGGGCCCAATACGACTTTGCAAAGCAAGTGGAAATCCTAAGATTTTCTTCTCTTCTTCTGTTTTTCCCCCTTTTCTAAACTAATGTTTTCATTTTTCAATGATTAAAAAAACTCTTGTCAACTATAGTTAGGCCCAAACAAGTCTCTTAAATTGTTAAATTTCATCTTTACATAGTTTGTAAAGATATGCAAGTAATCCTTAAATCATTATTGAAGCACTAAAACAATCATTTGTTAAAATGGTAATAAATAGCTAAACCTTGTAAGGCTTCAACAATGCTTTTGGATATTGTTGATGTATAGTTCTAGTTTACTAATTTGTGAGTTGCATCTACTGGGTTCTCCTTCGTTATGAGTATGAGTTCAACTTATACAAGTGACAGGTGTGGGTTAAGTAACGTCAAAATGGCCCCATAATAGATGCTTTTATACTCATGTTAGTAAGGAATTCTTAGTAGTAGGAAATATAACATTTACCATTTAAGAAATAATAAAGAGAATCAAATTGTCTTGACTAGACCAATGAGATTCAATAAGTTACGGTGAAAATGTTAGAGGAATGGTATATGAGTTGCTATTTAAGTCCCTTAAATAGCAAACCTCATCCCTAGTAAAGATCGAGGGATCAATACGGGTTAGTTCACCCACTCAAGAGGAACATGTGTCTGTCTATTTTTGTCCAAGTCTAGTCATAATCGTTATGCACTAGAAGTAGGCAATGATTTTATCCTTTAAGTGGAGATTTAAAGCACATTGGGATATATACTAATGGTTTTGCAAATGCAAAATTCCAAAAAAATGCAAATCACTCACAAAAAAAAAAACATAAACATAAAAAAGAAAAACGATATGAAATCATCCTAGAGATATTTATGAAAGATTAAAAGCAAATAGGTGGAACTCACAAGTATGCTTATTGCTAATATTCACTCTCTTAGTACCCACACACTATGTAAACATTATGACAAGGTACTACACCAGTATTTCACCATCACCAACTCAACCTTTTGATCGCCACTACCATCAATACAATGTAAGTAGCAAGCCACTTTTACCATCACTGCATTATTATCGCCATGTTTACACCTACTATCACAACACCTTTCCACCATTGTTACCCCTCAAAAATTGATACACCATCACTATCAAGATTATTGTTATACTGCATCACTACTATACTATTTTCCTTGCAACTTCACCTCCATCACCATTATCATAAAGTTGTTGGATTTTTAACATCTTCACTATGTTGCTCAATTATCGCTATTGTAGCTTGTATCCATCATCACTAGTGAGATAACCAATCATACCACTATTATTACATTGGTATTACACAAGCAGCGAAAAGTCAAAATGTTGGTGGTACTATAATAGCGATAAAACAATGATAGTAGCGATAAATAATTGATGGAGTAAAAACTCCTAATTAAAATAAATACATGGCAATATACATAATAGCTATCAAAATCTTATATCAATATAATATTTGTTTACATACACTTAACTAGTAAACATAAGTTTTCAACTTTGTTTGAATATGTAGCAGATGAAAACAATTAAAATTTAGGCCTTGATACTTTTATAAATTCTAAAAACCTAAAACATAAAAGTTGTAAATCTTTTTTTAAGCTTTTCGTAGCATTTCGAATTACCTTAATTTGGGTACGAATGAAAAAAGTTACGATTGATTTACAAAACAGTGTTGCTGCAAGAGAATATACACAACCCGTATACATCAATAGTGTATATCCATGCACTACGGAATTTTGCCTATTGTGAAGTCACAAGTAGATGTACACGACCCATATAAGGGGTGGTGTACGACTGGAACATTTCATTCAAAGCTTTTGATCAGTCACAGGTCCCCCTATACAATCTATGTAGCCTCTGTTTCGCTTGCACGAAATTCTTTCCCTTCTTTTATGTCTTTTAATCAATTTTTATACATCAAACATCAAACAATAAATCATAAAAACAACATACAACTTCATTCACAACTTTTATACTCTATTTACTCCATCGACATCTCCAAAACACCTTATCAAACTCACTTCACCAAACCCTATATCTACTATTCGTTATCTTCTTCACAAATCCAACATATATCAAGCATCAAACCAATATATAGAAACAAAAACAACAACAAAAAACAAAGAAAAAAAGCAAAACCTATCTCTTTTAGATATGATAAACCTCTTGGTTCTTTTTTATTTCTACTTTCCCTAAGCTTTTGAAACTTTCATGATGATAAACTCCATCTTCTTTCATGTTTTCGATCTTCATTTTCTTCTTTAATCTCTTTTAGACTTGAGATTTTGAGGAAGATTTAAGAGAAAAATAAAAGAGGAAAAGAGGAAGAGAAGAAGAGAAGGAATCGGTGGAAAAAGAGAGAGGAGAAAAAGAAAGAAAAAAAAAAGGAGGTAGCTAAAAAAAAATCAAGAGGAAAAAAAGGGAATAAAAAGATAAGAATAAAATATATTTATTAATAAAGCATTGGGTCTTAAATCTTTTAGACTATTATCTTAAGCTCTGTAAATAATTGGAAGATAATTTCAGAATTTACAACATATAAATCAATATATTGAAATGAAAATCTAGTTTAAGAATTAACTTTGTAAAAACTTGATATTTAGTTTGAGTTTGAGTTAAAAAAAATGATATTTTTAAATAAGCAGTTGAACTCAAAATTCATGGGGTTTAAGTACATAGAACATAGGTTGAAAATAGCTAATTTAGGACAATTTATAAATTTTGGTAAATGAATTCTGGAAATTCGTGTGATTTGTAATTTAAAAGAAAAGGATCCTATTTGATAATTTTGAAGAATTAAATGAATCAATTTATGAAATAAGCTAAAGTTTGAAGTTTACAAACTTACTAAACATTGAAATTGAATTTTTCTAAGAAAGAGATTTAGAATTAAAATAAAAGAAGTTTAGTTGAAGTTTATAAAAGATAAAAGAATTTGTTTTGTTGAAGGAGTTAGGTAAAGCAAACTAGCTAAAAGAAGGGGTTATGTGAAGTCTCGAATCCAATTTAATTTATTTATTATTCATTTAAGACAGGTTATTTAATTTTATCTTATTAATCAATTTACTTGGCTTGATCCGATCATCCAAGATCAATTTCTAACTTAAGTTTTAATTTTAAGTTTTGCTATTATTTTTCATTTCTCAAAGAAATTTTCTTTCTTTTGCTATATATTCATATTTATTAAGTTTATATGTCGCATGTAGTATGATCATGTTGTTTTGGCCTTTTATCATATTTATTTGAATTTCTTGCTATTTTCATTTTCAGGAAATATGTTAAGATTTAAAATTTTTTAAGTTTAATTTCTTCTTTCATAAATATTTATTATTCATTGTTTATTTCTTGATTTAACAATTTGAATTTTTTCAATATTTCATTAACTCTATATGACTGATATTCCATGCAATATAGCATATATAAAACAATAAAAATTAGTTTAGCGATTTCAACCTTCACTTACTTGATTTTTTAAAAAGACTCAACCCGACAAGGATAACAGACGACTGGCGACTCGACTAAACTTAACTCGACCTGTCCCTTAACTTGAGACAACTCACAACGACCCAACATTGACTCACACAACCCGACAAAGTAAAAAATGGAAGGTTGTTGACTTGCTTTTTCATTATTATCTGAATATATATAACATTGCATATAGAATATACAGAGTTCATATTCTTTTTAATCATTAATAATGTCATGTTTTATGATTTTCATTAACGTAAACACACCTTGATAAGTTTGAAATCCAGATGGCTCATTTTTGCTCTTTGCATATATGTTGAAATTTTGCCATTTTGTTTTTTGTAGGATATTAAGGAAAGTTTTGAAAAATTGTATCTCAAAATTTTGTTGATAATGATTTAATTTCTTAAACAACAATTAGATTGATTGTATTTTAATATTTTTAAAACGTGAAAAATTAGGAGTGATTTCTTTTAAAACATTACAAAAACTTCACATTATTTTACTTAGTGATTTTTATAATTGAGTTGTACTATTTCGGGTTATTACATTCCTCACCGAGCCTTCTTCTTCATTTTTTTAGGCTTCGGGTCTTGGGCCACGGGGCTCTATCATCATCATTTTTTGGCTTGGCTTAGTAAATTGCTTGCTTGCTAGTTTTTTTTTTTTAAATGAACTCTGGAGCTCTTTTTTTTTTCATCATCATGGGTTGTCAGGATCTTCATGAGGTGGAACCATACAAGCTTTGATACCACCATTGAATTTCTTCTTCTTCTTTTTTTTTTTAATCATTGTTGGACTGGTCCAAGTCTTCAGCATCATTAATGGGAGGGTGTGTCTTCACAATAATGCTTAGGTATAATTTTATTTGTGGGCTAAAGAGAGTGCCTTAATAATTGATAGGGTTTTCTTGTCAAAATGCCTTATGGAATTTTGATGTAAGTACCTCTTTTATTATATGGCTATCTTTTTTTTTTTTCTTTTTCCTTCTTCCCCCTTAACTAGCACATGTGAGACTTTTTATCACTTCTTCATCTTCCACGGATTTTGCTTAGTAGGTTTAGAATGGGGATCGCTGGACCGGTTTATTCCGCTATTGGCCTTATTCAGTTTTCTCGTCCGCGAAAAGTAGGCTCCAAAAATATCTTTTAGGCTAACATGAGCTTTGTTAGCTAAAACATGGTTTATATAAAATAATTCTATTTCTATTTTATATTAAATATAGGTTATTTTAATAGGAAATGGGCTTCCTTTTTATCATAGACATATCATAGAGCCTTTATTCTATTCCAAGTTAATATCTAAAGCCTATGCTCACATATGTAAAGGAAGGGATGAATTATGACCATTGGATCCATAGAAGAGATCCAATGGTCGTATGAAATGCTTTTATCTCAACCATTCATCCATAAGTCATTCAACAGCTATCATTAGCTTCCAACATTTATAAAATAAGAGGCTCTATTCTCATATAGATTCGATCTATGTATTGTTAAGATTGAGAGTAATGCAAAAACTCTACTATAATATCTCCAAAAAATATTAAAGTATCTACTTTGCAAAGAATAAGTCAAGAACAGTTGAGTCTATGTGATTTGATCTCCTATCATACTTGCGCGCTTAAGAAATCGGGTTTATTTATTCCTCCTCCCATGCCTCTCTCTATAATATCTGTACACGTGTCATTGGTTTATGACTTCTCTCTAGTTCTCTAGTCAATCGACACTCCTATCACACATGATTGGCCAGTCGTAGCAATCCAACATACAAAATCTATCGTACTTAGTACATACATAAAATGAGCTATTCTCATCGTGTCGTTCTATACATTTTCTCTTTCCTATAATGTATTGGAAACTAAACATTACCAATAAGCTACACACACAACAAACTATACTTACCAACACAACATCTTTATTAATATGCTTTTACAAAGTGTCTACATCCCATTAAATGTCAAATTTGGTACATGAGAAAATTTATTTTTATACCTAAATTTCGAAGTAATTAATTTAATATCTAATCAAACTTTTCGTGGTTGTTTTCAATACTTTTTTTTAATATCATATGTTTTTATATTTAATGTAGAAGAGATAACATATAATTCAATTTTTATTATATTTCCTAATATTGTCTTGTCTATTCTATATTAGCAAGATGTTTAAGTTAACTACTTTAAAGTATAGGTATCAAATTAATTTTCATGAAAAATCCATATACTAAAATTTGACATTTTTCCAGTTATATACATACATGCACATGCAAATTATCACTTTTTAAGTGATTTTATCAATCGAGTGACTCTTAATATATTTACTATCTAAACAACTATGATGTGGGTCCTTTCCTAATGAAGACATAGAGAAGCATTCTAAGATTTGAATCCACCATCTAGTTATTAAAATTCCTGATTATATTAATTCTTATAAACTTTTTTAATGATTAGATGATAGATGTGATGATCTATCTTCAATTTTTTTCTAAACAAGGGATAAAATAAAAAGAAAGATCAATTCACTAGATTGTTGCGTTTGATGGAGTTATGCAAAAAAACCAACTAACCATAAACTGAACTAAACTACTTGAAAATTTCGTTTTTTTTTTTTTCCAACTGATTCGATTCAAGACTTTGAACCGAACCAGACCATTTTATGTATTTAAAAAAATGAAACATATTATTTTCTTTCTTTTAATTGTTTTATAAAAAATTGATTATTTTTAATAGTTTTACTTGGATATATATTATTCATGAAAGTGAAATTAGAATGATCATACCATGTTTTGATTTTTGGTATGCCTATGAATAAAATGATTTTTATATTTTAACATCTAGTATTTTGAAAGCGAATTAATATTTGCGTCTCGTATTAAGATAGCATATTTTCATTTTATTGAGTCTAGTATGTGATTATAGTTTAGTATGGTTATAATTTATGATGGATAAAATCTCTACTCTAATAACCCCGCTCCGTGTGTGACAATCTTTTGTAATGTAGGTATTTAAGGGGGGAACTTGTAAATATTTTTATTATTATTTTAATTTAGAGGTGTTGCCTCCTCACCAAAATTAATGTATCATCCTGCAAGAGCCAAAAATACATATTGAGCTCTTTATGGGGGTGTGAGTACTCTTCTGGATTGAAGCTCTTACTTACTGATTGACTGCCCAGGTCAATGATGTCCCATATTACACAATACCCCCACACACACTTTTATGTAGCCTTGTACATTTGATATCAATGAAAAGTGTGTTATTCATATATTGATTTGTTGACCGTGTCCCTTTTTACTTGTTGTTGGTTATTTTTGTTGCTTTATGTGTATTGCTTACAAATTTTAGGCTTACTTACTACTACAGGGGTAGAATAGTAAGCGCCGCACGGCTTAAGTGTACGAGCGAAAGCCCTAGACCATGACAGTTGATATCAGAGCATAGGTTATTCCAGCGGGAACAACCATGACACAACAAGACGAGTTGTTCGAGAAAGTGGACAGCCTCGAAGAAAAGACGGCAACAGTTATAACACAACTGGAAACATGGGATGCACTTTAATGTAAATGTGATAGACCTTGAGGCAGCTAATGAAGGGACCAATGCGATTGTTGATGAATTGGCTGATAATTTTTGAGAGACGGTAGGCATACTCAAAGAAGAGGTGTGGGTATCGATCGAAGGGGTGAGAACTGAGTTGGCCAATCATGCAACTGCTGAAGCATTAGATGAGTTAAGGCAGCAAATCGCCCTGTTGACTAGAGCGGTTGCAAACGCTCCTACCCCGACTCCCGTACATGTCGCCCATCCAAAGGTGCCAGATCCTCAAGCATTCATTGGCGAGAGGGATGCCAAATTGTTGGAGAACTTCATCTTCGATTTGGAACAATACTATGCAGCCATTGGACAGACTGATGAAAGAACAAAGGTCTCCATGACAGCCATTTTCCTAACAGGTGATGCCAAGTTGTGGTGGCGCACCAAATATGAGCAAATCCAAAATAGAACGGGACATGTTGATACATGGGACGAGACAAAGGATGCATGAGAGCTCAACTCTTTCCAAAAAATGTTAAATATAATGCTAGAAAGAAGCTGCGCGAGCTTAGACAGGGCGATGACATTCGAAAGTATGTTCGAGAGTTCTCGACACTTATGCTCGACATCAAGAGCATGGGTGAGAACGATAAGCTATTCTATTTTCTAGAGGGGTTGAAGCAATATGCCAGGAATGAGTTGCAGAGGCAACGGGTAGCAAACTTGGCTGATGCACAAGCAGCAGCAAAGCGTTTGACAGATTTTACCAACGACATTAGAGGGAAGAACGTGTCACCATGACACGATGGTGTAAGATCTAATAACCTAAGCAAACCTAAGAGTGGGGGAGCCCCAAGTTCGAGCAACAACAGTACTAGTGGGGGCCAAAAGAAATCCTATGGCTCTTACCAATTGGGGAAAGGTGGAGCATCGAGCAGCAGCAAGAAGCTCACATTCTCTTGCTTCTTGTGCAACGGACCACACAAGGTAGTAGAATGCCCACACGGGGCAGCACTTAATGCTATGGCAAAGAAGGCTGAGAGCATTCGTCAAAATGAAGTGTCTGAAGAGGAGTGCGAAGAGCAACCTCGGATGAGAGCTCTTCACATGCTGTCAGCAATCAGGAAGGCTTTAGTAGTGCATAACAAAGCCAAGACTAACAACGATTTATTGTACATTCAATTGCACATCAATGGCAAGAGTGCCAGTGCAATGGTAGACTGGGGAGCCACACATAACTTCATTGATGTGCCTGAGGCCGAGAGATTAGGGTTAGTGCTGTCAAATGATACTAGCCAGATTAAAGCAGTAAACTCTAAGGCACGTCCAGTCAAAGGAGTTGCCAAGGGTGTAGAAGTGAAGGTGGGAGATTGGAGTGGAAATCTTAACTTCATCGCTATTCACCTAGATGACTTTAGAATAGTCATGGGGATAGACTTTTTGAGGAATGCCAAAGTTGCTTCCATGCTAGCGACGGATTGCTTGCTATTCATGGTAACAAACCATGTTTTGTGCCCGTACAAAGGCAGAAGACAGGCAGTGGAAGTAATAATGAGAAAGGTACCAGGGCAACAATGTTATCTGCACTCCAACTTAAGCAAAGGCTCAAACGTTAGGAGCCTACATTCCTTACAGTGTTAACAGAGAAAGAGGATGGAAAATACCGAGAGTGATTCAAAATGTCTTAGAGGAGTTTAATACTGTTGCCAAATAAACTCCTAATGGAACTACCCCCAAGAAGGCCCGTAGATCATAAGATTGAGATGACCCCAGGGGCCAAGCTACCTGCTAGAGCTCCATACCGAATGTCGCCCCCTGAGCTTGCTAAGTTGAGAAAGCAGCTAGATGAGCTATTAGAAGCAGGTTTCATTAGACCCTCAAAAGCATTATATGGGGCTCCTGTCCTATTTTAGAAGAAGCACGATGGCAGTTTGAGACTACGTATTGATTATCGGGCTCTCAACAAGTTGATCGTGACGAGTCATTATCCAATTCCTCTCATTGTTGATTTATTTGATCAACTAAGCGGGGCCAATTACTTCAGTAAATTGGATCTTTACTTGGGATATCATCAAGTCCGCATTGCTAAGGGTGACGAGCCCAAGACCACTTGTGTTACCCGTTATGGTGCCTATGAGTTTCTAGTGATGCCCTTTGGTCTTACCAATGCCCTTGCAACCTTCTGCACTCTAATGAACAATGTGTTCCGTGAGTACTTAGATAAATTTGTGGTGGTCTACCTTGATGACATTGTAGTATACAGCGGGACGTTGGAAGATCATGTGAAGCACTTGCAGATGGTCTTTCAGAAGCTCAAAGAGAATCATCTATATGTGAAGCGAGAGAAGTGTGCCTTCGCCCAAAAGTATATCAACTTTCTTGGGCATGCAATTGAAGAAGGGCATATTTGAATGGATGGGGCCAAAGTGGAAGCCATAAAGGAGTGGCCGGTCCCAAAGTGTCACTGAGTTGCGCTCATTCCTTGGACTCGCCAACTATTATAGACGATTTGTAGAGGGATATGTCAGAAGGGTTGCTTCCCTCACAGATCTATTAAAGAAGGATCGAACATGGTCTTGGGATGAGGTGTGTCGGGCTGCCTTTGAAGATTTAAAGCATGCTATGATAGAGGAGCTAGTCCTCACCCTATGTGACATCTCTAAACCATTTGAAGTCCACACGGATGCCTCTGACATTGCTATGGGTGGAGTGATGATACACGATGGCCATCCAGTGGCATATGAGAGTCGGAAGCTAAACCCCACCGAGCGCAGATACTCAACACAAGAGAAAGAGCTGCTAGCCATTGTGCACTGCCTCAAAACGTGGAAACACTACGTGTTTGGGTCCAAGCTCCTTGTAAAAACTGACAACTCTGCTGACGGCCATATCTTTACTCAACGCAAGCTCTCAGCCAAACAAGCAAGATGGCAAGAGTTCCTTGCAGAGTTTGATATGGAGATTGTGCACTGCAGTGGGCGGACTAATCAGGTAGTAGATGCGCTAAGCAGGAGAGCAGCTTTGGCTTCTTTAGCCCAAATAGCCCAACAATCTGCCAATCGAGTTGTCGGTACTATTCAAGAACAGATTAAAGAACACTTAGGCCAAGACCTGTTGGCCAAAAAATTGAAGTAATTGATTGATGAGGGCAAGACCCGCAGGTTCTGGGTCGAAGGTGATCTTATTTATACTAAGGGCCATCTTTGTATGTTCCTAAGGCAGGAAACTTGAGGAGGGCGCTCATGAAAGAGTGCCATGATACATTGTAGGCTGGCCATCCCGGTTGGCAGAGGATGATGAGCTTGTTAAAGCAGGGCTACTACTAGCCGGATATGAGGGAAGATGTGATGAGCTACACCAAAACATGTTTGACTTATCAACAGGATAAGATTGAGAGGCAAAAACCTACAAGGCTGTTAGAGCCCCTTTCAGTGCCTTCTCGCCCATGGGAGAGCGTCTCCATGGATTTCATCTTTTCCCTACCAAAAGTAGGGGAGCTTTCATCCATCTTTGTTGTGGTAGACAAATTCTCAAAGTATGCCACCTTCATTCCGACCACAAAAAGCTCTAATGCTATAGAGACTGCCCAGCTTTTTCTTCAAGCATGTAGTCAAATACTACGGTGTGCTTTCAGAACATTGTGAGTGACCATGATGCTAGATTCACATGGAAGTTTTGGACCGAGTTGTCCAACATTTTAGGGTCCGAACTTAGCATGTCCTCTAGCTATCACCCTCAGAGTGAATGACAGACGGAGCAGTTTAATGGGATGCTGGGAAGAATACTTGCGACACTTTGTCGGTGCCAATCAAAAGAATTAGGTGAAGTTACTGGATATTGCCTCGTTTGCTTCAACATTCAACGAAGCTCTTCCTCTAACAAAGCCTTATCGAAATTGTTATGGCTCAACAACCATTATTACCCAACACAATGGTAACACCATATACTAGGAAATGCCCAAAGGCTTATATGTTTGCAAACGATTGGAAGCAGACAACTAAAGTTGCTAAGGCTTATCTTGAGAAAGCTTCAAAGCGCATGAAGAAGTGGGTAGATGAGAGGCGCAGACTTAGAGAATTCAATGTTGGAGATCAGGTCTTCATTAGGCTTTTTCCAAATCAAATCAGACCATTAAGACATAAGGACAAGAGACTCATGCAAAAATACATTAGTCCAATCCCTATTGTTGCCACGATCAGAAAAGCTGCCTATAAAGTGGAACCACTCAAGTGGTTGAAATTTCATCCTATCTTCCATGTAAGTGTTTTGAAGCCATACTACTCCGACATAGAAGATCCTACACGCAACAAGTCAAAGCGGCCGAATGTCAAGTTCAACTCCAACGTTAGTGAAGCCATCGAAGATATCCTTGCTGAAAGAAGTGTCAATGATCCAACCACAAGAGCAGCACGGACAGAATATGTAGTGAAGTGGAAAGATCGTGGAGCAGAAGACAACAGCTGGGAGATAGAAGAAGATGTTATACCTCTAGTCGAGAGGAGAGCAGCTCAAGCCAAGACGATTCAAGCACCAGGGTCAAGCTCCAGCACACCTTGCCGAGGACGTCAATAGATTAAGTGGGAGAGGGTATGAAAATCTTTTGTAATGTAAGTATATAAGGAGGGAACTTGTAAATATTATTATTATTATTTTAATTTAGAGGTGTTGTCTCCTCACCAAAATTAACGTCTCCTCCTGAAAGAGCCAAATATACATATTAAGCTCTTTGTGGAGGTGTGAGTACTCTTCTGGATTGAAGCTCTTACTCATCAGTTGACTGGCCACAGTCAATGATATCCCATCTTACACAATACCTTCACACACACTTTTTTGTTGCCTTGTACATTTGATATTAATGAAAAAGTGTGTTATTCATATATTGCCCATGTCCCCTTTTTTACTTGTTGTTGGTTATCCTTGTTGCTTTGTGTGTGTTGCTTACAGATTTTAGGCTTGTTTACTACTACAGGGGTAGGATAATAAGCGCCGGACGGTTTAAGTGTACTAACGAAAGCCCCAGACCGAAACACCGTGCCCGCTGTCTCCTCCCTACGGGAACAATATACGTTACATATTTATTTTGGTAAATAATTAAATTTAAATATTATTGTTTATATTTATATTGGGGATAAGAAATATTTAATTGAATTTTTTTATAGAAATATTTTTATTTTGAGAATAAAAATGGTTCAAATGGCAAACTTAGACTATATTGGACTGTCTTTTTTTTCTTTCTTCTAGCTCGAAAAAATTATGAGCCAAACCATATGATTAGGTTTGGATTTTAAATAAAAACTGAAATGTAATATTCAGTCCGGGAATGAACCAAATCGAATGACACTGCACCTACCCTTAGCGTTGGTCTAACAATTAGATATAACGTATTCTTTAGCTCTATTATAGTTATTTAATGTCAACTTATTTTATTTCTACATTTTTTTTTCTTTTCTTCACTTCCAAGTTAATTGTTTTACTTCATTTTTTATTTGCATCCATACATCTGGTTGTCGAAGCAATTCATTACTATAAAAATCAACATTCTAAACTAATAATCGCTACATTGACCAAAAAAGCCAGGAACGAGAAAGAGTAGAGGATAAGGTTGTCCTACTGTTTCCAAGTTGTTTTTGCGACGTCATGCAAATCCAACAAACAGAATTTATAATAATAATAGACAATGTTCGATGGGGGTAAGTTCTGTATTTTCGTAGCATAAGCTTGTATCTATGAAAAGGTATTATCGTATATTGTATTTTAGCGTTCGCTAATGATAACGGTAGGGGTTTGATGCTAGGTTATAGACGGGTCAAATCAAAAGATACAACTTCTGATGAGTTTGAGTTTGATTCAAAGTTGAGAACAATAAGCTTGAGCTTGACTTGTTTTAACTCGTTTAAACTGAATATTTTTTAAAAATATATGTTCTTTTCAATTAAAACATAACTAGCATCCAAACTTAACTAGCATTTACATTGACTCGGTCACTTAAATTTAATGAGGCTTACACATTAATTGAGCTAAATATCATAAAACACTAATCCAACTCATGAACTATTTGAGTAACTCATATTCAAACTCAACTCAATGGTTGGTTAGTCAAACTCAAGTAATTATTGATCGGAATTCAAGTAGATCACTACTAATGTTATGGGATGAAAGGTTCTCCCCCATTAGAGTTCCCTGTGTGGTGCTCAACCGTGCCTCATATCATAATTTATTATTGTTCTAGATGACGAGCTAGCCTTCTCTTCTTAATTTTCATAGGTTAGCTCTAAGCCCATCTATTCCGGTTAGAAGCATCCTCTTAGCTATGCCACAATCCTCCTTATATATGTGAGGTTCAATTGTTCCAATTGCTCTTGACCTGCCATGGCTCATTAGGAGAGCCACATCAACTCTCAACCAGTTTACTCACCAGAGGCCAAACCTAATTTCAGAATTAATTCACACCATGAATAAACCAACCTGTTAATGTCATTCACAACACTATATGCTTAAGTTACACACTCTTACCAAATCCTCAACTTTGGGACCATGACATTCTCCCCTACTTAAATTCATGACGCCTTTGTTATGAGGCAAATCTGCTACCACTACTCACTCCTTAAGAACCTTACTCTACACGCAATATTAACACACCTAAAATCATCCCACAAGGATTTAAGGTTTCCACAGGCTTCCTTTCGCCCTCACCCATTCCCCCATAACATGATATTGTCTCTTGTTAAGTTGCCTAATGGTAGAGTTGGCATAAATTCTCGCTTCAGCTCCAACTTATGACACAGCTGCCCCCTCTAACAACAATGTCCTCATTCTGGCAACTGCTCCTTCCTCAAGCTTCATCCACACGAGCTAAGTTGACAACCAGATTTAGACAAATTCTTATCTCCACAACTCGTGTCATAGCTGCCATCTGGCTACAATGTTCTCCCTTTAGTAGTCACTCTACTTGAGCTTCATCCACATGAACCACATCGACAACAAGAACCACCCACTCATCAAGTACATTGGGTAGTATTTAAGTGATTTAACTGAGCGAGGAACTTTTGATATGATACCAATTGTTACAAGATGGGACATTCTCCCTTCTTAGAGCTTCCATGCGACGCTTGACCATCCCTTATATTATCATTTGAACAATGAGCTAGCCTTCTCTTCTTGATTTTCTAGGTTAGTTTTGAGCTCATTCACCTCATTAAGAGCGCTTTCTTGGCTTTACCACAATCCTTCTTATATCTGGGAGGTTCAACTATTCCAATTGGTTTTGGCCTACCATTATCATATCAAGAGAGTGGCATCAACTTTAGACCAGTTTGCGCTCAGGAGGTCAAATTCGCCTTTAGAGTTATCCTGCATCATGAACAAATAAACCATCCTGCTTATACCACTCACAACGCTATACGTCCAAGGTAAACACTTCCACTAGATCCTTAACTTTCGAACCGGGACAACTAATATCGCTCATTGAAGCATTGAGTGTGTTAGGTTGAGTGGAATGATTAGTGAAATATAAATACTATAAACCCCCAAAGTTTTACGATCGATTAAGCTTAAACCCTAATTAGAAAGTCAATTGGAAATCCTAAAGTCAATAAAACCCTAGTCAGACGCAACTGTTCAAGTTCGACAATCCCGTGTTCATAACCCAAAGTGAGTAAGTGAGAGATTAGTATGTAGAATATTTTGTAATAACATGAGAAAGCTTAAAAATATCAGATTAGTTAAACTGCGATTCATTTGGACCCGATCGAATACAGTTTTCAAAAAGCATGTCCTGGGGCTCGAAATAGTAAAAATATTCCGGATATACCATTAAACTCGTAAAGATATAAGGTTTTCAAAAATATCAGTTTTATAAATTTTCGGTAACTAAAAATATCATATATCATAATTATATGTTTATTTTCTTACTACCGGTACTTTAATTGTCATAACTACTTTACATTATACTATTTATTATTAGTCTACACTATTTATCTATCTCTACTTTTTCTTATGATCTACTCTTACGACCATACACCTATTTTCTTATAATTTTCATTTCTAAAACAACTTCACATCTTTCATATCTTATTTTTCATTAACAAAAATACAAAAATATAAAATAAAATTCTCTCCCTCTCCCTCTCCCTCTCACAATTTGTGCCGACCACTCCCCCATACACCATCAATTTGTTTTATTTTTTATTTATTTAATTAACACAAATTACCCTCAATTTTTTCCTATAAATACCACATCTTCATTCCATTTCCTTCACACCTTTCATACACTACTCTTACTCTCTCAAAATCTCTCCAAGAGTTCTATCTAGTTTAGCTTTCATAGGTAATGCTTATTTAAGTTTCCTTTATGTTCATTTACTGAGTATGAGCATAGTGTGTGTTTTCTAAAACCATGGAGATTAAGAAAGCAACAATATGTTCATACTTTGTTTTTATTCATAAAACTATTTTCCTTTATATTGTTTTCATATATATCTAACTAAATATATCTATGTAGTTATATATATATATATATATATATCTTTTAGAGCATATAAGCTTATTTGTTATTTCAATTTATTTACTTTCCTTGCAATTTATTTATTTACTTTCAAGTTGTTTTAAGACTAGTCTTAGACTTGTCCTCATCAAGTCAAAATAATTTTTTTTTCTTTTGGGACTAGTCTATTCTTAGTCCCGAGAAGCCTTGAAAAAGCTAAGGCTTCCAAAACTTGACAATTATTATTATGCTTATTTATTTCTCATGTTCTTTATTACCTTATCTTATGTTATTTTTTAGCTTTTATAAACTACATGATCAATTGATCATATTCATGCATGGATAATAAGTTGTTGTCCAAATGAGAAAATGAATCTTTTGATGAAAGAATAAAATTTGATCAATTTTTTTCCAATGACTTAGAAAAATATTTTCAAATAAATCTCTTTTGAAAGTTTTTGTAAAACTCATCATGAAATTTCAAACTATCAATAAATGAAGTTTCTTTAAAGTCTAAAGATATCTTCTTCTTTTTTTTTTTTAAATAATAAAAGAAGTCTTGATATATAGATAGTAACTTGGTACTATTTTCAACTTTCTAAATCAAAAGCTAAATAAGTTTTCAAGAAAATCAATTTACAAGGAAAATGATTTTTCAAAGAATAAACTCATCAAGTACTACTAAAGAAAACTTTTGGAAACTCTATTTTTCAATTCCTAGAAATAAATTTTGTAGATAACCTCAAAAGACAAAACTTTATTTTCAACTCACTTTTGATAAACTAAAGAATCAAAATATAGTATATTAGATTTTGATCATCCAAAAATTTATAAGTTACTTCACCCACATAAAGTAAAGTCTAAATTTCCAAAACACTAGAAAAGGTTGTTTTAAGAAAATAAATTAAATAAGACAACACCTCTAGCTTCATGCATAAATTATGAGTCTATTTATATACATAAAGAATTCTTTTCATATATATATATATATATATATACATATTTAAGTTTTACTTAGTCAAGCTTAGTAAAGGAAAAATTAGAAAATATTGTTTTATAAGAAAGGAATTTTCGTATTAAATCCGTACCCTACTAATATGAGACCTAAATGACTTTTTTTAGTAAAAATAACCTTAGAAATAGATAGATATTTTCGAGTAGGTAGAAAACGATATATAATATGCAAAATTCCGAGTTAAAATGAGCAAGTTATGGCCATTTTAAATTGGAACTTCCTTCAAATCCGATTTTACCGTAATTAAAGATAGATTTAGAATCTTTAAAGTAGAAATTCTATGAAAAACTCATTTTTGGTATTTCATCTTGTTTAGGTGAAGAAGGAACCAATATCGCCTTCCCGGAAGATTACTTCGACTAGGAGCGATCGTCATGGAGTGAGTTAATCCATTATTAATTACGTTTCCTTGATTGTGCTTATAAGTAATAGCACTAGAAAGTAAGGAAAAAGATAAATGAATAAATGTTGTGTGATTTGGATTCATGATTGAATGATATGGTTGTTGAATAAAAGCTAAGTATAACAAAAGAGGAATCGGTGAATAACTTATGTTTGCTTGTAATGATATGATGAATATTGTTTTGGTCACATTTAACTCGAACCCAACGATAATTGAATAACCCTATATTGAAAACAATTCATGCATATCATATCGTGAGTCACATTTATTTTTCGCTACTATTCTTCGTGTGGGGAAATGAGGAGTTGTAGTGGTGGCTAGTAGGAGCCGGAAAGTCTACATGGGCTAGTAGAAGCCGAAAAGTCTACAGGGAAAATAGGAGCTAGTAAGTTTGCAAATATTAATGGTCGTATGGGTCAATAACCACCCAACCCCCGACATTGAGGGCGTAAAATCCATGCTACACATGGTTTCCGGTTAATCACGTGTATTTTGTTTACTCATGCGATCGATGCATTCTCATATAATTGTCTAAATACTTTTGTTATATGGAAATGTTTTGAAGATGAGAGTTATCTCACTAAGCTAGATTTGCTTATACCTCTATAGCTTTTTGTTACAATTTGATTACTTGTGGTTGGCACCAATGAGCCCCTTTTGTCAGGTATGAGCTAAAGCTACTGAGAGTTTTTGGAAGAAGTTTATATATTTTTTATGTAGACTTCTAAGAAAAATCTCTATAGTAAATTTATGATATATTCATATATGTTTGAATATGGCTTAGTTTGAGCAAGGCTTTTAGAACGGAGGAATGCCCCTAAGAAGGTGTAAGAAACTTTTATCTTAATGATAATTACATGTTTATCTTTATAAGTTATTGCATGCTTTTATTATCTACTTAAACGCAATATCCCTTTGAGTTTTCTACTATCTTGGAAGCACGCATTGCACGTGATATCGAAGCTCCTGCGTGACTAAGGTTATCATTCATTAGTTTTAATATCATGTGCGGCGGACTATCACATTTAGAGTATCATCCGGGACGTGACAAATACCAATTTTTTTTTTTTTACATGTCTATTTTTATAAAAACTTTGCATCATTTATTTAATTACATCAATACTTACCCATCCTTCGCTTGAATGCAAGGTGCGACTACTAAAGACCATCCTCTTTTATCCATAAATCTTAAAACTACAACTATAATATGATAATCCCGCAACAAATGTAGAGAAAAATTCGAGGAATATTTTTTGACAAAACAATTGCATCGAATGTTCGTCTTCGAATTGAATTGACAAATTTCTATATCTTTCTCGATGAATTTGTAACTAGATAACCGATCCCACTAGTGTTAAGATAAGACTGCCGCATAAGGTTAAATACTGTTTTTGACCTTTTGTATCTCTTCTATTTTTACTAAATTATCAAATTAACTTTATCTAATAATATAATTTTATAAAATTATTTACTATTCACCATTTAAATTTTGACACATAATTCCTGGTCAAAAGAAAAAAAAAAAAAAAAGAATTTGCAAAGACCAAACCAAAGTCATTTTCTATAATTTCTTCATAATTCTATGCTTAACGGTCATAATGTGAGCAAATCACGAAGTTCCTTGGATCAAAAGTAATTTTTCATTTTTAATTGTTACTTAAATAATTGAGGGTCAATATCTTTGTAGTTTAATCATATATTCAGTAAGAGATCCCTATCGATTGAACTAAATTTTAGATTAGATCTTTCTAGAAAAATTCTATAATTCAGTCATTTATTCTTTACATGATAGATTTTGTATATCATTAGATGGCTAAGATTCCTGATAAGGTCGTTGAAATATTTATAATGTTGAGTCAATGGTCCGATAATGAGCTGTAGAAGTTATCATGATCTTAATGTTAAACCTCGTATTGTAGTGCAGCAGAAGTCCTAAGTTCAGACCATGTCCTCTTTAATTAAGTATTAGATGCTTATCGTTGCCTGTTTCAAACCTTTTTCTAAATATTTTCTATTTTTCAATTTTTCTACTGCTTTTACTGCGTCTTCGCAATGCCTAGGTCTACTTCCACTTGCGTCTTGCTTGGCTTCGTTTATTTTGTCATTCCCAAGGTCGAAGGTTTATAACATGTTTCTCGCTATCCCATATACTTGGTTTTTCACATTCCAGTTCCTTCTTAAACTTCAATCAAGCACAATCCGCGGATTTCAGAACCTCTTGAAAAAAATTCTGGGTGCAAAGTGACATGAAGAAGGAGGTGGATGTGGGTACACGAACTTGTTCTCGTTCAAGCCCAAATAGTGGTTGTTTAACTCCTAAGCATCCCAAAACTGACAGTTCCGTTATTCCTGGACTGCCTGATGATGTTGCCGAAGATTGCCTAGCACTTGTTCGTCGTTCCAGCTTTCCATGTATAGCTGGTGCATGCAAGAAGTGGAGGTCGTTTCTCCAAAGCAGAGAGTTCGTAAGCGCCCGAAAACTGGCTGGTGTATCGGAGGAATGGCTCTACATCTTAACCTCGGATGGAGAATGGAAGGAAAGGCGTTGGGAGGTTTTTGATGGTGCGGGAAGGAAGCAGCAGCAAGTCCCACGAATGCCAGGTCCTGTTAAGGCCGGGTTCGGGGTGGTGGTTTCTAATGGAAAGCTTCTTGTAATAGGTGGTTATTCGGCGGTTGAAGGAACCCAGCGCGTCTCAGCAGAAGTACATCAATATGATCCTTGCATCAACAGGTACTGTAACCATGTTGATTATGGATACGCCTGAACTCTGAAGCACCTTTGATTTCTCCTTACGCATTTCGGTTTAAATTCCTGTTGGAGTCATTCTCTTTCATTACACAAACTTGGAGTGAAAAGATTATAGGATAAACTACATCAAAAGATTTCAATATTTTAAGGTATTAATATTTTGGGTGATTAAAATTTTGCTTGTGCTGAAGCAGACTAGCAACGTTCACAAGATCGGGGGACAATTCAAAGTGATTCATATAGAGATTTTCGGTTTTGGTTAAGCCATCTGAATACTCATTTTGTTGCTGCAGCTGGAGCAGACTGGCAAACACGAACGAGGCTCGTTACAACTTTGCTTGTGCTGAAGTGAATAGCATGGTCTATGTTGTTGGAGGTCGTGGTCTTGACAATGAAGGTCTCTCTACTGCAGAGGTGTACAATCCAGAGACAAAAACATGGAGCTTCATCAAGAATCTCCGCCACCCGAGGTGGGACTGCTTTGCTCATAGCTTGGGGGAAACTTTATCTAATGGGTGGAAGGTCCAACTTCACTATAGGAAGCTCGAGGTCAATTTGCATATATGATCCAATGAACACACATGGTTTGAGATGAAAAATGGCGGTGTTGCGGCCACAGCTCATGCAGTGCTTGAAGGTAAGCTCTATTGTTGGGAATGGAAGAATTCAAGGACGCTATTGATATTTAATCCAGAAGACGGTTCATGGAAGACGGTACTAGTTCCATCCACAGGGCGATCGTGTGTCAAGTTTCGTTTTGGCATTGGGTGGAATGCTTTTGCTTTTTTCACGAAACAAGGTTTTGGATTATCAGATCTTCTCGTATAATCCGAATGCAGAACCTGGCTCTGAATGGAAGGCTTCTAAGGTAAAGCCATCAGGTTTGTGCTTGGGTAGTGTTACAATAACAGCATAGAAGACCCACTAACACTATGCTGAGAATTCAAGAAGTTTCAGTGACAATCGAAAATTCGACTTCTGTACATAGTTTGGTTGATTTGATGACCAATGGTACTAGGCAGTTTGTGGGTCTGTTTGGATGATTTGTTTTTTATATGTATTTGTATATATATTCAATCTGCATCTGATTTGTATCTAGTTTATTTAATCATTTTATGAGTAAAATTATCTATTTGTCGTTTGTATCCAATCTGTGTCTAATCTATAATAAGTGGTTTTATTCTAAGAGATCCATGAAAGGCGTCTTTAATAATGGAAAATAGCAAATTCTTAAAAACGAGTACTTGAATCAATTATTGGAACTTGATTTTACACGCTGTTAGTTCTTCCTCTTCTTCTTCTTCTTTTTTTTTTTTTTTTGGCCATAGATGGTAAGTAATAAGTAAAGTAAATACATGAACCTTACCAATCCGTGCAACTAACCAGTTGAAGTATAAAAATATTAATTTATACTGTCTAGTTGAAGCTGTTAATTATAAAAAATTTTAGTTCATATAACTAATTGAAAATTTTGATAAAATTTAAGTAATCAAGTGTAAAAATAGGTAACATTTAGATAGTAAATCAACATTTTTAAACTTTAAATAATTAATTTCATAAATTGATAAAGTTTGGATACCAAATATTATATTCACCCTAATAAATATAAACCTATACCAAATTTATGATCTTTTAAATTAGTTATTTGTCTATGTGTTAGATTAAAGCTTTTGGATTAGAAGGTCTATCATTTATATCTAAATCCTCGTATTCTTGGTTAATCTCATTTTCCATTACAACTATTCACCTTATGGTTTCAATTAAATTCTAGTGTCAAATAATGTTTAGAAAGCCCACACCAAATAAATTATCATTGCTAAACCCCCTTAGATCAGCTTACTATGGTCATGTCTTGCCTTTTTGCTCTTCAAAATCGTAAGTTGGAGATTGAACAAGAATGACAAGAAGACTTTGGTGGGGACTTAAAAATCACTAGATAAGCTGAATAGCCTATGTGATACCGAAAAAGGGGGAGTATAGGGATGGGATTTCCAGACTATAGAGAAAAAAGTTATAAAAAATAAAAATAAAAATTTCTCTCTATTGGTTATTATATCACTTTAATATATAAAGTGTGACTTCATTTTCATAAGTTTTGCAAATCTATACATATATCTTAGAAAGCTTCTACAGTCTTATCGATGGGATTGTTCAGTCAATCATCTAACTGTTAAAATAATTATAGTAATTAAAATATTAACTGTTTTAGTGATTCTATCACGATTGGATATGATTTGAGTTATTGAATTGTGATGGGACCATAAATTTTTCCTATATCCTAATCTTATGTGAAGCTTCAATATTTTTGTTAATTGAAGTCTTTCTGGTGCATTAAAGTTTTAATGAGGATTTGAGACTTATTTATTATACTTTTTAAAAGTTAAAAGAGAAAAGAAACGATATTTTAGAGTTTAGACAATTATCATATGTTTGACCAATATATCATAAAGTGTATTTGCAACATCCTGAACAAATAAATAGAAACCATAAATGGTTTAATAACTCGAGTTAAAGAGGCATACTGATTTCCTCAAATCAGAAATTGGTAATTCCATTGCTAAAGGTGGCGATTGTTCGGATTGGTTAGACTCCAATGATAAATCCAAACTTTTCAATTTAGAAGTAATAGTGACGTTTTTATATACTTTTATCTAATTTTCCTAATTGAATGTATGTTTTACATAAAATTATGTAAAATGTTTGTTTAATGTATAAAGCAATTCGTATGAATATCGTTAACTATATATTTAGCATCATCACCGTAATAATTAAATTGATATCACATAAGATATAATGAGTATAAAAGTCAATTATATTTATATATATATATATATATTATATGTATTACCTATTTCCTTATTTTTACATTTGTATTAATAATATTGTTGCAAGATACGAACACATAATATATTATCATGTATAAATTTCTTTAGTAGTTAGGTTTTTTATTTACATCGCTGTATATGATCGTTGGCTTCCAAAATTAAGAGAGACAAGCAGAATTACGATGTGGATTCCTACACTTAGAGTTAAGAACACCCTAAATTTTGTGCGTTATCGGCCCGCCATGTGTCCTCATTGGAGGTGGGAACGTTAAGGCTTAGATCCTGTTAAACCACAATAAAACCAAGGGTAACTTAAACATCTCACATTAATTAAGATTTCATCATGTCCATTAATGTCATTAATGAAAACATTAAAAAAAAACAAATTGACATAAATCAAATGCTAACTTAAATCTAACTTAGAAACATTATATAAAAAAGGTCTCATAATGTAAAAGAACCATAAAATAAAAAAGATATTTAAACTTCAAGAGTGTGCAACTCTAGTTATCTCAACTTTCTATTCATCTAGTAATCAGCTGGAAATTCTACTCAACTATCGTCTTCTCCATTGTACTTGTAAATGTCATAACTGGTTAAATAAAAAACCACTAGCTTGTCACATGCTCCTGAAAGGTTAAAAGGAATGAGCGCATGTCTTAGTACGTGAAATTACACTCACATGCATATGAACAAACATACATTCTCACATGCAACACAATAATATATGCAATAGTCACGGTTTATTATCTTTTGATTAACCAAGGAACTAGTTCAATTTAAAACCATCTACAACTAGCATTAAACTCGAAGTAACTCATGACTCCATGACAAGCAAATACTTATATACATATTGGTGTTGAGCACTCTTCAACACTCTAGGTACTATACCCGTACCATCCTAGATTATCAAAATCCTCTTTGTGTGCAACTCTACTAGGGACAACAACATACATAGATCATCAGGATGTCGTCTCAGTAACATTGATACTCTCGGTCCACTAGACCTAGCTAAGCACAACCAACAGACAATTTAAAGCCAAATATTATTAAGTTCATTTGCTGTTCTAAGTCTACACCCATAAGCAACAACCAAGCTAATGATGTACCAGATACAATATTTGGAACAGCTGAATCAATAAAGCCAGAATCACCTAATCATATATAACAAATACTAACTCATAACTTGATTTTTGGACGAAAACATGCTTCTAAGGTTCTCTAGCTTCCTAAGCTATCGAGAACTATTGCTACTTTAGGTTTAGATATACCTTCCTACTTGGGTTTTAAGTGTACTAGATGTTAAGTTGATGGTTTTGGTGTTTAAGAATGTCAAAATAGGGATATAGATAAGGTTATAACATCTCGTTATTAATTATGCTTGTGATGGAGGGCGTGATAGGATCAGAAGAAAAAGAACATACCGTTACTCCCTAGATCATGCTTGTGATGGTGGGAGTAACAGCTATCACCCCTTTCATTACGCTCGCGATAAGGGTGGTGACAGGCCTCATGTCTTTCATCATGGCCATGATTGGCCAAAACTCATGACTCATGAGGAGATTAAAGCCAGTGCCATGGTTGTGACCTTGATCGTGCTTCATTTCGCTCTAAAACAAAAAAAAAAAAAAAACTTCAAAAACATCACTTCATTGATTTTAAACCAAATAAGACTCGAGAACACAACTTATCAACACATAAACACTTTTATAAACGTGTTACTTACAATTAAACGATTTTCTCCTCTTCTTTCTAAAACAACAACCACCACAAAACAACAAGATATTAGGGTTTTCTCCTAATTTCCCCCCCAAATGTGAACATCTTGGCACTAGCAGTGCGAGTTAAGGAAAGAAATCTCTTAAGATTACTAAGAGACAAGAAAAAGAGAACCACTTATCCTGATCTCTAGCCTCTTGATAGTCTTTCAACAGAACTTCTTTCAAAATGAACGTTTAAGGGCTTGAGAATTGTGGGCGTAACTACTGAGAAGAAAGGACACGTAGATCAGGTGGGTAGATAATATTATATTTTTATTGTTAAAGACTATTTTGCCCTCTCACAAAGTAACATATGACGTTTCATTATCCTTCTTTATAAATTATTTTGGTTTATAATACAGAGTCTATTGATGCAGCCTTGGTACAATTTGAATTGTAATGCAACAATTGATCACAGTGGCCAATAGCTGTGTAACCTAGTAGCATCTCTCCTAGTTTCTCAAGTGAGAGGCATTATGTTTGATTCTTTTTTTTTTTTCCCGTTGTAATGAAAAAAGAATAAAATGATTACAAGGGTAATGCATCCGTGGGAGGAGTTTATAGAGATCATGCTAGCCAAAGAGTCTATTTGGATTATTTGATTTTCATTTGTATCTTATTTGTATATGATCTATATCTATATTTTATTTATATATTATATGTTTGATCTGTTTATGAGTAAACATGTATATTTTTCATATGTATCTGTTTTTTTGACAAATATCCATTTGAAAGCAATAAAAACAAGATGTCAAGACAACAAGAATAGATGAAACAAGTAGACCCAATGTAGCTTTGGAAAGAAATTCGCTTTTACTTCTCCTTTTGAAGTAGAATTGACTGGAATCATGGAGGCCATGCCTTTGATCGAGGTCCATCAATTTAAGCATATTATTATTGAATTCGATTCCTTTCATGTTGTTAACTTGCTAAGTAACTCTTGTTGTACCGTTAATATATTATCTTTATGTAAGGATAAACTACAAAAACTTTAGAAGGTAAAGTTCTATTCTTCTCTCGAGAGGCCAATTTTGTTGCGGATAGTTTTGCTAAGGCTTGTTTCGGTTGGATTGTCAGGTTTTTATCTATTCCGTATTTATATATGACATGTATTTGTAATTTATGTGTATTATATTTATATCATATTTGTTTAATCTATTTACTAGTAAAACTGCCAGTTTGTCATCGTTATTTGTTTCTTGATAAATATCTGTTTGAAAACAACAAGAATATAGTGTCAAAATGATCAGAACATGATAAAACAAATAGAATCATAAACTTTTGGAAGCAATTTTAGAGATCTAGAAGAAGATTAATAGGAATTATGCTTTTGAAAATTTGGTGCTTTAGCTTTGTTACTCTTGAAAACTATATTCCTAGGTTTGCTAACGTGTTTTTTTTTTTATGTCATTTTATCCTTTTTGTTGTACTTTGTTTTTTTTTTTGTTAGATGATATGCTTTATTTATAAAAAAAAAATTCTCTTATATGTCTATATATGGTTTATAGGATTAATATCAAATTTGATACTTGAATTTTGCCCAAAAGTTCAATCAGGTAGCTGAACTTTTAAAAGTTCAAATTCCAATACCTAGGAGAAGACCTCGCCTAATGGTGTTAGCTCTGTTAACTGACGTGTATGTACAGACTAATCATAACATGATACGTGTCCTTTAATATTACATCTTATAATTTTTTTATGTCACTTTTTACCTTATTTTTTATTTATATTTTTGTTATAATTAATAATATTTTATTTTTTAAACCAAATTTAAATTCATATTAAAGCCCAAGTCCACCCCATATATCTTAGTATAGTAAGCCCATAGCCTTTACAATTTTTTTTTTCAATTGTTGTTTGCTCTAATGTTATCTTATATAAGTCCATTTTTCAAAATTTTATCGATGTGGAACAAATTACAAACCAAAAACAAGGACTACCAAGTAAACCCTTGATGGAACTATCTACCTTTGGATTTAATGACTTTCCTAATAGCAAATAAACTGTAATTTACGTTATCACATGAGGATCACACGAGGTTAATTGCCAAACTTGGACTTTATAAAGAAAAAAGAATACTCAATAAAAGTACAAGAGAACTATTTTTGAAAATTTAATACATCGTAAGAATCTAAAAAAAATTAATAAATATGTTAAAGGAGTGAGTAGAAACCTTTTTTTGTACTCTTTGTGTTTTTTGGTTGGAAGTGGAAATTATTAAGCACATCAAATGGTGATGAGCAAAACCTTCATGAAGTTACACCCCATACTAGGCAATTTTAATAGTTCAATAAAAAATAGAGGTAAATCTCGTTTTAGGATACTAACTACACAAGATATGAAAAATTAGTTTTCTTGTTTTCAAATGTGCCAAGGGAGAAGAGAGATAGAGACATGCATGTATTTAAGGTACATGACGTATGGTATAGTCAAAGTTTTTATCTGTCACTAACTTAAGCCGAGGAGTCTTGAACGTGCATGATTGCTAACACTAACCTGAGACTACATGGTAGAGTTTCCTAATTCTTGAACACCACTTCTATTTTTCTTTTTGAAAATAGTGTCTTCTATATACGAGGATTGTCTCTATTCTTGTCATGATTATCCCCAACATTGCTTGCGATTTTGATTCCCTTTCGCATGTTTTCCATGAATACATCTAATATAGTTAGAACCTTAGTAATCAAAATCATTATTTGTTTTCCTTAAAGAATGTTAAGAAAAATGTAAAAGGACGAATGAAAGAATAGATTATAAGACCTTGAGGAATTAAAATTCAAAAGATACCACTTTGTGGTCGTTGCAACGATGAGAGATGAAGAAGGAATGATGGAATTGGCATTGAGACTGATAATTAGATGAGCTTTTGAATCTCGACATTAGAAGGAAGGTGATGGGCGTAGAGTTGAAGATGGATGTGATGGTTGTGACTGAGAGGAGGTTTTAGAAAGGGAGTGGATAGATTAGCATGATGAAAGAAGAGTGATGTCTTTAGTGAAAGAGGGGTCAATGGCATGGAGGCTCTTGAATGGCTGCTAGACATTCCTATTACACACAAAGATGTCTTAGAAGAAAAAATTTTAAGAAATGGATTTCAGTATAAGATAAAATTAGAGTAAACTCCAATTGAGAAAGAAAAACCAAAGAAGGAATCACATGCTTGGACTTGGGTTAGAAAGTTTAAACACTTTTAAATAATAAAATAATACTAATTATTATAAGATAAATTATTATAATCAAAATAGAAATAAAAATTAATAAATTTCCACACCAAAAATATAGAATATAAAAAATTATAATATGCCATGTTAGATGAAACGTGTCACATTATGATCCGTTAGCTGTGTAAAAAATGGCATCGAAAAGTTCTCTTATGTATTAAATTCAGGTACCAAATTTAATAACCGATGAATCATCTATTACTATTAAAGAAAAACTGCATCATTCGTGTCAAAAATTAGAACTATAATCAATATCACTTTAAATTATCCCATTCCACAGTTTTAGGAATAATTTTAGGAGCAGTTTGTTTTTATTTAGACAATTTTAATGTTTTGTGCGTGTTCAAGAGTAGTTACTTGAACAACAGAAATTTCTCAGTGTCCATCCCACGAGCGCCTGCTGCATTCCAAGTTTAAAAGTGTACGTGACCAATCGTCCTAGTCATTCTTCCTAAGGTGGTTTCATTTGAGTAGTTTTTTTTTTATCATTTTTTTTTAACTTCATTTTGAGCAGTTTCGAATTTCTTTCTTTTTTTTTTTCCACCAGCACCTTCATCTTTAAAAGTGCACCCAGAGAATGGAAAATATATAGCATATACAAAATCAAATTCTTCATCATTTTTGTATGAAAAAGAAAAGTTCAACCAGTATATTTCAATAGGTAAGATTTTCCCTAATTTTTCTTTTTCATATTTATTATGTAGCTATATATGTTGTTCATATTATGTGTTAATATTAGTATAAATTTTCATCAATTCTCTATGTAACTTTTATATAATATTTTTCTCTTTTAATAGTTTTCAAAGTGTCATGGGTAATGACAAATTAGAATTATCAATGGAAAGTAATCAAAATTATTTAATCCCTCTATCAAATTCAATCAAAGATAGATTTTCTTTTAAGGTATCGTATTCTTCATCACATTATATTTTACATGGTATGTGTATATATATATATATATATTTTTTCTTTTTACAATATCACAACTAAAAATTTGTAGATTTTGGTTTTCAATGATGAAATTTTAGGTAAAGTTTTTATTTTTATTAGTTTTGAAATTGAATTTATGGTTTTATTAAGTTTGATGGCTTCTTTTTTTTTTTTAATTTTGTTTTTTGAGTTTAGGTGTTTCATGAATTTTGTATGGAGAAAATATGATTACGATTAAATTTAAATGTTCAAGTTTTTAATGTAAAAGGACTAAAGGATTTTTTTTTTTTATAAGATGAATTTAAATATTAATTAGTTAGGTTTATTTATAGACAAATTTTGTAGTAAAAAGGTTAAGTGATTTTTTGAGTCTTTTGACTATGGATTAGGTGAATTTTTAAGAAAGATAAGGTTTTGACTATAGAGTCTATTAAAATGGTAAATGATGTTAAAATGGAAAAAATCTAGAGGATGACAACGTTTTGGTTCCCTCTTTACTTCATTTTATGATAATCTGTATCCTATTTTCTCATTTAATGTAAAGTCGAAATAATCTATTCCCAATCTATAAAATGATAAATTTATATTATTGTTTTTGTTATTCACATTCGTTTCACATTTAATCAGATTAAGATTTTTTATACATTTGATTATATTAATGTATAATTATTTTTAAAACATTTTTAGTAAAAGTTTGTTTAGCAATTTTATCATATTCATATATGTGAGACATATGAGACATTATAATTATTTTATTTTTACACATGCATTGTGGATGCGTCCACTCTTAATATATTAAAAAAAAATAACATGCTATATAATATTTCATGAATAAATAGTATCTATTTCTACATATTATGATTCCTATTTTATGATATAATAATTAATAAACATATACAGCTTAAGTTTTGGATTGGACTTAATTTTATTTATATTTAAATGAGATCGAACCGAAAAACATAATAGCTAAAAATAAATACTGTGGCCTTTTACATAAAAATTAAAAAGATGGCGCCTTGACCTAAAGCCCTGTAACACCAATCAAAACCCCAAGTTCTCCCTATTTCTCTCACTCACACTCGAACTGTCGTGAGTTCAATCGATTCGATCAAAGATCAAAGCAAAAACAGTTAGGGCAAAAAATGTTTGGATCATCTTCATCATCCTCTCTCTTCGGAACACCATCCTCAACACCAGCATTCGGTACTCCGGCAGCTCCACCATCTTCAGCCCCAGCATTCGGTGCTACTCCTTCACTCTTCTCCACTCCTTTCTCTTCCCAAACGCAACCCCAACAACAGCAACAGATCGCTCCTACGCCTTCTCCTACACCCGCACTCACCGGATTCGGCTTCCAAACCCCATCTCTCCAACCCACCCAGATGACGCCGTTCGCTCCCACTCCTCCTCCTGCTCAATTGACCACTCAGATGGCTCCCGTTGCTCCTCTTCCCTTCTCTCTTGCCGATCGCGACATTCAAGTAAGATTCTTTCCTTTTGTTCTTTTGTTTGTCTAATTGTTCTGATTATGTTAATTTGTTGTCAAATTAAAATGCATTTTGTGGTTGAAAGCTTGTATTTATATACAACTGTTACCGGACTATTGAAATGTGTATTGTATTAACTCCTATAATCATTTTGATGGTTAGATGATTGGTTAGAAGGTGAAAGCAACTGTGGGATTGGCTAATTATTGAGTGCAAGTAATTTAAATTCTATAAGAATTCACAGTTTTTATGTGAAATTATAGAAACACTCGGGTTTTTTTTGGGGCTGGGTAACGATAATATAGTGATAGAGTATTTAATGGGAACCGAGAGTAAGCTTCGATATTGGGATATGTGGATTATTGGTTGATAATATACTTCTTTGCTTATGAAGGCTGGGCCAGGATGAAAGAATTATAACTGCTTAAGAACCTCAAGCGAGATTATGTTTCCATTATATCTAGGTGTGAATAGCCTACTTTTGAATAAGTTTCCCGTTTGGATTTTGTACCTTTTAGTGTTTGTTAGGCTTATCATGAGCTTCGTCAGATTATGTTTGTGTATCTGTATACAAGATATAAATAGTTACCAGGACTCGTGGGAAGAAGAAGGTGTTGAATTTTATTTCTCTTCATTAGTTGAGACTGAACTTTGCATAAGACAATGTTGAATTGCAATTTATGAACTTAGCTTATTTGTTTGTTAAAAAAAAAAAAAAAAAACCACAACAGAATTATAGAGTTGATGTAGCATAACCAGGATTATTTTGTAAACTTGCAGGGAGGATGTAATTGATGTAATTTGCATGCATGCTCAATTACGTAAATAAATTAAAATATTGGATTGTAAGGACCAAAAATGCTCTAATGTGAATTTATCCAAAAATGTCAGCAAGCTAAAATAAAGAAGAGAAGGAAAGTCGCAGCTTCATGTAATGGTTTTGGTGCTCTGAGGCCTTGCTGTGTTGTTTCTTCACATATATGATATGCAACATTGAGAGTAGCTTTGTTTTTGTTGGTCCAATTGCAGGCAATAGTTGATGCATACAAGGAAGAACCTGGTAACCCCAAATATGTGTTTAAGGTTTGTCGATATCTTGTCATTTGAAGATTAGAGCAACATAGATGTCTTATTGCAAAATCAAGTGTTTTTATTGGTTTTAAGAGGTCTGTTTTAACTTAACAGAGGATTAGTCTTGGTCCTTCTGTTATTAGTACAATGTGGCTAAAAACTTGTTGGCTTTGCAGCATTTGTTGTTTAGTGTCACTGAACCACAGTATCGGGTGAAGCCTGCTGGTGTATCGGATGTGAGATTCTTTTCTTTCTGCTGTGGTTTTTTTCATATTTTTGTTTTGGTTAGCTGGTGGTATAAATTGTTGCACTAAACTGGAAGAATAGTTTGCAATTGTAGATCATGTGGGTAGAAGCTATGGGGAAGTTGGAGGGAATGGACGGTGCTGACCGTGAACGTTTATGGCCTCAACTTGTTCAAGGTTTCAAGGATCTCTCGCAACGCCTTAAAGTAATTCTTTACTTGAAATGCAGAACTGCCTAAATAAATATTCATTTTGTATGTTTGAATGTCATATGAGTGTGCTTATGCAAAGACCTTCATAGAAGTAGCAACCGTTCTATGGGATGGCTAATGAAAAAGCAAATGAAATTTGTCACGTGCTCCAAGATGAGTTCTCTGGGAAATGCAAGTGGATGAATTGATTTTAGAATTGCTGCCCTTCCTTTAAGCATATGCAGCACTGGAAGAAATTCAGATAAGTAACTGCTGGCATTTCCTCTCAGTGAAATGGATGAGAAGAAAACACGCCATAGAATTTGATCCCCACAGTGGAAAAAGTTCTTGAGCATTTTGTGGCAACTAAGAGATAATGGGTTATTGCTGTGTTGGATTCAATCGCTGCTTTGCTGCTTCTTTTGGAACGATAGGTTTTACAACAGTCAGTTCCATGCCTTTTTCTAGGAAGTGAGCTCAATGTGATGAACTATTAGCCGATGTTTGTTAGTAAATGGATACCGATGAGAAATTAGCAGTTTTACTTATAAATTGACCAAATGAAATCAATATAGATATGATATAAATATTTCACTAATAAGTTACAGATACTGATTTGATATAAATGTGATACAGATAGAATATAGATAAAAATCTAATAATCCAAATAGACGTTGATTGGGAAAAAATAAAAATGTATTAATGCATAATGGAAATTAATGATACCCATTTGAAGCTACAATAATTTCTACCTGTTGTTAGCTTTGGGAGTGAAAGCAAAAAAGAATGTAACTTTCTCTGTAAGCTACTTCATGAATTAGTTATTGTACAATCTTGTACATATAGTTGCACCCTACTATGAGTAGATACCATTTGAAGTTATTATATTGGTGGATATGGTACATAAATCTCTATCGGTATACTTATGTAATTGGAAGGACCTGCCTTGGTTCATCCTTACTGTTTAAAATAAATACCTATCTCCCAATTTAGGTTTTGCGGTATGACCCATTGGAATTTCAAGGAAGAATATCTTATTGATAAGCTGACATGGTTGTGATAAGGCTTGAGTGTTGTTGTTTATATAATTATTAAATAAGTCCTCTAATTTCTTTTAATGCTTTCCCAATTTTACTTACCCCTCAAGAAAATAAACATAAACAAGATTATTAGGAAATCAGGAATTTCTGGTTACGATTGACATTTGACACTACTTCAAACTAACATCTTCAATGCATTACAATGCACAAACCCTATGAATTTGAGCCATTCTTTGAAAATGTTCTTAGTGGTGTGAGCGGCACTTCAGTTCTTGGTAAAGGCAATGTGATAGAGGTCCTTGGATAATTGGTTTTAACTGCACCCTCAGCAGTTATTGGTCCTGTTGTGCTTATTACCATGCAAATCAGGCCCTTCTGGTGCCATGTTTTACATAATCATGTATCAAGATGTGGGATATCACTTTATTGTCATCCTCCATTTGATCAGGTCATTAGGATCATCACTGCGTTTTTTGCCAGCTTAGCCTGCATTCTGATTTCAACCTATGCTATGGTGAAATCTCATTTATGAAATTGTTGCAGCCCTTAATCTTAGATATCTCCCTTAGTTATGCATGAAAGGTCCATGATGACAACCTCCACAATCTTTCTTGTGCAGCTCCAAGATGAAGTCATTGTTTCAGATGCAGAGAGATTGAAAATGACTCAGAGCAATGTGAAGATGGTGCATTTTATTCTCAATCTGTCAATTTTTGTACATTATTGTCCTTGGAATGTGCTTGTCATGTGCATTGGTTTTGCAGCTTCAAAGGCATTTTCAAGCTGATACTCTTCCATGGATTCAAAGAATGAGGCAGAAAGAGCAAGGACTTCAGAGGCGCCTTCTGAGGGTGTGTATACTTCCTTTTTGTTAAGTAGGAGTTATTAAGGACAGGAAACTTGGATGCACTATCTGAACTGTCACATCTGTTTATGGTGACAGCAACAGTAAATAAACCATGAAGGGAAAAGAAAATGAAAACAGAGCTCATCTTGGTCATAAACCTTTTTTTTAGTTCCTGTTAGATGCCGCACTACCATATCAGTACAAACAGAATTGTCTCTTCAACAACCTAAATTTGAGTTTGTAATTATATCAAGCATCACTCAGATTCCTTATATTGATGATATGGCAGCATAGATGGTTTTCAAATGGTTAATGGCACTGGTAGAAAATTTTACATGAAAGTCAGTAGCTGAATTACTTGAAAAATATGTTTTTGGTGTGTGTATCGTGTGTCTTAACATCAAAGCCTATGTGCAGACAATCTCTGGGTTTCAGAATTTAATTCAGAGAAAGGGTTGGCCCCACATATTTCCCACTCTTCAATTTATGTCTCTTATTTATCATTTTTGCCTAGATCGAGTTTCCTATCGACCAGAAGTCTTTCTATTGAGGCTAGGAGGTATAATTTGCATAAGATAAAACCTTCTTATGGTGCTTGGGTCTGTTTGGATGGTTTGTTTTTTATCTGTATCTGTATCATTTTCAAAATGATATGTGTAAATATGTCCAATTTACATTTATATTTTATCTATATTTAATCTTTTAATGAGAACTATTAACTTTTTTTCATCTGTATCTAATTCTTTATAAATAATTTGTTAGAAAAAAGTGTCTGTATTTGTAATCTGCCAACAAACAAACAGACATACAGAGCGATCATAATTCCCCAACCCCCCGCCTCCCGACCACCAAGTTAATGTTGTAGTGGTGGACATAATTCTTTGTTCTTACTTTTTGCTTGGCTTATTCCAAGGTAATGAGAATTTTGGAGGCATTGGAGAGTAAGGGTTATCGACTGCCTTTAGTGAAAGGGGAGGCAGAATTGGCTGAGAAACTTGCTGGTATCACCAGACAGGTTTAAACTTCACCCTTGATCCTCGTATAGCCATTGTTTCTTTGCTTGATTATATGCTGACGAGTACCCACGTTACAGTTAAAAGGCTCTGGAGCAGAACTTTCTAGGAGGGTTCAGAACTTGCTCACCATCTCTCGTGTTCAAGCGAATGGCATAGTGGGTGGTTCTATATATTTACCAGGATCAACCAAAATACATGACCAAAGTCTCGTTGATTTGCAGGAGGTAAGGGCGGTCCTCTGTGAGTGACTTGTGAAAATCCTACCTGAAAAATCATTAATATGGCAGTTGTTTTGTTAAAATTTGTTAATGGCTGGAAATTTTTCCTCAACTCATCATGGCATCAGCACAAAATTTAGTAACTTCCTGTCTTCCTACATGTAAAAGTTTGTTAATGGTTAACAAATCCTTTCGAACAGGTCTTGCAACAACAGACGGAGGCCATTGCTAGACTTGGTAACGTATTGAAGCGTGATGTCAGAGACATGGAAATCATAATGTCCGAAAACACTGAAATGGCAGGGGATGTGAGCTAATGGCGGGTGATTTGTTTGATAGGTTATGAAGCATCCAATTTTTGCATTGTGATAGTGCAGGAGTTTTTACCCTCTTTTTGTATCGATAGAAACATTGATGAAAAGTATTGCTTAATTACCTTACCCCTGCCTAATCTGACGAACGTAAGCATAATTTTAGTAAGATAAAATTCGGTAAACTAGCTGAGTTAAAATAACAACACTCAAATTAAGTTCGAGCTTGACTCAATTCAAAGTTCAGACCTGAAATCAAGCTAGAATATTAAGTTTGAACTTGAATGAAAGTAATACAAGAAAGAAGTTGAAACTTGGCTTGATTTAATCAAGATTTATTTAAATGAATATTTTTTCTAGTTAAAATAATTCAAATTGAATTTAATATATATGGAAGGTTAACCTGATAGTTGAATTAAATATCATGAAGCTTCAACTCTTTAATTGTTGATAAGTTAAAATTGGTTAAATGCAAGTTTAGTTGAGTCAGTTGGATACACGACTACCCTTCCTGTAGCCAATTGTTCAAGGCGAGTTGTAATTGTAAATCTGTGGATGTTTCCTTGCATACTGACTCTCCATCGGTTGAATTGGAAGATTTCAGTTGCAAGTTTGAGCTAGCCCTTCAGCCTCATGAATTCACATGAAATGTTGGAAGGGGAGAATACATATTCAAACTCAGTATTTAAGATAGGATTGGTTTCGGCATTAAGATATATACTACAGAATCGTCCACGTTAACAATCATATAGCTTTGAGTCCTTGGACAAAAGAAGTGCAATAAACAATTGCACAATATATTTGAGAGGCGATTACAATTAAGAGACATGCCCACCCACACATTAAGCATCCTTAATAATAATACATTTACCGTTTATAGATAACATATAAGCAACTCTCAATTAATTATGTGATATAAACATATATTAACTGAAACTGACTATTCGATTCGATTATATAAAAATGTAATTTTTCACAAAATAACCATATGGGATATATAGGTGGTTAAATAGAAAGTAGTGATAATCTTCTTATAATTACATTCTCATATAAAATAACATAATAAGATACTTTAATTATTTTGAGACATTATATACCTATCCAACATGAAAAAAATTTAGTCCTGTCTATGAGACTATTTTCATAAGTTATTAAATGATTTATAATATATATAACCATAATCGAACCGTTGAAATCACATGATATTAACCTCTGAATTATTTTAACGGTTGGAAAATTTTAACATATATTATAAGTTATCATTTGACATAAACATTGTCAATTCTGTTTATGTTATGAAACTAATGCAAAAGTATATTTTGCAATTCCAACATATCAGAAGTGTGCAAAAGAACGGAAAAATAAAATTAAAAAAAAAAAAAGTTGGAAAAGTATGATGATCAGTGTAGCTTAACAGAATGGACCTAGTCGCTTAAACAGGCTGGAATGAAGAGATCGATGATGGCTGAATCTCACGTCAAGACCGTACAGAGCTAGCTCTGCTCTATATAAACCACGTAGATTTCAACCGGTGCTACAGTCCCACAATTTACATTTCTTATAAGGGTTAAAATTCAGTGACATTACCTGGCTTTTCTGGATAAATCACTTCTCTTTTGACATCGCTGCCGTAAAACCACTAAACCACGTAGATTTCCATCCGCACGTTGATTTCTCATAAGAAAAGAACTTCTCCAAACATTTTAACCTTAATTAGCAAAAGGCAAGAAAACCTTAATTATAAATTACAAAAAAGTATGATGTCCGTATATCAACTATCCAACTGCTGCGTTCATCATTATCCTCCCTGTAAGTTCATCTGCCACAATTCTGCTCTTTAGAAATGGTTCTCTTGTCCATGATCTCCCTGCTACAGTCTACAACCTACTGCAAGACTTAAATGAAACGAAGTTCCTCCACGGCGGCTGAGCTGCTTCCATCAGAAGTTCACTAATTAAAATGCAACAACTGAAAAAATTCAGGCCGAGTAAAACTAGATCTCTAGAAGCCAAGGCCTTGAGGTTTCCTCCGGTATGCAAAAATGTTAGAACACATGATGACCACGCTGCTTCCGCATTGGTACTTCAATAATGAAAATAAAATAGCTAAAATTTTCTGGCCGACTAAAACGAGATCTTTGAACCAATGGCTCATGGTTTCCTCCAAGTATGCAGAAAGTTGAATAGTGCCATTGAAGTGTATTTTCAGGGACAAGGGAGTAACATTTGGTAGCAGCCATAAATTGCCAATCTAGTAAAGGATTCTCAGCTGGATATATGTCTCAGTTACGAGTACCATTAACTTCCACCATAAGATTCAGACATGATCAACAGAATAAGTGCTGTCCAGCCAGTAAACACACGAGCACCTTTTCCTTTACCCTTCATCTGATCATACTGCTCCCACAAAAACCCTGTCTGATTGTAGTTGTGGACCACATTTCTGCAGCAAGATAGAAGATGGATCATTATATCTGTGGAGAGACATAAGTGGAGTTCGGGAGTGAGATGAAAAGAAAAGGGGGAGAGAGGCAAAAAATAAAATCTAAACCGAACCGGATCAAATTACTCCTTAAGTCACCATAGATGGTTTTTGCCCTGTCTCTATATGGCCCGTCTTCTGCAAAGTTGAATAGAAATTCAGTAAGCTACAATGATGACATGTAAACAATGGCTTCAAATATTTGGAGGAAGAGTAGAAGTAGCTACCTTTGGAGTAATGGTGGAGTGCAGAAAGAATCAAATAATTGAAGTTCATCCAAATTGGCCCCCTCCAGTAAGGTGGATCATGTTCTGTATTCCGTTTCATGTACAACGTACTGATGCAACATGCATCGAAAGATTTCCCAGAAAAATTTGAAGCAGTATGAGATAAATTCTCAATGAAAAATTACAATAAAACTAACTTAAATTAAAAGAAAAAGGGGAATACTCTTCTCAGACCTTGTTTTGGCAAGAGAGCGCAGACCATAGTCAGTCCACAAGATACTCTTATTTGAAATAAGGTCCAGCTGCTTTTCCAGAATCAGTGAATCCTAGAAAACAAACGTGCAGTATCCAATGACGATGAATTAGGATATATCAAAAAAGGGATTCACTCTTTTAATCGTAAAAAATGCATGCTACAAACTTGGAAAGGAAATGTACAATCACAATCATTTTACAATAGCTTACAGTTGGGATCATCCTCCTAATAAATGGAAAAAGGCTGACATAGCCGATATGTGGAACGAGACTCAGAGTAGGCTTTTCTAATACTTCTCGAACAAACTCTCTTGCTGGATACTGCCCTTCCACCATCACTTCTTTCCAGTGCAAGCGTACCTGATAAATATCATATTAGACATATAAAATCTCAGATGTTCATGCCTTATAAAAAAACCAAACTTTAGGATGAAATCTGGAATAAGAAATAAAAGGAGGAAAATTGAGCAGTCAGGAGGTAACTGGCCAACACCTTACCAAAACTACCACACCTCAATAGAGCAAGCATCCACAAAAGAAGCAACATTTGAACTTTAAACATGCCCAAGAATATACCAAATGAATTTTCATAAGAAATCACTTTAGCGCATCATCCTAATACGACAAAATCTCCTTAGAATCCCAGTTCTAGTTTCTCAAAGTTTCAACCAAAAGGAGTATGGAAGGGGAAGAAAGAAAGATCCCAGTTAAAATTAAATGGAAGAGTCAACCCGGAAAATTTACCGGGTAAGGATGAATCAATCACAAGTGCAATGTTCAGAACCTACTGCTTGCTATATGAATTGGAAATATTACCAAAAATTATTTATGTCAAGGTAATTGCAGTTGCACCCCAATTAATCTATCCTTAACATTTAGCAGCAATAGAGATGGAACAGTACCTTTTCGGTATGATTCCCAAAATCAAAGTAAGCTCCATGTTCAGCATCAAAATGCATCTGATAAAAGAACTGCGTTAGAAAAGTTCCCAGTGCAGCAGCAGAACTACGAAAACCATTCTTTCATTACACATCGCAAGTAATTTAATTATATGTAATGGAATAGGATGCAGAAAGCAAATGCCAAACTCTTTACTTTTGATTCTTTCATCAAAGTTACAACCATACATGAATTGAGTTGATTACAAAGCCATTAAAAATTCCTCTACACAGTATAAGTAATTTTATTTGCTTGATAATTAAGATGTTTTAATATTTTAAGCCCAAGCTTAAAGAAATGCACAGAAGCGACAAACCTATGGAAGAAGTAACAATTTCAGTGTAGGCCAATCACCTGATTGAGAAACTCAAAATCTGAAAGCAGCTTAACCGTTGTCCCAAATACCTGCCTCATGTCAAATTAGCTAGTTATAATAGTTAGGCACATCATTGCATAGAAATTATACCTTATTTTACCATACCTCAAGAGATTGATCTTCTTTATTAAGCAGCCTTGCGATGGAATGCATGCACTCTGCCGCAAGAAGCATCCAACATCTGAGATCTAAGTGGCGCTCTTCTTCATTTGGGTGTGATGCACGCGGATAGTCATCTAATCCAGATGATAACGTCTGGAGATGCCCGGAGATTGTCAAAAGTTATGTTGTGTGGATAAGCAATCAAACTTAGACCATGATAAAAACATAATGAAAGAGCAAAAAACTTAAAAACTAAGATTAGGTACATAATTGCTGATCATGTTTTGAGCACCTGCTCTTGCCATTAAGTTCAGAGCCACGGCTATTGAGTCAACCCATTCCATCAGACTAAGCCATCAATAACTCTTCCCCATTGAATAGCTCATTTCATAAAATTAATTCATATTAATTACATTGTATGCGCTTATATAATATTAAGCAGGTTCTCAATTCATTTGCTGAAACCATATTAAGCAACCATCCCCACATCCTTTTGTTAATTTAAATTACATTTTCTCTTGCATCATCAATGATCTCTTTCTTCACATATCTATTCATCTATCAAGAATCCGTATAATGTCTTTCCTCAGAGCTGAACCACCGTGAATAGAACCAGCACTTCTACTTAAGGAAGAGTAGGATCAGAAGTCAAGTCTCATACCTCAATTCTATTAGTATTTTCTATTCTATCTATTAGGATTAGTTAGTGATCCCGCCTGTAGGTCGTGATGTTCCTCGAGATGGCCGTCTCCTGTCCCCTGCCGGTGTGGAATCCGCTCCCGGGTCGTCGCTCTGCTGCGTCTGGCCGTCCGCTAGGCACCTTTGGAAGGGGGGAGTGTGACAACGTAGACGCTTCCCTTGACTCCATAGGGCCTTCTCATCAGTTGCAGGGTTTGAAACGAAGCGATAGCACAAAAATATACTTACTATGATTAGTAATTAGTGAGCGTGGCATGCGCAGTGAGTCGGGTAGAGCTTCGATTCATAATTTTTGTTCGAATAATTTTAGCATTTCTATAAAGTATAAATAATCACAAAGTTCATAACAAAACATTGTGATTTCTGTAAAAAAGCATTATGAGACTCCAGGGACAGGAATCCACACTGAAGCCTTTCCATTTTCTCGATTATTTTTCTGTTGATTCCAATCCACATGCTTTTTTTGTGTGCCGCGGGGGGGGGGGTGGGTGGGGGGGGTGGTCGGGTTGGGGTGGGGGTAATTTTAATATAATGTTTCATGACAACTATAGATCTAATGTATCTATAGATTGACATTATGACATCAATCACAATTTTCTTAGGATTGTGCCAAGACTATAGACCCTATACTGAACCTTAGAAAATTTAGGATTTCGAACTGCATGAAAGAAAACAACCTTTGGATTTAATTCACGAATTGTTGTACTATCGCGTCCGTGCCAATAGTAGCTGCCCATCTCTTTCCCTAGAATGATGCAGACAACAATTCAAGTCAGTTAGTAAAACAGAATATTAAAGCCTCACCATCTCTCAAACATTTTCAGAGATCCCTCAAAATTCTACATTCTAAATTTCCAGAAAGGAGTACAGTGATAGCTTATAAAAAGCTCATATCACTCTACATTTTTAATCTTTTTGATTAGATGATAGTAAATCTAAATTCATCATGGGAACAGGGCAAGAATTCCTGAGTTGAAATCGCGACACCATTAATGCAACATTAACATTACCTAATTGTTTTCATATGATGGGCATTATCTCATCCCATACATGAGGGGGTGTTATAGTATAAAATTTAAAATGCTTAATAGTTTAAATAAATCTATAAACTTAAGCTTTTAGATAGCTGTTATGAATCAAAACCTAACATAACAAGAAGGATCTTTGTACCACACCTGACTGAGTAGTATTAAACCACTGGTACCATGCCTCAAGACGATTGCATGCACGTTCTAGGAATGTAGAGATCTCATTGCTTTCGGCAACAGTAAACTTGTTCTTACCCAAGTCCTCTATGAGATCTGCAGAAGAAGAATATCAAATGCATGAACAGTCATGATAACTGAAAAAACAATCTAAGCAGCACACGAGCCACAAAAATTTTCTATAATGGCTACAGTAATCTATAAGATTTGTCCTGACCTTCATTTAAATCCTCGGACAGTATTTCAAAATAAATGCAAAGTGAGCCCTATAATTCAATCTTACTGCAAATTTAATATACATTTAGTCTAAATGTCGAAGAAGAACTTACCACATAATGCATGGACTCAAAAACAAATATATCTGAAAGATATCTTTTCCCTAAATCATCTAACTGCATTAAAGTAGTTTAATTTAAGTGAAATGCTTACAGTACAAGGAGCATTAAATATATATCATGGGGAAAAAACAGCACTAGCCAAGCGAATCAAAGTTTATCAAGTAATGTTTTTCATTGTGGTAATTAAGCCAATAGATGTTATATAACAAATACAGGCATACACACCACTACACATATACGGGTCTGTGTACACAAAATGATTGGAAATTTAATTCAGATAATAGAGATCTATGGAAAAGGCATACCTTGTATTACCAAAAAAAGAGTTGGTGGATTTCCATTACTCGGATGTTGTGGAACAAATTCCTGTGGTACTTTACTGCAATGGGAAAAGAAAAGAATAATTAAAATAAAAAACTAAAAGAAGAGTGAGGATGAAATTCCAATGATTTTTGCCAAAAATTATAATAGGAATCCAGATTACTGCTCTTCTTTTAACTGTCAAAGAGTACCTTTATAAATCCTAAATTCACATGCATTAAAAATATGCATGAATAGAAGATATAAAGAAAACTGTACATTGAAAAACAATTAGGGGAAAGAACAGGACAAAGAGGTCTGGAAACAACTCAGGTCTTCAGTATATAGTCATAAAAAGCAGTCTCACCTTAGAGCTTCAGCACCCAAAATTTGCTCACGTGGAATCCATCCATCAATATTCATCAGATCCAACCAGTGGCCCAGTATATCCAAGCATATACGGATGTCCCATTGTCTGCTCAGTAGTAAGAATGTCAATCACAAAGTTGTGTCATGTGGACAAGATCATGTGTGGCAATAGATGATAAGGCTAATGAAATTAGTAGTATATATAAAGGCCATATCCATGCATTGTGTAAAATAATCATGAGATGCATAGTGAAAAACCAATTAAGGGAAGCATGACTAACCGGATCAGCAGTTGGTGAAAACCTTCATCCCACAAGAATCCTCTAGGAAAGAATGGTCGACTAGGGACAGCTGTATATAGCTCAGCAGGCCAATATAAAAGGGTATTATCATGACTTTGAAGCTGTAAGAAAAAAGAGATTGCTGGTAATTTTGCAGGTGTGGCAAAGAGCCCGATACCCTATTCATTGACTTCTAGGAAGTATCAGACTAGAACAACATAGTGCCAAAGCAAAGGGGAATGGCACACCATTAGAAGTGGATGCCTTTAAGGCTAGGAAACTTGATAAAGAAGATAAACACAAATTTACAGTAGCCTGTTGATTCATTCCTTTAAATTGTCTCACTTAATTCTGACGAGCAAACTAATAAAATCTGAACTCCAATTAAACTATCATGACCAGAATCAGCGAAGAAACCAAATATTCTATGAGATCACAACAGAAAGCTCAAAAAGAGACCAATAGGCCAGTAGTCAATGCAGCATGTGGTTGCATTGATCTTTTGATGCTTCAACAACAGTAAGTGGCCTCGGACGGCTACTGACAACGACACTCTAAAGGAAAATGAAAACGGACTTGCAAAATATCGGTAGGAATGTATTATCCCATCATATTTAAGAAGATAAGGAGGTCAATGCATTTCAGCTAAGATATTCAATTAACTTACAGCGGCGTTTTTTGGTACAGATATCTTTGACTGGCCATAGAAATAACCAATGCCCCCCAACAAGTTGCCAATTGCAGCCTTTCCAACTGTAATTGATTCAAGATCAAGCTGATGATAAAAATGATGTCAGTAGATCACATTAAAATGATAATGGCATCTATTCTGAACCTGAAACTTTTAACAAAAAGGAAAAAACCAATTGCATTATGAGGATTATTATATGATTTCATCCCTATTGCAGCATAGAGACCCTTTCTTTTTGGTAATTTCATTGATAAGAAAGATATGTAAGCATATCATGGAGCCATGGGATCTTTCTATTAATGACTCTGATTCAACATTACATCCTTACTGGGTTTATAAAATTAATAAGTGCTAAAATTTGATTGGATCAAGCATGGGAAAACACAAAACGTACATGGCTGCAACCAGATATACTGTTGCACCAAAGGGGCATAAACATACATTACGTGAACATGCATTCTTGGGCACGAAAATGATAACATACACAAATTGTACAACAATGAGAAGTTAATTAGATATTATCACCCAATAAACAACCAAGCTGAGATCAACTAGAGTTCCAATCCAATATTGGAACAATTGAACTTTTAATTAACCACATGATTTGAATAAAGAGATGCTAAATTCAAAGTCATATTCTATATTCTATATTCTAAGTAAGAAAGCAGGGTTCGGATCCAATATTGAAACAACTAACTTTTAATTAACCACATGATAATTCAAAGTCATATTTGATATTCTAAGTAGGAAAGCAAGGGTTTGTCCATTAGATAGATAAAGTTATATTTCGCATCAAGGCACATGTAGAACCCTGTGACCAAGCTTATAACATAACAGCACCAGTAAATTAAGCAGTTATCAAGCTTTCTCTAGTTTTCTTCAGTCTGGAGATTGTCTTAACTTTGTCATCATGTTATGCAAAAATCCAATGAAGTAAAAGACATTACTGATTATCCATGCATTTGGACTACTAATAAAAATTCACAGACCCAGTACCTTGTTCGCCAGAGTGAATCTCTTCTCAAATTTGTTGTCAAATTCTGCTTGCTTCTCTTCAAGGCGATTTGTCAGTGAGCTATCTGCATACCAGACAACAAAGAACAAGGATTAGTGAGTTTAAGACTAGTACTATCATCCACTTCCTGTTCTGTTCACAAGTATATAAAATGTTCATTCTATAGATTACCCTTTTTTATTTATTTTTTTAAGCTACAAGCCTATTTGTCAGTTGTCACAATCAACTGTTTAGCAATTGCACTTTCTGCTTTTGGAAGGTATTATGCTGTTCTCATAGTTTCAACAACTGAGAAGAGCTAAAATCCATCCTTTCTATATTTTAGATATGGTTAATCTACAAGAAAGTCACATTATCTATATCTAAGTGAAATGTGTGTGATACAGTTGATCTTAAAATGCATGTGATACAGGCTACCTGTTGCCATAAAGATGGGGAAAAAATTTGCATAGAACAAGTTAGCTGTCGAAAGCACAGCAACAAGTCACTCAACAGATAAAAAATATGATATTATTGGAGTTGAAACTCATCCCTGATTTACATGCATCTTTATATGAGCAGACATCTCGGATCTATGATGTTGGGAGTGTGAAATCAGGTGACACTGCATATAAGGCCTGGAGTCTCCTGGCTAGTGTCGCCAGTGTAAGGGTAGGAAGGTATGCAAATGTATGCAGTCTTACCCTTGCATTTTGCAAAGGGGGAGAGTTACGAAATGATTATAAATAATTAGATACCCTTAAATAAATCATGCTCATATTTAACGTTGTCCACTCCTCATCATTCTTCCTTAAAAGGTTTCTCTACAAGTTTAATCTAGCCAGTGCCAATTACTGCAGCATTCTGCAAATAAGCAAGAGGATCTCAATCATCTTACAGATTTTGGATTGAAAAGTAAATGAATAGTATCAAATGTAGGTGTTGGGCAATTTAAATTAATGCTCACATCAATGTAAATAATATGTCAAGCTTTTTCTTTAAACTAATGCTCCTTTTATTGTTTCCTAATGCAATGTACACATGAAAAACTATCTCTGATTCTGTCCAAACACATCAAGATATTTCATCATGATGATAATGTCAGAACATATTCTTTTTTTCAACATCATTACCATTTGAAAGAAGGTAAAAATGCTATGAAGTTGCTCAACCTTAAAATCAGTAAACTGATTGTGGGGGGAACTTTTCCATGAAAAACCGATGCTTTAACAAACCAACACCATCGATACATTTCCACTTTCTTGGGTACTCTTACTAGTCCCTCTTAACTTCAGATTCTTGCATAAAGGTTCCCATGTTTCATCACACAAGACCTATGCTTTAGATACGTGCAAGCGTATATCTTACAATTATCCATCTTTGCAGCAGATATTACTTTACTAAATGTGTACGAGTACTCCAATTTTCTTCAGAAATCATTTTCTTGTAAGAATGCACATACATATTCTATTTATCAAATATAATTGCACATTTCATGCTCAATATATATATATATATATATATAATCATATCTTCATGCGAATTGAATACGATCAGCCCTTTATCTCATGAGAGCCTCTCCATAATCTAATTATACTCTCTCTATTTAACATGGTTCTTCTTTTAACAAATACGAAGGCTCCCTAGCTATGATTATCTTTTGAATTGATGAAATATCCCAGAGCATACCCTATCAAAAAATCATTAAGTGGAAGTCTTTCCTGGCAACATGTGAAATAATGCAGGTCACATAAATAGGCAAATAATTGGTTTACAGTTGAATTGACATTTTGAAGGTGGAACTTTCAACTTCAAATCCTGGTTATAAATTAATTAATTGGGCAACAGACAAGGCATAAATATCTACATTCCGTTGCATATATGGTAGGCAAGGCCCCTTGACATAACAGCATTCAGCAGTCAGCACACATATAAAAGGGCTCTAACAAGCGAACAAGTGCCCTGTTGAAACACATTTGAAATTTAATATTTAGAGGAGGTACCAGAGAGACTGCTGAGACGTTCTTGGACCCTCGAACTCTCAAATCCAGATCCAGATAAAAAGGCAATATCTGTTGTAAATGGAATTTTTCCAGATATCTTTACAAGCACAAGAAAAGCACGAAGCCAGGTCAAAATTGACATCCAATAATGCAAATCATCATTATTTTATGGCCATGACACGTTTTATATATGAGACAATGGCATCCACCTGAAAAACCAAGACATTTGGTGACTCATCAGAGGTGTCTGAAAGTTGTAGCCGACCATATTTACGCGCCTGATACAAGAGAATAGGAATATAATCTAAAATAAATAACAGCTTAGTCCAAAAGCAGCACTAATTGGAATTACTGAAATTGTGGTTTGCATTTAAGTGAATACAACAGCTTGACATACTTGTGATCCAAGATTTTCCTGGACAAGTTCAGATAAATTATGCATGTGAGGTGTCCTGAAACCAGAATAATGGAGTTCCAAGTCATCCTGAAAAGAAAAGAATTCACTTATCCACATCTCAGACAAAAGTAAAGACATCATCAGAGATAGATCACTGCAAAGGCAAGAGAAACATTTGATTTTCAAGCACAAAAAAAAAAAAAAAAAATGCAATGTTTTTTCTTACAAACATATCTTGATTATTTCACCTAGAGATCATTTCTTTCTGCTATGATTTCTAGTTTGTAAAAGGAAAGATAGGATCTAAAATTCAAAGTTCAAAGAACAAGTTTTCATTTATTCCAAAAAATGGAATGATGCAATATCATAGCAACACCAGCAGGGTACTTTTGTCATAGTCATCAACATGATGGATCAGTGTTGTATAGAAATTGAAAATCAATAACACATAAATAGTTGAAGCTGAAGAATATTTGATTGATTCGTCTTAACTATCTTAAATTACCCAGGTAACTCTTTTTTTTTTTTTTTGGGGGGGGGGGGGGGGGTGGGGGGAACCAAGTGAATGCCAATTAAATGCCAGGTAATGTCTAAGCTAATGATCTCCACTTCAGTTGCTAACTTACCCTTGATTTAAGATGTAACTGCCAATTTCCTATATCCATTCTTGAACCAGATGCCAAGAGAGAACTATCGTCGGTTCTAAGTGTATCTGCTCCCAAGGCAATGGCATTCCCTTCTTCATCAGCCATATAGAAAAAAATATGGGCACTTTCCCCATTCCATGCAGATCTGTATGTGGGGCATAACAACGATGACATGAATGCTGTGATCCATGAATAGACATCAACAGAAAGCACTCAACTTACATTTGTTGGAAAATCAATAGGTGGGATTTCTACTAAGCAATATATAAACAGGACATACAGACAACCATCTCTTTTAAAAAAATTATAACAACAAATTGTTCATGTGACTATGCGGACATGTGAAGGTTCATGTGCAAATTATTTCATCTTTGAGCATGATTTTGCCCATTGAATTAACTTCTTGGAGAAAATACTAAATATTTGACAAGGAAGTCATGTCCTTTTAAGCATCTTCCAGAGTCTCTAACAGAACAACAAATCATCGAAAAAGCATGCTTCCTTTCAGGGGTTTTTCATACAGAAATGTTGGTTGATCATGGGAAATTTGCTGTATGTGTGTATAAACCATACATATTAAGACATAGAAACTATTTTCTAGTCAAATCAGAAAGTCAGCAGCAGAATATGTATATATGAATTGCATATATCTGGTAATCACATAATTCCAAGGGAACCTGTGCTTAAATTATATATTGGTAACTTGCTAAAGTACCTTGGACTTTGGACACCAAGTCTTACTGCCCAATCTCCTCCATAGCCACTGCCTTCATTCTTTTCTTTCAAGAAGCTTGTTTCCATTACCATACCATGGTCATCGATCACTTGATACCCAAAATCACAACCATTGTGGCTTAGCCATCCATAAGTGCTTAGTTCATCTCCATCTTGGCATACATGACGCATATGGTATCTTCCTTCCTTTATGCCAATCCACATCAGGCCAGCAAGCAAAGACCTAGGGGTCCTATTAAAAAATGCAATATTGCTGAGTCAATTCATTTATACTCATGCACACAAACAACTCAATGCAGGCTCAGTCAAATCAAAACCCTTCTGCTTTTTAACCATAAATCAGGATACTATTTAAGTCAATAATGTAAATTTGAATAGTTTCTTCTATAAGTCAGGAGGAGAAATATGTACAATTACTTATGAGTTATGAACGATCATTGAACACTCACATCAAACTTCAATTACATAATGCATTCAGAGATCCAAATGCTACATACTTGATAGAGTCAATAATCCTGAGGAGGTTGTTCCTATAGATATTTAACAGACCACCAATCACCTAGCAAGTTCAACATTAAAACTTAGTTATTGAAAAGTCTCCCATCTTTAAATTTTAAATAGTCATCTTTAGTTTCCATAATAAAACTTCACGTGCAAATAGAAAGGTTCTAAAGTTAGATTAGCTAAAAGTTCCTTTTCTTAATTTTTATCGCTCTAGTCGGAAATGGAAATTCAACAATACTCATCAAACTAGTCATTCTACGACAATTACAGCACTGTACATTCACGGTTTCAGTTACAATTCTAGAAGTCCCAAATTCCGAAGAATCCTTCTGCAAGAGGAACATAGAAAACTCCCATACTAAAAATGGCATGCCTTATTTATTATCTTACTTACGTCTTGTCTGATAACCGTCTTAGGTAATTAAAACGAACAGAATTACTTAACTTCACTCCGAGAAAAGTAGAGTGAAAAAAAAAAAAAAAGACACCGAATCGAATTGAATCAAATCAAAGAGAAAGAATCATCACCTTGCTCGAATTCCGAGGTAAATATGAGGCCGATACGTCCCCCAATATAAGCTCTCCTTATGCTCACCTTGAAACTGCCGCAAAAAACCGTTACGTTATTCATACACAGATGCTATTACATAGAGAGAATAAGGAATCAAAAGGCTATCAAACTACCTGAGGAAGGTCCATAATTTTTGGAGCCGGAAACGGTGTAATAACCCTAGGAATTCGACTTCCTTCATTACGAAGGATCAAATGATCGATGAAGTAGTATATAATGACACTCGAAATCACGATTATCACTAGCAGGTATTTGAAATCGACATTGAGAATCCGAATGGAGCTTCGGTGTCTGGTTCTGTCTCTCAGGAGTTTCAAATTAGGTCTTGATGAAAGAGATTCGCCGTCGGTTGTGTCCGGTGATGATTTGATTCTGCTTCGCGCGCTTCTCCGTCCGGTTCCGGCCATCGTTTGAATCGGAACGAGTGTGGAGAACGGGTTACTGAGTCATGTACAGGAAGAAGAAGAAGAAGCAGTAGTATTGACCTTGAACTGATAAAAAAGAGTGTGTCTGGGTGTGAGATTAGTGCGAGTCGAGAGTAAGTGGACTGACTCAGTGAGTCGAGTTTATTTGCCAGAACTCTCATTTGCAGCCGAAGTAGTCTGGGCAGACGAGCGTATATGCCGCACTGTGTTAGCGGTCTGGTTGAACCGGATAGATGCGGTTCAGTCATCTTAGTCAACGTGATTTAAATACGTAAATGTGATATTTAGTAACAAAACTTTACACTTTCATTTTGTAATTAACCACCAAATTGGTACTCATAGCGTCTAGTTAAGTGTATAATTATATAAAAAGCTAAATAATTAATCATAAAATTTGGTTAAGTTTTAATAATTAATTAAAAATAATGATCAGTACTTTTAAATTTTTAAATAATTAATCATTAAAAAAATAAGATTAAAGTATAAATTTAATACTTACCAAGATTGGAATTTCATATACTAAAGTTTGAAATTTAGGATTTAAAGTTTCTATAAAGTTAAACATGTTTCGCTCTACATAAATTTGTAATTTAAGATTGAGCATTGTAAATTGTAACAAGTTATTGTTGTTGTTGTTGTTGTTGTTATTCGGTGTTGGATGGAGTTACCTACTGTAAAATTTTGCTTCTAATGCTGGTTTTCAAGAAATAAATTTTACTTGTCAATTGTTGAATTATTTTTAATTCAATAGTATTTTTGTAAATTTTTATTAAAATATTAGTCTTTTTAATTATCCATCTAATTGAGTCTATAAAGCATCTTCTTGATTTAGATACTCGATTTTACTTAAGTTTAAATTTTTTAAATATCAAATTTGCTATTTGAGATTATCATTAATACTATTTCTATTCTAACTATATATCTTATTAAGACTATTTGCCTTAAGCGGTCTGTTGTTTGACATTATATTCTTTTATTGAAGAAAATAAATTTCATCTGTCATGCCCCAATGAGCACTCCTAGTAGTGTCAAGTTATTATAAATATATTTGATATCCTTATTAAGTCGTAAGATTTACTTTGTGGAATACTAATATGGATCACAATTACTTGATCTACTAGATTACTCAAAGAAAAGTAACATGAAAACATGATCGGTGTTGCTTTGATAAGAAATATGAATATATATAAGTCACACAACAAATTAAGCAGTATCATGCATCACTATTAGTTACTACTTATTACAGATCATGTCTTGAGATGACAACGATGGCAAGAGATATTTAAAAACAGTAAATCATATTCTATTCTTTAAGCTTTCCTTCCAAGCCTTAGTCCATAACTTTATAATCCATACCCATACAAAAGTCGTGGAAGGCACCAGCAAAGGATCTCCTTAAAACCTAAAATTTCTATAAGGAGGTGAGTAAAACTACAATTTAGTGAAGTAATAAGATCATATCCCACATCTAGCAATAACATGTAAGGTTAATTAACAAGCATATGTAATGTAACACTCAGCCATATGAAACACATACAAGTTTGATAATCAGAATTCAAATAGGGAGTAGGTTTGTGCCCTTTTACCGAGGTTATTAAGAAGTAGTCTTGGGTTAACCGTACCCAGGAGAGACTAAGAATCAACGAAAGGCGGAACTACCCGCACATTAACTTATCTCTTCATAATTAAGTATTTTAATCATCTCAACTTACCCTTAGAACTTCAAAACTCCACTATATGTTAACTACATTTTATGTCGATACCATGAGTGACGTTCCTTTGGGTACCTAATAGTTCACATGGAACCAAGAAAAACTACAAGAAACCTTAAGTAAAACTAGAAAATTTACATCTAAATGTACCAAGCGAATCCATAGAAGCGAAATGTTAACACATAGTAGGGAAACCAAAAAACTAATGCAAGTATGCAAATCGTGCAATGCATGATAGTTTATTACAAGGTTAGATAATTTTTGGTCCAATTATTAATTTGATCACTCAACTCATAGACGATTAATAAGAATATCAAAACAAGTGTTAACAAGAAAGAAGTTTGTTACATTTGAATATAGTAATTTAATCACTATAACCATCAAACAACACACAATCCCATATCTCTACATTCAATTCTATTTTCACTACCTTTATATTTAGTGCAGCTATACTATTGACACAAATAATGAAATGGATCTGAATTACTCACCTGTTAATTTTTTATTACTCATCGTAGTAGTCATCTGGGAAGTCAGAAAACTGATCTATTTCTCATAAAATAAGATAATAATAACAATATCATTATAGTGATAGTCTAATATATGTACCTATTTGTGCATCTTAAATTTAGGTTTTGCTAAACTTATTGTCATTTTATTGTTTCTAATCCTATTCTAGCACTTAAATGGTCATTTTGAAGCTTATGATGACTAGTTTTTCATGATATCTTTAATTTAATCAATAGGTGCCGCATGAAATTTAAATTGCTAGAAAAAAAATACTCTAAATGACTTTAAATTCTAATTTTAACTACTTAATCTTGAACTAGACATATTATATTCATTTTAACTTTTAAGCATGTGAATAGGCATTAGAAAGCTCTTTTCGCATACTTTTCAATAATGAACTTAGATTATCTAAATTAATTATCTTTCCTTCAATAATCCTTAGTGGCCGAAAGGTATGGGTTCATACTATTCCTTTTTTAATTTTGTATAATTACTTCAATTATGCTGTAAATCTAGTTACTCGAGATGGTTTCATCCTTATTTCATATACTTTAGTGTTAGATTATTATGATATTGTTCCTAGTTCTTAAATGCCCAAAATACATATATGATATATCATGTAGCTAATTTTAATTTTATTAGTTCACCAAGTTGTTTTGGTTATCTAAGTATCCCATAATCATAATCATATTAAATCAATTTTTCCTATATAATCCCCCCTTAAACCGAGGCACAAATATATATGTATATGGCGTGTCTCCTTTTTCTTCATATTACTCTAACAAACAATTAATGAACCATCATAATATGACCTTTATGTAAACTTTTGTAATTAAATCATCATAGTGTTATTTTTCCTATGGGGTCGAAACTTTTAAAGCATACATACATATATATATTATCAAATCTACCTAACAATTATCCTCTCATTGATCATCTCTAACCTACTTGTTAACCATTCATTAAATTAAATATATATTGTACTTCGTCGTAAAAATTAAGACCCGCATGCTTTCTTAGTCTTATAACTTTTGAGTTTATCAAATGAGGATCATATTGGCTTGAATATGAATTATTTATCAAAAGGGTTAATGCTGTGTTTGGTACCTCAAGTTAGGCAATTTCATACCTAGATCAAGTTTTCGTGGATATAATATAAAAACTACCTGAGCTAACTCTGTTAGATACCCATATGAACGTGCTACGTGTCACTTGCATTATAGTTATTGTTTTATTTATTCCTATTAACCCTTAGATTTTATGATAAATTTTATAGTTAAACCCTAGAACTGGAAGTCAAGTGGAACCTTAAGAAGTCAACTAGGTCATCTATAAGCCCTAACGAGTCTAGATTCAGTAAATCCGCAGTTGAAATCTTAAAACAATAAAAATGAGATAATCTTATATTATAGTTGGAAATAATGTGATATAATTTAAAAAGATCATATTCGTAAAAAAATTGTTCGTTTTGGACCCGAACAGGATTAGTTTCGGAAATCAGGATCATGACATGAAAAATAGTGAAAATACTTCGATAATATATTTAAACTCGTAATAAGATGACGATTCATAAAATATCAGTTACAAAATTTTTCGGCTTCTTAAAATATTAGATATAGCACGTTTACGCGTATTTTCCTTACTACCTATATTAATTTATCTTGTTCACTATTCAAGTTACTATTCTCTACTATTCATTACTATTTCACTATCTTTATTTTTTCTTACTACATATTCTTACACTCTTACAATACCCGCTCTTACATTTTCATTTATAATACTACTTTATACATATCATATCCTACACATTACTTACTTTTCATTGCAAAAATACAAATTTAATCAATTTCTTTCCCATCCTTTCTACACGGCCGGCGCTACCTTCTCTCTCTCCCATACAATTTTATTACGATTTCATTTAATTTAATTCACATAAATTTACACTCTAAAACTCTATAAATACCCCTTTCTTTCCTTCATTCTTTACACATACTTTTCATAACATAATAAAACTCTACCAAAATTTCTCCACAAATCCTCTCACCTCTCTTTCTCTTGCCATGAGTTCTCTTCCCCATTCTAAAACAATTTTCATAAATTTTTCTCTTCATTCAACTCTCATTTATCATCTTCTATCACCATCTACCTTAAGTAAATACCTATACCCTCTCTTCAATTCATAATAAACATAACATGAACATCACATATGTTTTTATTTCAACACATGCCCATGAACTTATGCTAGGAAATGAAATCATGAAAACAACATCATGTTCATGTCTTGTTTTAATCTATGTTAAATTTATTTGTGTTATATTCATGCTTCTAACATAACTTTCTATATAATATTAAGTATAAGTATGTATATATATTCTTAGAGCCTAAAGCTCACAAATCTAGCCTCTTACTTATGCTCTTATTTTCTTGCTCATTTACTTATTTCATGTTTATAAATAAGATTAGTCATTTCTAGTTTTAAACTTGTCTTCATCAAGTCAAAATATTTTGTGACTTGTCCATAATCTAAGTCCTAAGGAGTCTTGATATGAATCTAAGACTCTCATATTTTTCTTGTTATTGTTTTGTTTTTTTTTTTTTTATGGGACTTGCTCATTTCTTAGTCACGGAAAGATTTGAATAAAATCTAAGACTTCCACAATTTTCTTTCTTTATCTTTTCCCTAAGCTTTTCTTTTCTTTTATGAAACTTGTCTATCTCTAAGTTCTAGGAAATCTTGATACCAAGTTAAGACTTCCATATTTTTGGTCTTAAATGTATATGCTGATTTGATTCTCTATATCTTTTATTTTTCTATATAAGTTATTTTCATCTTATAACAAACTATAAAGTTCATATTCATATATGGTCATAATGTTGTTGTTTTAATAAAAATTTCAAAATAATAAATTATTTATTTATTTTTTATTTAAAAATAGGACTAAACTCCTTAGAAAGAAATAATTTTTAACACTCAAGAGAAACTTTCACTAAAACTTAGGATAATGGTTCGACTATATTCTTTCCAAAATATTAAATTAACTTATTATAAATTCTAATGTTGATAATTCTTTGCTATGCAAATTTTTCTTAAAAACTTATTTGTGTGGCTTATGCTAATAATTTGATAAACAATAAGAGCAAAACAATTTTTCCAAGTCAAGTCTAAAATCAACTCACTAGTTAAAAAATCCACTTGGAGGATAAACATTGTAAACAACTTAAAGAATCAATTTTTCAAGAGGTAAATGCATTTTATAAAGTTAAAGAAATACAAAAATAATAGTTATAATAAGTAGGCACTCTTTTATAACAAACTTAAAATTTTAAGTTTTCTTCCAATAACTCAAAAAGGAGAATTTTGTAACTTTCACTTTTAAAACTTTTAAAGTAGATTGTTTTAGGAAAAATCATTGAGGGACAACATTACTAAAAACATGCATATAATATGAGTATATATCTATCTTAAAAGATTTTTCAACTATATAAATATCTATGTGCTTGTTATAGAATTTTTGGATGATGCAAAACTTGGAAAATTACAAATTGAATGTTGGAACTTTCGAATCAATTTTATACCGACCCATTTCAAAACCTAAATTGCTTAAATGTTAAAAATAACCTTAGGAATAGATAGATTTTTTTGAGTAAGTCGAAAATAACTACTGATATATGAAATTCCGCGTTAAAATGAACAAGTTATGACTGTTTTAAATTGGAATTTCACATAATCTGAATTTTGAGGAGAATCCTCGAATAGAATTAGCAAGTTTAAGTAGAACTTTCATAAAATACTCATTTGAGGTATTTCTTTTGTTTAGATGATGAAGAAAGCGACATTCGCTATCCCGAACATTATTACAACTAGTGGATAGCTCGAGTTATGGCCGAGTGAGTTTATTTCCTTAATTATCGTAGTCCTATTTTTGCTTCTAGTCTAATAGTATTAGAAATAGGAAAAGATAAAAATGGAAAGTGCATGTGCTTTATAATGTTGGTTGAAACTATTCAAAGTATATCGAGGCTCGAATTGTCTATAATCAAATTGTTGATTTAGTACCATATTGAAGTGTTTACCATTTCTATTATTGCCTCTAAAATATTTAATATCACACTGAGAGTATTTAATTAAATGAATCCATGCATAACATGACATTCACTACTATACCTTTGATGGGACAAGGGCATAGTAGCCTGTAAGGATTACCATTGGTATGAAAATATTTCTCGCTAAGCAAGTAAGCTCACACCTCTAAGCTTTAATATTGAGTGTGGCGAGCTGTCACGTTTAGGATACCTTTTGAGGCATTACAATTCCCCTAAAGCCTATTAATAATTTCAAAACCGGCCATCTCTATCTCTAAATCCAACCAACAGGTCCACCCTTCTTATAACATATTTCATTTCAATATCAATTTATTAAATGGTCTATTATAAAGATGAAAGCTTGTCAAAAATTTAATGTTACGGACAAAGAAAAAACTCTTGCCTCTTATGACTCCTCACCTTCTTCTTTCTTCTTTCAAAAACACTCAACAACATCAAAACATGAAAAATGTTTGTTGGAACAATAATAACACATTAAAACAATCAATTAATGCTCAAATATCATAATTGACGAATCATAATCCAACACAAAATCATAATTTTTGTAATCATCTTCTTTATTTGCGTTAGTCATCCCTTGCGTAGCAAGGACAACATATAATATAATAGCATCTCCAAAGAAACATTAAAAGAACTTAATTTTGTCATTATACTTAGCTTGCTTCTTTCATTTGATTATTAAGATTGGCTAATAAGTCATTGGGTCTTCTCCGAATTCAACTGAAGCAAGGAATATGGACAAATGTTTTTTGAAATCAAAACTGAGTTTTATTAATAGATATTTGACTCACTCACATCGATTTTCAGGGCAAGAGCTACTATTCGAAACACTCTATTCATCTTGGTCTTCTTTGACACAGTATAGCATGGTGCATGAAATACTCTACTCTTATTTTCACTTTATGAAAACAAGTACATAGTATGAATTATTGGATTATATGTGTGAACTTAACACTCTAACACAAATAAATTACATTAAATCAGATCATAATAACAATTTAAATATACTCTGTTTTCATAAAGAGAACAGAGGATTTACCAATGTAGGTAATGGATTAGAAAACCGAAATAGACTAGATCGAATTTTATTAGCAGAATTTTTCTTACATGCATAAAAACTTTTCAATGGTTATGTGCCTAAAAATCTGTTTTCCTCCTCCTTTTTCTTGCATCTTAGTTTTCTCTATGTCAACTACATTCCATCGATACAAGGACTCATGAATTCAAGTGTGACATTCCAAAATCACCTCTGAATTCCTAGACTGTAGGAGCCACGGGAGAAGCAAGTATCATTAATTTTGGATAAGTGCTAAATACCAATGGCAATTTAAATGCACAAGTCTACTTTGAATTTTTCAAGGGGCTCTAAAGGAAAAGAATTATAATAACGATGATGATGAAATAACTCCAGGTACATGATTTTGGTCAATTTTTAGCAACTATTTAAATCTAGATCTCAGAGAAAGAAACCTTCATAGTTTATTAGCAAGTCCCACATTACTAAATTCTTAGCAATTATTTACCTTTATAATAAGAAATTTGATGAATTAATTTTATAACGTGGGTGGGACGGCCAATTGGTTGTGTTTATTTTAGAGGTGGGCAAGTGGGTTAAACGGGCCAACCCGGCTGGACCCACTTTGGCCCGTGGGTTAAACGGGCTAGAAAATTTTGGCCCACTTTAAAAACGGGCCAAAATTGCCTGACCCTAACCCAACCCACTTTAGCCCGTGGGTTAAACGGGCCAGCCCACTTTTTGACCTTTTTAACCCACTTACATATTTTGTGAGTTAAATGGGCCAAGTTGACCCATTTAACTTATTTATACTAATTAAATATGATATATATAATAAAAAAGAGAGTTTTATAAGGTTATATATATTAATGATTAATTTCATTATTATTTTAATTACTTTTTATATAAAAATAAGTTTTCTAAAATAACTTATTAGATGATATATTTCATTTAAAACAATAATAATATATTTTATAAAATTTTATGGTGCATGTGCATCAATTTGTCATTCTTTATTATAATTAACACATAAATTTAATCTTAAGTATAAAAAATCTCAAGAATAACCTTTATTAATACATATTTACTCTATAATTATTTATTTTATTTTTATAAAAGTAGGTTGGTGGGTCAATCCACTTAACCGGCGGGCTAGCCCACTTTCGCCCGCGGGTTAAGTGGGTTGGGTAAAATCAACCCACTTTTAAACGGGCTAAAAAAAGTTGGCCCTAACCCTTTTTTAAAATGGGTTAAACGGGCTGGCCCGCGGGTCATAGCCCATTTGTCTAGCTCTAGTTTATTTGAGGTTAAGTTGGCTCTTAGGTGGGCTTGACTAAAGTTAATTATCAAATGGACTTCAAGGAAAATTTTACTGTTATAATTAGATTAATACTAACTATATTTATGGTAGTATTGATTCATAAAATAAAATAAAAAACAATAACCATAATGAAAAAACAAAATTAAAAAGTAGTTGCATGCCACGTCAGATGACACGTGGCACATCCAGGTACCAAACGCGACATTAACCCTATAAGAAATATTAACCGAAGATAAAAAATGGGCTAACGTCAATTGCCCAACTTGATTAAAACCTCCGTAACAGGCCCGCTTAGGCTTATTGCTTTTGCTTGCTTAACATGGGCTCCTTGATTTCATATTATATTTTAGACTAGTTGTTAAAATGTGAGCAATGCGGGATATTCATCTTCCTCGCATTCTCTCTTTCTAAGATCTTCATCTTCTTCTTCTCACCACCCTTCTCTTTCTCTCTTCAACTAAAAGCCTAGACTTTCTTCTCCATCACGGCCGACTCTAGCTCTAGTCATCAACCTATCTACCTCCAGCGAGGCTCACGACCATCCATAAACATGAAACCATGGGACACAATCTTATTTGATCAAAGAAAAATAGCATTAGGAACATGGTTTGAAAATATGGAAACATCCTTGTTACGGAGATCTTAAGCAAACTCTTAAATCTTAATATATACTATATGTATATGTATATGTATATATAGTCTGTTGTGCCTAAAAGACAATCACATACCAAAATACGATGTGTTAGAATTTAACAGAAGTCGTGATTCGCAAATTAGAACAATTTTAGATTTTTGATATATGGTGAAAGAAAATGATATTGGATGGCCTTGACAACAGATATCACGCACCGAGTTCAACCTGTACTACACTCTTATCTCTCTTAATATGATGCATAAAAAAGAATGAATGGTTTGTTTGCCACAATCCATAAGATTGATAAGAATGGTAATTCGCCACAATCAAAATAAGATTGATAAGAGTAAAACTGAGAGGACTCTCAAATATGAAGTATCAATATGTCAAAAACTGTCTCTAAAACAAGAACCAAGATCTATATAAGGGAAGGTCACCAGTCATAAAATAAATAACAATTCACGGATAAATCAACGCTAGCAGCTTAAGCACATACGCTGGTAGCCTTTAACATAAGAGCTGGCGGCCTTGAAGGTAGCCTTAAAAAATTTGATTATGTGCATGTTGAATGTTGGTGGCTTATCTCCATAAACCGATGGCGTATACACAAAAGTCAGCGGTATTGAAAGCCGACGTACAGGTTCATCATTTCCTTTAATTCTTATTCTATAATCCTCTAGCTCGGGCTTTGGTCATTGGTTATGAAACCTGAGTAAGCTTATTCCCATCATAGTCCTAACAAATGGCATAAAAAATTGGTTGGTTTTGCAATGGTTTAACCTTCATTATTCCCTATCTGCAATGTAACTCTTCTGATTTGGCAAAACCGGTATCTCTCTCTCTCTTACTCTAAATGGGTTGTATGGTATATGAATGAATATAAAAGGAGACAGTAGATATAGATGGGATTCCTTAAGTAATTGAACTAATCAGAAGAGGCTACGAAAGTTTGGTTTAGCTAGTCCATGAATGGACTGCCCACATGATCCGACATCTCTCTCTCTCTACACACACACACACACATCTTTTGGAATGCCAAAATACTGGAGCACATTGCCGTTTTAATTATTCTATCTTGCTTACAATTCATAATACCATCATCCTCTATTTTTGTTTGAAAAAATAGGGCACAGTTTTACAGCTCTTTCTATGTTAAAACATCCTAATGTTGCATGCAGTTTTTGTTCTCTCTCTCTTAAAGACTCAAACTTTTTCTAATCTCTCTGTGTTAAAAAAAAAAAAGATAAGATGGCTTCTTTTTGTGGTGCCTCGATCTATTTAACTTCAATCTCATGCTCTGTGAAACAGCTTAGGTAAAGATATTATCTGATCTTTCATGGGTATTGCTTGATTGAGTGTATTATTTATCATAGTTCAATTTAAGGGGCTTTGTTGTTTATTCGAAAGTGATAGAATTTGATAATATGAGTTGTTTTGAATAGAAAGTAGTGAGTCTATGCATGATTGCTTAACAAAGAAAAAGCTTTTTCAATGATTTTTCTCCCTTAAAAAAAACTATACGAAGATATCTTTTGTAATTGAATTTGTTGATGTTTTTCTACTGGTATATTATCGAGATGTTGAGTTTTGACCAGTAGGCAAATTGTTTAATTCCAGGTAGATCCTTAATGGGGTATCCAGCTTTAGATCCGTCATCGTGATCGTGCGGCAACTAGTTCATGTAAAAAGTAGTATGTTATTAAAATTTTGAGGTTCTTTATTCCACATGGGTAAAAATTTAAAAACAAACCTTCTATGTAAGATTCATTCAAAGAAACCAAGTTTGAAGTTATAAGTAGCTAAAAGATAAACAATGGACTGAGTAAAGGGTGGATGGATGCATACCTGGGCTAATGCCGTTAGCTGATGTGGCACATTTGACCAAAAAGAAGTGTTAGCTGACATGGCATATAATATTATTTATTTATTTATTTCAGTTACAATGATTATTATCATAATTCTTATTATTATAATCATAATTAGTGTTATTTATTTATAATAATAGAAACCGCATGGGTTCACTTAGCACTTCATACATTAAAACACTAAGTCCACACAAATAAAAGATTCTTCCATGGAAGTTCCTCCATCTCCATTGTCATTGGTATAGGCTTCTTTAGATTGTTCATTGACTCATCAACTGCTAGAAATATAAATTAAGGTAGCTAGAGCTGGATATCTGTGATATTGTAAGATCAAAACGGATTCAACATGTGTGTTTTGTGGTCCAAAAAATAAATGACATACATTGACATTGACCGAATTTAACTTATTATGGGTTAGTTGTATCATATTAATATATGATAATTACCCTACCGTTTTTTCTTCATCCCCCATCTCCTCCCCCCCTTTTCTTTGTCTTTTCTTTAGAATATTGAAAATAAGCAAACAAAGAGAATTAAACATTTGCTAAACTTTCTACTACTCATTTTTTAATGCACTCATTATTATCATTTCAAGGAAAAAAAAACTAAAACAAGTGACGAAATAAGTATGGACTCTTATAACATACATCTCTTTTTTCATTTTTTATTGGCTTGGCTTTATCTAAAATGTGCCCCATTCTGACAAACAAAAAGAGAGGATGACTTCTTCAATTGCTGAACAAGGTCTCAACGTGGAAGAGCAAGTGATTGAGAAGTGAATGTGGGACATTCATCATCTGCAATATTACTTCATCAATTAAAATTTCAACTATTCATGAACTTATCAAGGTGCTCATGTTTTGCTCCCATTGCTTCGGCTACTACGATACTTTCATTTGTAGGATAACTTATACATATGAAATTATATGAAACACATAGTATTAAATCCGAACAACAATGTCAAAGTAAGGTATAGGATGGATTATATAGAGGTGAATGATAAAAAATATTTTGAGGCTCGAATGTGGAGAAGAGAGGTCATAGGTTTCTTTTGGTTATTAAAAAGTGACAAAACATAAACAAAACATTAAATAAAAAACACGTCCTCTTGCTGGCTCACTTGTTTACTGTTGAGTTGTCTAGTCTGACTCAATTTTCTGTGATGGATTTTACATTACCTAATAGAGGATTTTTCCAAGTAGGTGTGGGTTGGAAAGATTGAACTTCATTTTCCTCTCATTTCCGTGGTTTTCATGGATTGGAAGGATTGAGCTCCATAAAGAGATAGACTATTGAAAATAATGGAGATCCCACAAAGAGAGAGAGAGTAAAGGGAGGAAGAAGAAGATGACTGTCCCACATGGTTTATTTTTCATTTACTAGACCAACATATAAGCTATAGTTGGAACAAATAAGGTCACATGAGTTAGAGATGTGAAGTGCGCCGTGCATATATGGCTTAAGATATTATGGGAAGAGGACTTTTATATGAGTTTAGGCTAATTTTTGCATAGAGATTGCAATTCCTAAAGTAAAGGTAAGATACTAGAATTTACACATGATCCTAAAAAGTATATACATGGAGGAAGGATATTAAACCCCCTTCTCATGATCCACAAATGTGGGAAGAAAAAGTAGCAAATGGAAAAGTTTAGCAGTCTAAGATTATTTTAGGCAAGGTTTTGATTATACAGTAGAACAAATGTATAGGTGGCAAGGTTTTGATTATACAGTAGAAGAATATAGGTATCTAGAAACTTACTTAAGACCAGCAAATATAGTAGCTTGGGAACGGTATAAAGAATAATTTTCCCCATAAGTTTGTAAGAACTAAAAGGTTAAATATGGTAGAAGAATTATGGTATGAACTAGTCCTAATAAATGATTCATGATACAACAAAATGATACTATTCAAAAGTTTGAGCAATTACAATTAAAGGTTTGGATAAATGTTATTTATTTCTTAAGAGATTATTATTCCTATACATAATTAGCATGATGTTTTTTTGATAAAGGAATAATACAAAGTATAATGCTAAAATTACCATGATTTTTACGAAAAGAAATAGAAGAATAATAGGACAAAATGAATATATATGTAACATAATGGCAGCAATGAGCCATATTTTAGGAAAATTAATAAAAAGATACACATTCATATAGATACAAAAACAACTAAAAGGAGAATATTCCCTTTGTAAAAAAATACATATACCACGTCAATATGAATCTAAACAAACTAGAAAACCTTAAAGAAAGGAGAAAAATAAGAAAAAGACTAAAAAGTATCATCTTATAAAGACTTTAGCTAGAAAACATTTTCTTAAAAGAGACAAACATTTTAGAAAATACAATCAAATAGGAATTATAAAATAAATCACATGTACACATGTGGAGAAACAAGCACATAGGATTGTACACTAAAAAATACACTTCACAATAAGAATTCATTCTTAGAATGTATAAATAATCACTTCATAAGTTTGGATGGTTTATGCTACTGTAATGGAGTCTGTTAATAGTGTTTTTCACTAATATCACTTATTTGTAAGTTTAAATGATTTGTACTACTAGAATGGAGTTTGTTAATAGTGTATTATAAAGTGTGTATCATGAGGGGGTTGTTGATTTAGTTTGATGAGCTGTGTATATTGAGGTTTTTTCCATGATGAAAAGTGGACTCGATGAGTGGATACACTGAATGCGCCCTTCCTACAAACAAAGGTCGCACGTTTAGTAGAGTGGCCTTCTTCGTAAAAATTAGGGCACACTTTGTGCTTGCACTTTTACTGAATTAGATGCAAAATTGCAAAATATTCATTTCATACATGCATTTTTAAAATTATTTTAAAAAATACGGTATACAAACCCCTCAACTTATATAGTTTTTTTTTCTTTTAATTAACGTAGATTGTCTACTAATGGTTAACATTTGACCATGTATATCTAATCAACCTTTTAAACGGATTCAAAAACTCAAAGTCTATTTGTTTTTAAAATTGGTTTACTCACTCATTTGCACATGTTAGATAATGATATAAACCCCAGAAAATTTTCATAATTTAGAAGTCAAAATTATAAACAATAACACGAAAATATAGTAGTTGCATGTAATAATAGAGTCCAATAGATCATAAATAATGTTATAGAAGTAAAACAATAATAATGAAATGAACTTTTATAATATCATATGAAAAGTCAATAACTAAAGAAATAGCTAGAATCAACATTTCAATATTATAATTATGAAATAAAAGACGATATTAGGGATATAATCGATAAATTCTAATTTAAACTTTAAAGAACTAAATTTTAATCGTGTAAGCTTAACTCTTAATATATTTTTGTGTGAGTTTAAATTTAATATATCCAATTGTGTAACCTTAAATCTCAATATTATTTAATCGTAAGCTCAAATCTTAATTTTACTTAATTGTGTAAGATTAAAATCTTATATAATAATTTAATACTATAAATGAAGTATTATAAATAACTTAAAAGATTAATTTTCAAAGTAAATATTATCACCTTATGATAGATATAAATTTGATCTTTTGTACCTAAATATTCTTACAAAACCCTAATCGGGTAAATATAAACCGTAAAAATTGTCAATCATGTAAACATAAAATTCAATATATTAACTTGAAACGATAAGTAAAAGATTATTGGACACTTCGATGCTAAGTTTCGGCATTATACAATCACCATTCACAAAATAACTAACTAATTTGTCTTTTCTTCATAAGTAACTACCTTAATCACTATTTTTATGTCATATCATTTAAGGAAACTTGGAAAAATTTCCCATTTGATGCATGTATCTTGCGGGGAAGACATAGATAAGGCAATCATTATCTAAATTGGTTAAAAATAGAAGAAATCTTTAAGAATCTCATGCATTAATGCATGAACTGACACAAACTTATCTAAACTTAGAATTTACCCTTCCATTTTCGCTAAGGTCAATAATAAGAAGCTTTGTGTAGACTTGATAATAATTTCAAATAATGATGGCAAATCTTGAAACTTATCTTGTCTTTTTTCTTTTTCTTCAAATTGTCGCGAATCCCATTGCCATGACCCCATTCATTTCCTTTTCTTTCATTTTCAAATTGAAACAAACAACACCTTTCTAAACTATTAGACTATCCTTAGAAATTATCACATAATACTCAATAGGAATATCACCACTTAAGTAAGAAAGTGTAAACGGTAACATAATTCTCTCCTTTAAATATGTGAAAATTTAAAACCAAAAGTTTGATCATTCCTAATTCTTTCCTAGAGTAGGCGGGAACAATTCCAAGAGGGGGATCCAATTTTCATTTTCCCACAATCAAGGTAAACTACTTAAAACTCTATGACTCTAGTAGATACCAAAAAATCAAGATAAAACTAAACTAAAACCTAGATACATAAATCATAGGGTTTAGTCATGATGTAGTCCTTAGATGTCCATGATTGATTCCTATATTAAATGCTTCATCCATCAAGTATTGAATGGATAGATATACATATAGATGCCTTAGCTTGTAGGGAAAATTTAATTAGACTGATGATGATTAATATTGAGGTAAGATGATCAATAGTTAAACTTGATGTTATATTTCCTTTACATGGTGTCCCAGCTTATAAGGGAAATATTGACTAATTTGATAAGATTAATATCGAATTTAGTACCTGGACTTTACTGGAAATTCAATTAGTGCTGAATTTTCGAAAGCTCAATTTCAGTACCTGAGCAAACTTTTCGTGATCATTTTTGGTACCTATTAACAGTGTTAACTCTGTTACTGACGTGGACGTACGGACCAATCATGTCGTGACATGTGTCATCTGATATGGAATAATTTTATTTTTTTATTTACATTTTCATTATGATGTGAATTTATCAATTTTTTTATTTCTTTTTGTTATAATTTTTTTATTTTATAATAATTAGTATTATTTCATTATTTAAAAGAGTCTTAAATAATTATTTTGAATGAAAAGAATAGATTTAAAACCCTACAGGGTTTCAGGTTATAGATAACCCAATAATAAAACCCGACCTGACATAATATATAATAACAATTTTAAAGTTGTAAGGCCTAGCCTTGTTTTGTAATGTATCCTCAACCCAAGAGGTAAAAGAGGAAAAACCTAGTCGTAATTTCTTAGATTTTTACTTTCACCTTCTCTCTCTCTCTCTCTCACGTGCGGTGTGAATTTGCATCCACTCATCCCCTTCGACTCATCCTCATCTCTTGTGTGCAATTTGTGGGAAACTTTTATCGGTAAGTTCTAGTTGTTTGGGTTTGATCACTGTATTTCTTGTCTCCATTGGGCCAACAAGGAGAAAGTCAGTGAATAAGCTTTCAATTATATGAAGAAGTTCTGAGGCATTATTTCTATCAAAAAATTATTTGGACTTGGAGTTCAAAAAATGCATCAAAGATATGGGTTTATCTTAAATAGGAAAAATTGATTGAAGAATCTGTCAAGATCTAGAGAGAGAGAGAGAGAGAGAGGCGTACACAAAGATGAAGGAGACAGACAAAGACCTTTGTTTTCTTTCTCTCACCCGTTCACGTTATTTTCCTTTTTTAGTTCCTTTTTCCTTCTAATTTTCCTTGGATTAAGCTGAATAGTATGGATTATTATTCAAATTAACATTTTTAATTTTTATGCTTAGATTGATGATAATTTGAGCCCATGTTATAGGAAAAATTTTAAATTAAGTATATATTTAAAAAAATTAGCACATCTAGTTATAAATAATTCATTCAATGATGGTAGCTTCTTCAGTTAAAGGAAATTGATATATTTGAACGAGAAGAATAGATTTAAATTAAAAGAGCTGGGAGATATTTTTGGTATCAATCACCATTATGGACAATGTTTATGACTAAATTTGTTTATTACTAGGGTGGTCAGGTCGAGAGTTGAGTTTGCTTAAATCCTATAAGGTCAGGTTTTGGGTATAATGACCATAAACCTTATAGGGTTTTTCTCGGGTTTTAAGATACCTTATATTCAATCGGGTAAGGTTCGGGTTCTATATGACCTATCTCGAACCCAACTTGGTTGCATCCCTAGGGCCAAAAACCCACACAAGTGTCTTTTTCCTAATGTAAACCCCATGATTTTATGCTAAGTTTTATGCTTAAACCCTATAACTGAAAGTCAGCCAGAAACTCTAAAGTCAATTAGGTCAATAAAAAACCCTTATGAGTTTAGTCTGGTAATCCCGCTCGAAACCCTGAAATAATAGAAATGAATAATCTTAGAGTATAGTCCGAAATAATGTAATACAACCTAAAAAGATCATATAGTCAAAAATTCATTCGTCTCAAATCCTAATAGGATCCCAGTACGTGGAATGATGAAAATAATCCGATAACATACTTAGACTCGTCAATAAGGCGAGGATTCATAAAATATCCATTTTAGAATTTTTCAGTATCTAAAAATATAGCCTTTTTAACCTTATTTTTCTTTACTACCAGAATTTATTTGTCTTATACTATTCAAATTACTATTTACTACTATTCCTCTATATCTACTTTTTCTTACAACAAAATACCTATCTTTTACATTTTCTTTTCCCATAAAATTTTATACATAACTTACCTTACACTTTATTTACTTTTCATTATAAAAATACAAAATTAATCAATTTCTCTCCTCTCTACCCCTCATGGCTGGTACCTCCCCTCTCTTTCTTTCATCCAGTTTATTTTCTTTTTCATTTAATTTTAATTATATAAATTTCCAATCCAAAATTCTATAAATACCCCATCCCTCTTTCATTATTTACACACACTTTCTTTTCATACCAAAATTATTGCAAAATTTTTACTCAAACTCCCTCTCCTCTCTTCTCTTTCTACCGTGACTCACCCTTTCCAATTCCAACAATTTTCACAAATTTTTCTACTTCCATTCATCTTCCATAACTCATCTTCCACTTTAGATAAATGTCTAAATCCCCTTCCTTTCTTCATGTTAACATAACATAAACGCCTTGTTGTTTTGATTTCTAAAACCCTATGTACTTATGCTAGGGAAGAAATCATGAAAATAACAACTTGTTCATGTCTTTTTCAACACCATGTTTATTTATAAATGTTGTTATGTTCTTGTTTTATTTTTTGTTCCTAACCTAACTTTTGTATATTATTAAGTATAAGTATCTTTATATATTCTTAGAGCCTAATGCTCACTTATCTAACTTTTATTTATGCTCTTATGTTTCTTGTAGTTTATTTATTACATGCAAATAATTAAGACTAGTCATTTTTTCTTTAGGACTTATCCATAATCTAAGTCCGAGGAGCCTTGACATAAATCTAAGACTCTCATGTTTTTCTTATTATTTTCTTGCTTTTTTTTTTGGACTTGTCAATTTCTAAGTCCCGGGAAAACTTGAATAAAAATCTAAGACTTTCACAATTTTCTTTTTCTTCTTTTCCTTTGAGCTTTCTTATATTTTTCTTTTCTTTTCGTGGAACTTGTCCATATCTAAGTTCCGAGAAGCCTTGATGCAAGTTAAGACTTCCAAAATTTTGTTCTTATATATATGTGCTTACTTATTTCTCTGTATCTTTTATTTTCTGTATATATTATCCTTTTTACATAGTTACAAGTTCATATTCATGAATGATCATAATGTTGCTGTCTTGATAAAATATTCAAAGTAATAAAATGAATTATTTTATTTCACTTAAAAATAAGAACTAAACCCTCTAGAAATATGATTTTAACACTTAGGAGAAATTTTACTAAAACATAGGATAATGGTTCAACTACATTGGTACCAAAATTGTTAAAGTAGTTTTTATAAATTTTAATATTGATAATTCTTTGTTAAGCAAACTTTTCTTGAAAACTTATTTAAAGAATTTATACCAATACCTTTAAAACTACTAAGAATTCAACAATCTTCTAAGTCAAGTTAAGAGCAACTCACTAGTTAAAAATTCACTTAGAAAATAAATTTGGTAGATAATTTAAAGAATCGAATTTTAAAAATTAAAATTATTTTTAAGAAGTTAAGAAAATATAGAACTAATAGATATTATGAGTAGGCACTTCTTGTGTAACAAACTCAAGATTTTAATTTTCTTTCTAACAACTTAAAAAGAGATTTTGTAAACTTCATTTTTCAAACTCTGAAAATAAATTGTTTTATGAAAAATCATTGTTAGGAAACACTACTAGAATCATGCATATAATATGAGTTCATATGTATATTAAAAGGATTTTTCAACTATATAAATATCTATGTGTTTGTTATGGAATTTTTGATGTTTTAGAACTTGGGAAAATTATAATTTAAGGGCTGAAATTTTCGTGTTAAATCTATACCAACTTGTTTTAGAACCTAAATGGCTTTAAATATCAATAATAACCTTAGAAATAGATAGATCTTTTCGATCAGGTAGAAAAGGACATCTAACATGAGAAATTTTGAGTTAAAATGAACAAATTATGATCATTTTAAGTTGGAATACTCATTTAGGGTATTTCTTTTGTTTAGGTGACGAGGAAGGTGACTTTCCCTATCCTAACGACAACTACAATTACTGGATCACCGCACTATGGCTGAGTGAGTTTGTTTCCATAATTTACTAGTTATGGTTTTGCTTATAGTATAGTGACGCTAGAATAGGAAAAGATAAAAATGAAAAGTGCATGTGCCTTATAATGTTGGTTGAAATTATACTAAGTATATCGAGGCTTGAATTGTCTATAATTAAGTTGTTGTTTTAGTACTATATTGAAGTGTCTGCAAATTGTATGATTGTTTCTAAGATATTTAATGCCATGCTTAAAGAGCCTAATTAAATGAATTTATGCATATCATGAAGTGAGTTACATTGCATTCATTACTATACCCTTGGTGGAATAAGAGTATAGTAGTGAGGTACGTAGGGGGCCCGAAAATCTGCTATAATAATTTTGGTGTGTAAGAGCCCGTATGAACTACATTTTGAAGGCGAGTAGTAGCCCGGAAGAACTACACAAATTTATTATTTGCGAACTTTGGTTGTATGAGCTAGGAACACCTAACCTCAAATGGAGGGCGAAAATCCATTCAACACGATTTCGGGTTAATCATGTTTATTGTTTGCTCATGTATTTATTGTATCACATATGCTTATATAATTAACTTTTTTGAACTTGATTATATGGGTACATCGTTATGGCAATATTCTCACTAAGAATGTAAAGCTTATACCCCTTAGATATATTTTATAGTTCTCATTTTTGTAGTTAAAGCCTTGGGGATATTATACTTAGGTACATACCTTTGATCCAAGAGCTTTTGAAAGAAGTCATGGCCTAAGAAGTAGCCTTAGGCTTCCAAGGAAAACTCCTATGTATTTTGTTTTGGAATTAGACTATGGAGCTTAAGTATATATATTTTGATGGGGGTATGCCCCTTTGATTATGCAAGACTCCTTATATTTTGAATTAAGTTATGATGTTATGATTTCCAATCTTGAATGCCATTTCTATAACTTCTTAAACTACTTGTTTCAAAGAATGATCCTCTAAGTATGCCTTACACCCAGTATTGAAGCTTTTGTATGACTAAGGTAGTCATTCCTAAACTTTAATATTGAGTATAACAAGCTATCACATTTAGGGTATTCTTTAGGATGTAACACTTAAGCCTTTCACTTGCTCAATACTTTTCAAACACTATTTTTGGACTTGATTACATATAGAAGTTTCAGTTCCCACATTTTGCTAATGTGGGACAAAGTTGTTTGAGGTTGAATTGTAGCATTTTTCAAGTCCCACATTAAGCGCTTATTTGCCATGCATTCTTCAAAGTTTCATTCTTTTAAGTTGTCTTAAAAGAATATAAGGGTCTGTTTGGATTGTCTGTTTTTCATCTGTATCTGTATCTTTTTTAAAATGATATGTGCAAAATATATCCGATTTGCATCTAAATTTTATCTATATTTGTTCTATTTGATCTTTTGATGAGAACTGTCAACTTTTTTTTATCTATATCTATTTCTTAATAAATAATTTGTTAGAAAAAAGTTTGAAAAAGTGTCTGTATCTGCCGGAAAAAAGCCAAAACAAACAGACCCTAAAGGATGGACTTAAGAGTTCTAAAGCAAGATCTGTCATCTCTAATGGGCTTCTACTACACCAGTATTCCATGACTTCACTTATAATCATACCTCTTATGCTCATTTATTGCTCCCCCATATAAAGTCCTAATAATAATCCAACAAGCAGCCCTGCAATCTCCGATTGGGTTCTGTTATGGGGACTCATCCGTTTTCAATCCATGAAAGGTCACTAAAAGTATTCACCTTTGGAGATACTGGTAAGTGAGATTCGATATTCATGAGCTAAACACGGATCAAGGTGATAAAGTCATATTATACTCACTTCTTACTGTATAAATCATGTTAAATTATTATTGATTTAATAGAAATCATAAGGAAATGGTACTTAAGTATGCTTTATTGTGATATTTCAGGTATTGAAGGACTTATAACACAAATACAAGTAATGTAGAGAAGTTATATGCAAATATGGAGATAAAAGGAAGTAAGGCCGGCCAAAATGGAAGGAAGGCTGCTAGCTTTCATCACAAATTCATCAAAATTAGCCTAAGCTAAGATAAATGCTACCAGCTTTTAGAACAATAACATCAGCCTTGAAAATTTACTCTTTATGTTGACATTGAGAAGTTCAAAGCCGTCGATTTTATGCCAGCTTAAATCAAGGTTGCCCTAACAACGCTCCAAAGCTAGTTGCCATCTTGTCTTAGAAACCATTTTTTCAAAGAAGGCCATCTAAATTAATTTCAAGGCCTCTAGCCTTGAAGGTAATCTATGTCCCTACATAACTTTTCATATATATACTCTCTTGTAAATCTTGCTAAAAGGAGGAGAAGAACCCTAGCACGAATTAGAAGATCATTTTCCTTTGCTCTTAGATCTAGATTGGGGCTTAGATACTAGAAAGTTTTTCTTTTTAATTTGATTGTGGATTCCACACCAGGATCAAGTGGGAAACATCATTTGTATTTGGATTTACGAACGAAATTTTCTTGACGAGGTGATTTTGTTCTTTTCTTATATTCATTTTATGGATAGTGTTCAAAGCTTGTTCCTTTATGCTTAATTAGGTTTTTGAGTTGATGAATTGAATTGTCCAGTTGGTGTTTATCTATTGTTGATTGAATAATAGCTTGTATTCATGCTATTGATGCTAAATCATCGATCATGTGTTTTGGATTAATTCTGGAGTGCATGATAGATTAGGATTGTAATTGCAAATTTCTTTTCTAATCGATTCTGTGATTAGTTAATCTAAATTACAAATCTCATAGACATATGGATTTCAATTCAATTAGGGTTTAGAAAATTTATACAGATTAGTCAATTGATCACTTTCCTAGGAATAGGGAATATTGATTGGTTAATTTAGGATAATCGTTTTCTTTGGAAAAAGGAGTTTTTATCTAGTACTTAATTACTTGAATACTGAACCCATTAGCAATCTAGATTTGCAAGCATATTTTGGTCATAACATTCGATTGTTGTTCCGATCTGTTGGCTCTTAACCTAAGTCAATTCAAGTATTAGAAATCTCATAATTTCTTTGTAGATTAGTTATATCTAATCTAATATATATATATATATATATATCTTTTTGTTTTGCCTAGCTATAATAAGGACTAATACAATTGGGAGCTAGTCCTCACTCCCTGTGGATACAACTCGATCTTTACTGTAATCCCTCGAATTTTGCATAACCCAAATATGATAATTATCAAATTATAACATAGAATCTTGAAGAACTTTAAGAAAAAGTTGCAAAGATCACTCTCGATTTTTCAGGATTTAAGAATATTAAAATGTAAACAAATTTTGTTATAGTTTGGAGGATTAGAATCATTACCAATAAAATTTTGAAATGCAAAATATAACTTCTATAAGCTTAGATAATCGATGATTTAAAATAAATTGGTTTTTATTATAAACCCCAAAAATTTTCTACTTTAAATTCAATAATTAGAAAAATAAAGTCTACACATATTAGACGATGATGTAATGGTTATCGAAATATCTTTAGTATTTTAAACCCCAAAGTAGCACTAGAAAATTTAGAATCATCAACAATCAAGAAAAATAAATTCCTAAGCAATAAAAGATAAGATTTCGTAACACGAGTCAATAACTTGACAAGTAATCATAGATAACCTTAAAGTTCAAGTATAAAATGAAATGATTAATTTTAAAAGCTTATTGGTTAGAAAGCGATAATTTAGAAATGAATTACTAAGTTACAAAATACGCAATAAGATAAAAAAAAATCAATATTTAAGAATCTAAATTTCAATTAAATATTTAGATTACACCAACATTTTAGTTAGAAAATTTTGAGTTTATGGAGAATAAAACCCTAAGTTGACCTATAAGAGTTAGAAACTTTAATCGCGTAGGACAAAACCTTAGAAATATTCAATCATGTAAACTTTAAACTCAAGATTTGAACTTAAAAATAATCTAGGACTATTATAGAGGCCTTAGATGAACTTTTAGAAATAAAACTCTCATATAATTGATATAATTATACATGTATAACCCAACATCCTACGATATAGCTTAGATTATTATGTATAAGCAAATAAACTAGTGTCTAAAACCTAAATTTAAGCCTTGAAACCGTGAAATGCATCCCTATGTTCACACACACATAAGCTAATGCATTTAATGTGTTCACAAACACATAAGCTAATGTATTTAATGCATTCACAAACACAAGCCCTTCATTTAATGCTGTTACACACATATAAGCCCTTCATTTAATGTATTCCGACACACATAAGCTCATGCATTTAATAAGTTTATACTTGAAAAAATTTTGATCTTTTTCTTCATGCAAAAACTGTAAGTTCCCACACACATGGACAACACAACACCAATTTTCATCTAATCATATAGAGCCTTCAAAATTAAAACATGTAATTCCTAAAATTTTCTATTGTGAATTAAGTAATAAGAAATTAGAATTCACAAAGTAAATAATAGAAAAACAAATATTTAGATAGTATGTACTAAATTAATCATAGAATATTCTTTAGTATAATCTATAATGTGATAAATGATTTTCCTTAGTAGTAAAAGATACAAAAAACAAGATCATATGAAAAAGGATAATAGCTCAATACATAAAAAGGTTAGACCGTAAAAATCAAAAGAAATAAAAGAAGATTAATTTTTAGAGTCTATTAGTTGGATAAGAAAAATTTTAAGATAAATCGCTAAATATAAAATATACACGATATAACTAAAAACAGATGAAAAGTTATAAACCTAGAGTTCAAATAAAAATTCTGAATACATAGTCATGAAATTCAAAATTTTCTGAACTTAATAAATATAATATCTTAATTTGACTTATTAGTCCTAAAAGCCTTAGTCTCGTAAGAGAAAAATATGGAAATATATAGTCACATAAACTTTAAATTTAAGATTTCAACTCAACAATTATTTAAGAAAAATTATAGGACCCTTAGACATAATTTAGAAGAGATTTTAGTAAGATAACTAAATTAACTACACACGTTTGAGCTAGTATTGGACGAGATAACCTAGATCTTTTCTCTTTTAAGCATTTATTTAGGATAAACATGTGATATTTAAATTAGAGTCTTGAAATTGTCTATGGTCACTTACACATGAAGAACACCACTTGCTTCATCAAGTTGCCAAACCAAGTCAAACTGAAAAGGACAAGCCAACTAATCATAAACTACCATTTAGCCTTTGGCATTTATGAAGGTGGTGACTCAAAGTTTTGCTTGTAGAACCGGCTATCTCTCTCCCTCTTTGACCATAATTCCTCTTGTAGAATAAGACATGTACTTTAGATATTTTTATATCAACATTAACAATTACTGCTTAGCTTATTTGGCACCAATAAGATTACTCCACCTAAGCATTTAAATGGCAACTTGTAAGCCACACAAAATCACTCTCTTTCTCTCCTCTTCCAACTGTGATGCTCAAGAATTTCTTGTAAACTTTTGCAATACTACAATTGACGCAATAAATACTCATTAGGGACAAACAAACAAAACAACCTTAGAAAACCCTAAATTTACAAGTTACCATGGACATACATCCCTTGTGTACCCACACACATCAACATCAACAAATAATGGATCTAATGAATAAATAAACAAAATGAACTTTAGAAAATCCTAAACCAACAATTTTGCTGTACATATACAGCCCCAATGCATCAACATCAACATATTTAACAAACTTAAATAGAAGCATAAGGAAAGGAATAGAGTCTTCCACCATAAGTTTCATTTCCAAACAGTAAGCCCATTTTCAATTAAAAACAAATATCAACTTCAAAACATTTTCTCTCATGCATGAAAATCATGCAAAAGTCCTAAAATAGAAATCCTAGTCAAATTATATACAAATCATAAAGCAAAACCTAAAACAAGAAGGAATTCTACTTCAAAAATCAAGCATTTAAGGTAAGAAACTATCTAATCTAAGTTAGATTTCTAATAGAATCAAACTCCTTTTATTATATTCTCTATAATAGGATTTTAGCTTCTATATTAAGAATAGGGAACAACTTCAAACTTCTCTAAATTAAGGTAATTTCTACTTTACTCGATGCCTAAATTATGTTTATGTGTAAATTTCAGAAGGAATTTAAGTAGTTATATGTTTAGGTTATCACAAGTTTTGGTTCACATACTAAACATAAAGAAATTCATTTCAATTTTAATCAAACAAGGTAATTCCTATTCTACTTTTAGTCTATAGAATAATTACTAGAGATTATCATGAGAACTAAGAAAAAACATATCAATTCCTACACCTATAAATTTCGACTACCCTAGGAAATGAAGGCATCAACATTATATTCTTGTATCCTTGAATAATTCATGCTCAATTCTAGGCATATAACTCATTTAGTAATGAATTTCGTAGAAAACTAACTAGAACAAACATGTATTCTCATCTACTCATTTAGTAATGAATAAAGCCTATCATGTGTATTTTAAGATGAAATGCAACCCATAAAATAAAAATTTGACTAATAGGAATCATAACATGCTTATGGAATTTTCGGCCATGTAAGCATTCTTAAAAGAAATTCATGCCTAAAGGAACAAGTGACTTATGTTTAGTTCAATAAACATTTAAGAATGTTGATCATTTGATTAATCTCATGAACATGTACTCAAAACCAACATATAAGTCTTAGGTCATAGGTAGAATTAGGATTTAATACATAAACTTAATGCGACTTAAGTACTACATGGGTAAGAAGATAATTTAGCCTTCAATTAAGTAGAAAAATTCAATAACAAGTCTATATAGACATATGTGGATATTAACACATCTATATAAATTAGGAGTTTTGAAACAAAACTTAAAGAAACCAAATACATGTTAGCTAATATGATGATATAGGTTGTGATCATGAAATTAAACTTGAAAAATACTCTAGGAAAGGTAAACATGGATTTCGACGTATATAGGATCACAAGAATAATCAAGAATAGATTAATACAGATCATAAAAATATTAGTCGATATGATCACATTTACTAAAGATGCATATCTAAAATAAGATCAAGAAGACATAATGAAAATAAACAATGGCAGGTGATATGGCTAAAAGAGGAGTAATGAACTTAAATTAAGTATAATCTCTAAAACTTAATGGGACGTTCCTAAAACAAGGAATTAACATGGAACGGAACTAAAAACACAAAAGAAGAATGATAAATATCATTGAGATACCTTTAGGATCGCTAAAGTGATGAAAGGAAAAATATACAAAATACATGATTGAAATATATAATTTAAAACCATGTTCAAAAAGTTTTCCAGTGCTTATTCATATGCTATGATCAGAGTTAAAATGAGCACAATAGGCTTGAATTAAGACTATGCTATTTGGAATAATTTATGGCACTTTTCCTAAGAAAAGTGAGTTTATACGAATTTTATCACTCAACCAGAGAAACTTAACTCTCATAAGGTTTAAAACCCATATTCAAATAAGTAAAATAGATAAATAATAGTCAAACTTGACTTTATGACACAGAAGGTACAATCTGGATTGTTATGCAGATAATATTATAGTAATGAGTACCTGTTATCTCATTTTATAGGAGAAACATATCAGTTATGAGACCTTCCAATAGACTATTACAATAATTTGACAAGGACAACGGGTGAGTAATTTTGACCTTATCACATTGTTTGTGCTTATAGTATGGTTGTATATGTAATAATATATTAATACTGTTATGTATGTGGGGTTGGGTATATAGCATGATGCTTGGTGTATGTCTTGTTGCCAAAACATCATATCGAAAGCGACAATTACTTTGTATTGTAATTAATGTATGAAGCATGTTGATGTTTCTCTGTGAACTATATAATCGCTTGAGAACCTAACTTAATACTGTTTGACTATATATTTAAATGGTCATGCATTACATAAGTTGCATTTATTACATAAAAGATGTGATAGCCCATTACGTGTTAGTGTTTCGGTTCTTTGATAATACTTGGTTTTTCTAGATGAAAGGTTCCTAGTTCTACGCAAGATTATCTTTATTCCGTTCGGTTCTATGGGAACTAAATAGAAAATGAAGGAATACCACGCGTGGTATTGACATGAAATGACTAACACTTAGTGGAATTTCTTTGTTCCAAAGATATGACAAAAATGTTTGAGATAAATTTATAATGGTGTATAGCACCCACTCTCCCTTGGTTATCTAATTCTCCTAAGTGGGTGGGTCATTAAGGCGTTAACCTGACTAGGTTCCTTCAACCCCAATGGGAGGGCGTAAATCTACATTCTGTTTAGATTCTGGGTTATCTAAGCTTGTACTTGTGCATGTGATTGATTGTTATATTGCATATACTTACTAATTAAACTTGTTTGTTATTACTTGATGTGTGGCCTGGTCAGGTTATGTCAGCGAGCTATGGTTATACTCACCCCCAACAATTTTTATGCAGGAATAGTGCTGACTGGGATTAGGCTAGGAGTGTGTGAAGAGTGCTTCTCCATCATATTTTCTTGAACTTAGAATAAAGTTTAGATATATTGTACAAACAATTGAAACTTTGTATTTTGTAGGTTGAACCCAATTTTTATTATTTAATAAGGGATACCGATTCTCTGTGATCTTGATATAACGTGGAAAAATTGGATTCTTAGTAACTTTACATAAAGTTACTATATATATGTATGATTAAATTATGAGAATTAAATAAATATGATAGAGCCTTGTAATCTTTGACTTGTAAGATGGTTCTCATATTACGGATATACACGTAGTATGATAACTTTAAGGAAATCTTATTAGGCCCCCTCTTAAGGTCGTGATACCATCGAAATTTTATTATTGCACAAGCACTCGGTACACATGCTAATAAATATCTATGCATTCAAAGGAATTTAAAAAGAGTTTTAAAAAGTACATATAAAAAAGCATGATCAATTTTTTAGGCTTTGGAATCTACCTTCACGAATCTGTATGCAACAAATAACATTGACGTCAAGATGAAAATCATTAGGTCGGACATTGCCAGGCCAGAAACCCTGTTAAATTTAAGACGAGGATGACAAAGACTTTCAAGATGACGATGACGATGAAGAAGAATAAAGAATGAAATATAATTTAAGAACATCAAGAGAGGATTTCTAAAGAAATTAGCTTACAATTCTTGTTGACGCAACTTTTGCAAAAACATGATTGTACCATTGCTCTTTAACTTTCCAAAAATAGGGGAAGCTCAACACCGGAATATTAGATTTCTTGGATTATAGGTGAGAGTACTTGAATGTCTTAAAGCAACAATTTGGCTATTTCTTTGCACATGATGGATTTTTGGGAGACTTGGTAAAAGGATCTTTACAAATTTCGTGGTGATCTCGCTAGACATGAAGTTCGTTACCTCCATGATATTGGAATGAAGGCTTAGTAGATGAGAACGATGGTGTGGACTAAGTTGTAAAACTAGAAACAAATGTAGAGCTTCTAAGATGGATGACAATGAACTTTGAAAAGAAAACTTCATCTACTTGTTTTACGTGTAAAAAAAAAAAAAATACATCAGGGCTAGGGATTTCTACAACTGGAGTCGGAACATGATGGTAGAAACCACCATGTTGATCGTACTTAATTATGAAAATCGTTTTGCTCCATTAAGGGCTTGCTCTCAGAGCTTCATAAACTCCCATGTAATGCATTATCAATGGCTTTTGGTTTATATTTATTCCCACATAGAAAACTATTTGGAAATTGGACTTATATATAACATAAAATTTGAGCAAACATGATCAAAGAGAAAAGGACTATAGGAGAAATAGGAGGCTAGCATTTTAGTGGGCTTGGGCTTTGAATACAATTAAAAAGTTATTTTAAAATTAAAATAATATTAATTATCAAAAATTAAAATTAATTATAATGGAAAAATAAATAAAAATGAAGACTTTGCCATGTCGAATGAAAATACAATAAAAATTATTAGGTACCTAAAGTTTCATTTTGAACAATTTGGTATCTGAACGAAGATTTCATAGATTTTTTGAACAATTTGGTATCTGAACAAAGATTTTATAGACTTTTTTCATACGTAAAGTTTGGTTTTAACAATTTTGATCCCTAAACAAAGTTTTTGCGGACTTTTTTTTTATACTTAATTGAACTGTTTACAAAAGTTCATGTAATATTTTTGACATTATTCTAAACTTCTCATTATATCTTTATTTGTAGAAGTTGTTGCATCACTTTTTATTAATCTTAAGGTATTATTTAAATATTCCACTGTGCTTTCAAGACTTTCTTCGTAATTTTTATCTTCTTTTAGACTAATAAACTTTTGAGAAATTTGTTTATTTCTAAAACTACCTTTTCTACTCTTTGTATTTTCAATTGATATTTCTTCTAAATTTAAAGATACCTATTATGGTTTTATTGTCTTTTCTTTTAATTTTTTTTCATTTTCTATTTGTAAAAACCTTTCTTCTAACTTTTTAAGGACTGTCGTTTGAGAATTTTGTAATTCTTGTTTTTTTGCACTGTTTTATTTCTTTATATTTTTCTATATTTTTGAACTTTTTTTTTTCTATTCTATTATTTTAATCTTTTAGAAAGTCTAATTTTTTTGTAAGATCTGTTATTATTTTATTTTTATGTATTATACGTTTTTAATACATGCTCCCAAATTTTATAATTTTTCTTAAATTGACTTTCTAAGGATTTTATTATACTTATATAAATGTCTGTTAGGCTATTTAATTGTTTATTTTCACTATGTAAACTATGTTGATAAATATTAGGAAAATAACACTTATGTCACAATTCTTGGTTTCTAGTTTCTTGTCTACCTTTATTTATTATTTCCAAAAGCTCTTCCCTTTTTTAAATAACAAAACAAGCTTTCTTTACTAACTCTGTGCATATATATCCAAATTCTATTATTTTTATATATATTCTATTTCGCTTAAAGTTTGATTTTTTTCTTTGTTTTAATATTATAATAACTTCTTTCTAAAACTCTATATATTTTCTATAATTATCCATAAACTACTTCAACCATCTAAATTAAAATCTTCAAATTCTAAAAGTAAATTATTATTTATATGAAAAACTATTTCTACAGCTACAAATACAATATTCTATTAGTAAAACATATCTTTCTGACATATAATATTCCAACTACTATATATAGACAACTTCTTCAAAAGAAAAAGATTCTTTTATAATATATAAATAACTTTCAAAATTATAAAATATAAGTAGTAATATCATAAATTTAAAAGACTTACTAAAACCTTTGTTCTAATACCAGATCTGTGTGCCGAGCTCTGGCTCCTTGAGTTGGAAAAGAGAAGGAGTTAATATAGTAGTAGTTTCAATTTCATAGGATGAAATAAATTTGCTGGAGTTCAATCATAAATAAATGATACTTCTCTTACTCATAATTTTTGCATAGGAGAGGGCTTCTAGACCTTTTTTTTTTCCCTTTTCCTGTGAGCCTTGAGTTGGGAGAGCAAAGGATAATGATGTGGTACTTTTAGTGTAATAGGATGAGATAAGTTTGTTGGATTTCAATAATAAACAAATGGTACTTCTTTTACTCAGAATTTTCGCATTATAGGAAAGGGCTTTTGAATCCTTTTTTTTTTTTTTTCAACAAGACCCCTCTAAGGTGTTAGTGTTTCTTCAACATTCCGTCTATTTCTTGAATTTTATCCCTCACCTATTTGCCTTACATTGGCCTTTACTTAACATAGCTTCTTAATGGGTACTTCGTCTTTTGGGATATATGATAAATGAATAGAGGTCCAATCTCATAGGAGAGAGAAAGGATATTTATAGGAATTTATAGGAAAGTAGATGCCATGGGTTTATGAGGAATTTACAAGAATTATCCTTTTCTGATAGATAGGATCCTCAAATGAGGCAAATTTAGAGCATAGTTAGGATAATAAAAAAAACATAAAATCTTTTTGGTGTCCAATATTTCCCATAAGCTACTAATTCTTTTCATATTTTTCTTAACCCTTAAAGTATCAAGAGAAAGAGAGAGAGAATGCCAAAATGAGTTTTTATTACACAAATACTTTGAGGGCTCTTTGCCCTTCCTTTGGGGATTACAATCCATTTATGCTGGTTACAAAATTTCCGATGGTTTGGGTATACCCCTGCATTGGATACTAAAGAAAGGGCAAAATTGTAAAGTACATTATTTTTCTATATAATGTATCCTTCTTGTACAAAGATTCCTACATGTGTTTAACAAACTTTGCATTGTATATTTTACTTTTTTGTACAATAATATAAAAGAATCTATTAGACTTATCTAAGAGATAGGATTACCATGGTTCAAAATCTTGTGTAGTTACCAAGGCATGGTAATCTTGTGATTCTTAAGATGTGTATTCGATATTTTCTTCTTTAAACATTTTCTACTGTTGGTTTTGTCTTCTTTCTTCTATATATATTCTTTGTGGCTCTTTAATGAATATTTTTAAGATGTGAGTTTCTCTAACTAAAGTAAAGGGATATTCTTCATTAAAGAAAAAGCTTTTATAATGAATATAACTCTTATTTTTTTGGAACATATTAACGAATGGTTTTGTACAAAAGTTTCTAGGATTTTCATTTGTCAAACTATCCTCATCTTCTATAGGATTTGTTGTATTATATGTGCTTATATAAATATAATGTCTACTTGGTACAAGTCCAAGTTGTTAGGGCTTAGGTGGAGATGATATCAATTCAATATTCACCATGGCTGGCCCTTCTATGGCTTGAATATATTTAAAGAGTATTGTTTGAAACTTTTTACTATGGAACATAGTAACATTACTATCATCATAAAAAAAAAAATATCTTTTTAATCATACCATAATCTGTATGTTATTGTATTGTATATCCACTTTCTAACTCAAAATTATAAAGGCTAAGTCTTAATAGATAAATATTATCAACATAAAAAGTAAACTGCATTTCTCCATTAGCTCATTGAATATTTCTTCTTCTACAAAAAATGCTCGACAATTTTTCTAAAATAAAATATCTCTTCAAAGAATTTTCGAGCTTATTGCATTTTTCAGTGAAAATTTTCTATGAAGAAATATTTAATTCTATCTATAATATCTAGAGGTATTCTTTAAACAAATTCATTTGGCTTAAAAAACATTTTGCTTTGGAAAATTTCTCTTGTTCTTTCTTTAGGTCTATATTCTTTTCTATAATAAAAAAGCATTCCTTCTAAAAAATAAAATTTCCATAAAAATTTTGTGTGGTGAGCTTATTATAGCTGGCCGATCATGTGCGATAAGCATGGCGTCGACTTAAGAGAAGTCCTGAACTGATGACACGTGTACAGATGTCATAGAAAGAGGCATGGGAGAAGGAACAGGCAAACCCGATTTCTCAACTGCACGAGTGTGATAGAAGATCAAGTTAGATAGATTTTATTGTTCCTGACTCGTTCTTCATAAAGTGGATGTCTTGATCTTTTCTAGAGATGCTTCAGCAGAGTTTCCACATTGCTCTCAAACTTAGCAATACATATAATCCCCCTTAAAATGAGGGGAGAAACCTCTTATTTATAGATGGTGGAGATTGATGCTAGTCATTTGATAGCACTCGAACAAATGACCGAGATCAACTATTGCTGGTGACTATTAGATCATTTTATAATGATCTGACAACTGATATTGAAGCCTCATTTTCTCATAGTAGTGGACTGAGCTAGAAATGGGCTTGATGACTTTTATTATATTAAAAAAGCTCATTTTTAATATGAAAAATGATGAAAGCTTATCTTAGTCTATATAAGTCCTATTTTATTCAAACAAAACCCAAATTAACCAGAGAAGATATTTTAAGAGTCTACTACCTACCAAGTCAAATCTCCCAATGACATCACTTATTGGACTATATCTTCTAATCCCAAACTGTCACATGGTATTAAATTGGGCCAAAAACCCAGTTACCAAAATGCCCATTTGCAGATTTATATTAAGTCTAAATTGTACATCTACTTAAATTAAAGTTTAGAGTCTCTATCTCTCTCTTGCTCTCTCTCGGGTTTTCTTATTCAAAAAATCTAGGGGCGGTAAACATCACATTTTGGTCGTTCACCCAACTTGATCAGTACTACTGCGTTTTTCACTATGTGATTGCCTCAATAAGAGGACTTCTTGATTCAGATCTAAAGGTTTACAATCGTTCTCCATCAACAAATAAAAAGTTGCATGGAGTCATTTTTAGATCTAGGTTTTCTTTCAATATTTTTTATTTTTTGTTTGTTTGCTTTCCCAATATGGGATCTTTCTCAGCTAGAGTACTAGATTCATTCTGCGATTGCATTGGAATCATTTTTAGACCATTATAACTCATTTTTACCTAAGAAATGTGTCCATTTTTGCATTGGATCTTTAGATCCTCATTTCTTTTAACGTAATATATTAGTACTGTGTGTACTTGTATTTTGATCTGTGCTTTAATGAATGAATTTCATTTCTCTAGGAAAAAAGCATATGTTCTAAATGAGTTATCCTATTTTTAAGGTCTTGAATTCTAATTTTATACTTTATTTTGGGTAATTTCCTCTATAGTGTTACTATTTGGTCTTTCTAAATTTAGACTCTTTCTAAGTTGGTATGTCGTTATATCTCTATGTGCATTTGTAGCCTTTGATTAAAGTTTTCACGGGTTTTTGTTAACGATTAATTTCATAGTGCTTAGAAAATTGTAAAGAATGGGAAAGGAAATTGTCTCTGCTTAATGCATGAGAATATGATGAACTTTCTACATTATTGTTTGCTGGAGAATATCCTTATAACCAAAGATTTTAAGATCACACCGATCATTATTTTCTAGTTTGATGACGACGATGATGCCATATCTCTGACTGCTGGTCTATATAATATGTATATCCTATGTATTGTCTAGCAATTTGAATGCACTATCTAAAGTTACGAATCCTTTGGATACATGATTAGGGAAACCTTGGGTTATTCTTTGAATCTCACTCCAAGATTTGTATATCTTGTTTTGTCTACTGTTATATGCAACATAATAATTAAATTTGTTTGTTTTCCTAATTAAAATAGGAGTTATATTCATTATAAAAGCTTTTTCTTTGATGAATAACATCCCTTTGCTTAGGCTGGAGAAACTCGCATCTCAAAAATATTCATCCAAGATCCATATAAAATATATGTAATCCTTGAGTTTTTCCTTAAGTTAAGTTTAAAGATTAGAATTAAAAATCAATGCGGATTTAATATATAAGATAATAATGTATGGTTTAGTTAATAGATTTACTTATATTAGTAGATGTAGAATGAGTTAAGTGAGGGTATAGGAACTCAAAATCTATTTCAAAATTATCTATCAATTTATTTTAATTTCAAATTTTCTTATGAACTTGTATTTCTAAAGCTCAAACCATAAGTTATAAGAATTTTTATTATAAACTATCTTAAGAAAATTTTTCTTTAAATAAATTTCTAAATTAAATTGATCAAACCTTGCTTTAATTTTAATTCTAGTTTCTTAATCCCTTAGTCATAAGAAGCTCAATTCTTCATGTAAACCCAAGCTTGATGATTCAATCTCCTCATCTTACTTAACATGCATCAAACCACAGACAGTAATTTTCTTTACGATGCCTAAAAAGCCAAAGTTAACTTCACCTATATTAGGGATAATTATCAACTTAATTTGACAAAAATATCTCTCTAAAAATTGCTTTCGCAAGTGCCACTTTTCCCCTACAAAACACAACATTTCCTTCATCAATTTTTCTTCCAAAATTCTCCAAAAATTCATTTCAAGATTCCATCTTTAAGTCAAGACTAAATTAGGTAAATTATCACTTACTATTGTTTTGTTAATCTTGTAAGATAGGTAAGTTTAGTTAGTGTTCATGATGGCTATTGTTGAATATGGGATTGTTAAGGATATTGATGTTAGATAAGTAAAGATTAAGTAATGAAATTAACAGTTTCAAACTTATATCATAGATACAGTAGACCTTTGTTGGTTTGATAAAGTTAATGTTATGTATAGATAAGTATAGTGTAAGTGTACGTGTGTAATGTTAAACCTTATATGTTGATCTTGAAGTGTCTTTGTTGGAAATAAGATAATAGAAATTAGTTGGAAGTGTAAAATTTTGAAATTTAGAAACATATTTAAGAGTTCATCTGATAATGGGTGTGATAAAGAGTATTATCATCTCGAGTGTTTGAATTTTGTTGCATTTTACAAGATAACGGGTGTTATTATACCTATGACCATCTCGAATATAATATTTTTAACCCATCATGGGTGTGATCGAGCCTGTGATCGTCTTTGTTCCTTTTACAAGATTTAATCACGACCATAGTGGTACTCGTGATGGTGATCACGGCCGTGACTAGTCCTTGTTTCACCATATAAAAATAATATAATAATATAAAACAAAAATATGTATATAATTACTAGTTTAAGATATTTTATAGAATCTTACTCAAGCTGGGTCATAGAGTCATAGATTAAAGATATGTTAAGTTTTATAATATTTGGACTTAATAAATTAGTTAATTGTATGTAGTTAAGTAATATTTTTACACAGCACTTTATAATTTCTTAAAGACCAATGAATTAGGGAAATGAAAACATGAATTTATGACACATAGGCATTAATATAAATCCTCATTAAGTTATATACTTAGTAATACATGTTTGTTATCTTATAGGAACCATAAATCAAGACTTGAATTTTTCGATAGACTACTACGACGATTAAGCAAAGCACAGGTGAGTAACTCGAATCTTCTCACATTGTTTGTGTTTGTAATATAAAGGCATATACTTTAAAGTATAAAGAAATTGATTATATGCATGTGGATTGAGAAATAATGCATGTTATATGTTGTGTGAGTGAATGACAAACTTTAATATTAAAACAATAATTATTTACTTGACAATGATTGTATAATGTGAATTGAGGATTGTTTGAAATTGGTGTGGACACTAAGTAATATGGTATAATTCTTAATTGACCTTTAAGTACAATAGATATGCAATGCACGACTACATAAATTGTATTTAAAAAGTAAATATACTACGTATTAGCATTTCGACTCTATGGTAACTCTGAGTTTTTCTAGTAAATAGAAATTAATCGCTGGTTCTAGAAGAAAGATTACTACTATTTTGTCGATTCCACATGAATTAAGCAAGCACCAAAGGACGTCGCTTGTAGTGTTGACATGAAATGTCTAATACTTAATGGAGTTTCTAAGTTTAAGGTCAGGTTGAGTTATGATAGTATTCTATATATAAAATAATAGACAATAATGCACAAAACTTCTTCTTCCTTAGTTCTTAGTCGTCTCTCCTGGGTGTGATTTACATGAGCTGGTTCCTTCAACTCCTAAGAGATGGCATAAATCTCCATTGATTTAGATTCTGGTTGTCGAAACTATGTTCATCGCATATGGTTGAATGTTGCATTGCACATATTTGTTAATTAAACATTGCTTGGCTTTGATTGAATTGTGTTAATATGTGATTATTCACTGAGCTTTATTGTACTCACGCTCCAGTAGATTGCTTGTTTGTAGGAATCCATAAGAAGGATCAAACAACGAAGTGGAAGATAGTATAAGTTATTAATGAAGTTTGGATAGGAACTAAAGAAAGTTAATCATATATGTAATGAAATCTTTTGGATACTAATGGTTGTAAAGTATAAGCCTTTTGGAGACCAATGGTTGTAAAGCTGTAATGTAATGATCAAGTACTTATTATAATGTTATTCTTGTATGTGACTTATACGTATGCAATGTTTTTCTTATTCTAAATGACCTTCGACCCTGTTATTACTATCCACACCACAGTGTATTATGGTTGTGCTATGTTCATATGCCATTCTGAAAGCCCTAGATATTAATTATAGATATCTGTGACTTCAGTTTATTACATGTTATATCGATACTATTAAGTACCCTGTGGGGATGTGTGACAATATATAAAGAAGAAGACAAGATCGACATTGGAAAAATTTGTAGAAGAAAATGCTAATACACATGTCAAGAATACGAAGATTACCATACCTTGGTAAGATGTGCAAGATTTTGAGCCATGGTAATCTTATCTCTTAAATAAAGCTTATAGATTCTTTTGTATTATTGCATGAACAATGTAAAAATATACAATACAAAGTTTGTCACTTTAAAAACCTATAGTAATCTTTGTACAGAAAGAATAAATTATACAGAAAAATAACATACAACGATTTTGCTCTTACTCTAGTACTTGACTTATAACCTTATAGGGTTTTCATGCTATATTCACATCCACCATACAGGGTTTGTGTTAGAGTCTAGAATATGCCTTAAATGGGGAGAAATCTAATGGGCTTTGTGAAGGATAACACAAATTGGGCTTTTGACACCATCTATAACCTAAAACCTTAAGGCAATGGGTTCATGGGTCTTCTCTCTTATAAACTCTTCACACAAGTCCTATATTTTCCCATGTTGGATACTCACACTTGCACCTTAACAATTTCCCCTCGAGTGTGATTCTCCACAATAGGATAGGCTATACTCCTCCTCAACAAGAGCTTATCAAACTGATTCTACTAAACCCGCTTTGTGTGTGGTCCCACCTATTCACCATGGGTTTCACAGACAAGTCATACCGTAAAGCTCTTCTTTTCATATGGTGGGCTAATCATGAGAGATTCCTAGCCGAACCATCGCATAAACCTGATTTCTACATGTAAATTAGATGATGACGATTATCACAGTCATTTTAGTGAGAGCAGATGGAAGCTCACCAAGGGATCTCTGATTGTTGCCAAAGGAAAAAAATCAAATATACTCTATCTAATGACAGCTAAATTAGATAAGGGAGATGTAAATTTGACAAGTGAATCCTCAATGGATTTATGGCATTAGAGGCTTGGGTATATGAGTAAAAAAGGGCTTCAAATGCTTATGAAGAATCAGCTTCTACTAGATCCTAAAGGAATTCCCCTGAAGACCTGTACTGATTGTCTAGCTGGTAAGCAACATAGGATTGCATTTCAGAGAAATTCTTCTTCCAGGAAAGCACATGTTCTTGACCTAATTCATACAAATGTTTGTTACATGAAATACAGGTCAATTGGTGGTGCTTTGTATTTTGTTAATTTTATAGATGATCACTCTAGAAGGCTTTGGACTTGTACTTTGAAGTCCAAGGATCAAGTGTTGAATGTGTTCAAGGAGTTTCATTTTAGAGTGGAAAGAGAATTTGGGAGAAAATTGATTTGTGCGAGGGCAGACAATGGAGGGGAATATAGAGGACCATTTGAAGAATATTGTAATATTTAGGGAATTAAATTGGAAAACATAGTTCTAAAGACTCTACAACAGAATGGTATAGCTGAAAAGGTGAATCGCATTATCACTAAGAGAGTGAAGTGCATGTTATAGCATGCTAAGTTACCCAAATCATTTTGGGGTGAAGCCACTAGATGGAGATATTCTTGAGCAGGTATGGTCAGGTAAACAAATTTCTTATGATCACTTGAAAGTTTATGGAAGTAGGGCATTTATGCACATCCCAAAGGATGAAAGAGGAAAGCTTGATGCTAACTCCAAACAGTGTATGTTCCTTGGATATGCACATGATCAATATGGTTATAGATAGTGGGATCCATTAGAAAAGAAGGTGATTAAGAGTAGAGATGTGGTTTTTCTAGAAGACCAAACAATAGAAGATATTGAGAAGCCTGAAAAGGAAAAATCCTTAGCTAAGATCCCTACTGATATTGATCCAGTGCCTTTACCTGAAACTTCTACTAATGGGGGAGGTGTAAAAGATACACATGAAGAGATTCAGGAGCCTCAAGAGCAGGTTGAGTTGAGGAGATCTTCAAGGGAAAGAAGACCATCAGTGAGGTATGATCTATAAGAATTTTTAATGATGGCAGATGGGGAAGAACCTGAGTCATACAAGGAAGTAGTGTCTCATGTGAAGAAAAAGGAGGGGTTGAAAGCCATGCAGGAGGAAATCAAATCCTTGCATGAGAACAAGACTTATGATCTTGTGAAATTACCTAAGGGTAAAGGATCCCTAAAAAACAAATGGGTTTACAGGTTGAAGACGGAGGAAAAAAGTTCATGGCCTAGGTACAAAGCAAGACTAGTTATGAAGGGGTTCAGTCAGTAAAAGGGGGTAGATTTTAATGAAATTTTTTCACCAATGGTGAAGATGTCTTCCATCGGGGTTGTCTTGAGTATAGCAGGCAATCTAGATCTGGAGATTGAATAGATGGATGTGAAGACTGGTTTCCTTCATGGAGACTTGGAGGAAGAGATCTACATGGAGTAGCCTGAAGGTTTTAAGATCAAGGGGAAGGAAAATCTTGTTTGTAGGTTGAAGAAAAGTCTGTATAGATTGAAGCAAGCACCAAGGCAGTGGTACAGAAAGTTTGATTCCTTCATGGTTGATCAAGGTTACACCAAGACTGCTGCTGATTCTTGTGTTTTCGTGAAGAAGTTTCCAGATGGTGAGTTTCTGATTCTTCTATTATATGTTGATGCTATATTGACTGTTAGTAGGGATGTTAAGAAGATACAAGAATTGAAATTATCATTGAGTAAGTCTATCTCAATGAAAGACATAGGACCCACATGCCAAATCCTTAGAATGAGGATTGAAAGAAATAAGAAAGGGCAGAAATTGTGGTCAACATAGGAGAGATATCTTGAGAGAGTATTGGAGAGGTTCAATATGAGCAAGGCCAAACCAGTTTCTTCTCCACTTGCAGGTCACTTCAAATTGAGTGTTCAACAGTGTCCTAAAAGTGAGAAAGAGAAGGAGGGCATGAAGAAGATCCCATATGCTTCAGCAATTGGGAGTTTGATGTATGCTATGGTGTGTGTAAGATCGGAGTTGGCGTTATAAGCCGCTTTCTTTCGAATCCAGGTAAAGAGCATTGGACCGCTGTTAAATGGATTGTTAAATATCTCGGGGGCACTTCTAGATTTAGTTTACAGTTTGGGGAAGGTAGTAGATTTGCATTGGAGAGTTTTTCAGATGCTGATATGGCAGGAGATTTAGATTCTAGGAAGTCCACACCAGGGTACCTGATTACATATGTAAGGGGAGCGGTTTCATGGCAATCTAAATTGCAAAAGTGTGTTGCTCTTTCTACTACCGAGGCTGAATATGTAGCTGTTACAGAAGCCTGCAAAGAGATTTTGTGGATGAGAAAATTCTTTGAAGAATTAGGTTAGGAGTAGGAGGGGTTAAAGTTGTTTTGTGGCAGCTAGAATGGTATTCATTTGAGCAGGAATCCAATGTTCCATTCCAGATCAAAACATATAGATGTTAGGTATCATTGGATTTGGGATGTTCTAGAGTCAAAATAAATTGAAAAAAAAAATACTAATGACAATCCATCATATATGATTACTAAGGTTCCACCCAAGGATAAACATATCTTTTCTAGATAAAAGGTGGGTGTAATGGAACTCACTATATGAGCTGGAAAGGGAGATTGTTGGGATATAGATCTAACTCATATGGGTCTATATGGACATACTAAATATACATTGGATATATTTAGAAGAAGAGTTGAAGATAAGGAGTATTTATAAAAGTCAAAGCTGGTCAACATAGATATTAATGGTAGAATAATGAGAATTTAATATTGCTCTGAATGTCAATTTATGTAGCCTTTGAACTTCCTTTTGTAATACCCCTTATGATAGTCTTGTAATTATAAATTGATTATGAGAGACAATAAAAACACACTGAAATGAGAGAATACGTAGAGAGACACACAGGGGGCTATCTCGGATCCTAGAAAGAGATTCTAGAGGGAGAAAGGTCGGATTGTGTTGTTGTATTCTAGATGCACTAGCGTTGTCTAGTGTTGAATAGTTGTAATTTCCATTGTTGATTATAGTGGAAGGATTTGTGTGTGGCGGTCCCCTAGTTTTTCCTTAGTTTGAGTTTTCCATGTTAAATTCTGGTATTATTTATATTTTCGCATTCTGATTTTATACTTGTTATTTATTTGTGATTTCCACACTTCTGCAAAGAAAAAAGATTGGATTCTTTCCCCTAACAGTTTAATTCAGAACACGGAACCCAATCATATAACCTTATTTCTTTTTAATCTATTTTCGAATTTTAATAATAAATTCAAGAACAACAGGTGCTTTTGATACAAGTTTACTATACATTCAAAAATGAAAACATGCATATGGGATTGATAAAATAATGTTGCAGACTATATTTATTATATAACATTTAAATGCATAAATATATTACTTTTGTCATTGTATAATATCTTAAAAACATATTAAATTAAATCCCCTGCTGGGACTAAAATATAATCGAGCAAATAATTTTGATCTCCACAACAAACATGGCTTGAACAAAATTTACTAAAAAGTTCTATAATCCATAACTAGTTTAGTAGACATAAAAGAAAGAATATGCTTGAGAGGTAAAAAAGATGGTAAATTCTTCATGTCTTCTTTCCTCTCCTTACTCTATTAGTAAAGCTTTTATTTATTTTTAAATTATCATACGAGATTGTCGGGTATCTATTGAGTTTATTATATGATCCATATTCAAACCTATAACCTTATAGGATTTTTACTATATATCCAAATCCGACCCTAAAACCATATAAGATTCAACTCTATAGGGTTTTTAATCGATGGAAGAGTCAAAAACCCTATAATGATCTACCCAGTTGCATCCCTATTGCTCGTTGACAAAAGTGGATGGATTATTTGGGTAAACAATTAGTTTTATTTAAGATATTACTATTTGTATGTCTATTAATGATAAGAGATATGGAATGCATTTGATATCTTTTAGTAGAATATTTGTTTTCACAAAATAAAAAATGATTTGAATCACAAACCAAATTGGACTTAGTCGGTTTGTTTTTCCCAATTAAGAAGATTACAAATAGAACTATATAATTAGATTTAAATTTAAAATAAAAACCAAAACTTTATGTACAATTTTATTTTAATGGGGAGACAATTTCTACTACATCCACTCCAAGTTTACTTATAAAATGGAGTAAAAATTTTCATTCCTTATACTTTTTCTGTTTATTCTATAAAGGAGAACATGACATCTTCGAACAAGGTGCAAGTGATCTGTAGAGGCAAGATGTTATAATTGAAGATATAATTGTTTTCCTAAAGGAATGGACTTAATCAATGTTGTCAGAATCAGACCGGATGTTGACTCGAAGATGTTAAGGGGTTAGGGGTCGAACAGACTTCAACCGAAGGTTGAATCTGGGTCAATGAAAAATGAAAATTTAAATTATATTCTACTTAAAATTAGGATTTATTACATTTTAAGTGTCTTTTTTTTAGTTTTTTTTTTCAATTCCCTTTTTAGAATTTCTTTTTGCAATAATACATTTTATTTTTTTTATCCTAAATATGTGTTGATCACAAAAACTGAAAATTTTTAAGAAAAGTTAACTTTCAAATACTTTAAAAAATAAATAAATAAAAGCATAACATCGCATCTAGTCATGTCGATAATTAAATATATATCTCTCCACAGTTTACATTTATGTCATGTGAAATAATCCACTTAATTTGATATGCCACTTTCTCACCTTGACCTGTCGTTGCTGTATCTAATATTATGGTTACAATAATCAATCTCACAAGGGGGAAAAAGGAAAAAAAAAGACACCGATACTAGTTAATGGTAGGTAATAATAACTATACCAGATATTTACGCTAATAAATCAGGTCGAGATCACTCTTTGGCCTATAGGGAAACGAGCAACTAATACAAAAACTTTGAAAAAGAAAAAAAAAACTTCCATAAACTTGACACATGTTTTACTTATTTTTCTTTTAGTCCTTGTGACTCTCCAGTCTCCACTCCTCCTTATTCGTCTCTCTTTTTCTTTCTTTTTTTTTTCTCTAGTCGATCAAATCCTCTGGTATTTGCTTATGGAAATCTCGGTAAGATTGCTCATCAAATATCTGTTACATTTTAATTTATTTGCAAACACTGGAATTCCATTATTCAAGATCCATATTTCATTTTCATCCATTCTTGAAAAAACAACACCTGCGGCATTGCAAACACTAAACCCAGTCCAATCCCAATACATCCATATCTATTGTTTCAATTTTCAAAAGCAAGCATTTTTATTTTTCATTTTTCAAAAACACACCAATAGAAAGCACAAACAGTCATCTCCGGTTTTGATTGATGTTGTTAAAACGGGATAAACATGTTTTAATCCTAATGACAACAACAAAGCTAGACACAAATGTATTAGTAAGCTGGACAAGAACAAGTGTGTTATGTTTTTTTATTTATTTTTTAGGAGGTGCATTCTGACCTGGATGACCTTTCAGGTCAATTGGGTCATGGTTAAATCGGCCGGGTCACCCGAGTCTGGTTGGTTCAATCCAAAAATGGGTTGCCTAAAGGAACCACCCCACCTTTTAAGCTGGGTCCGGTAGAACTGGCCAATCTGATCTGGTTTTGAAAACATTGGATTCAATTATCTAGATCCAATAGAGGCTAAATATAGACCGGCCTTGGTAGGTGTAGTGGTAAGAGTAAAAGTGCTAAAGCTTAAGGACTTCTATAGGTTTATAAATGGAGATAATTACAAATAAGTGACATGTGTTTTTTAGCTTTTATAAAAATATGACCTGTAAATATTTTTTTACAGTGAATTGACTTGAAATTTGAATTGTCTTGTTCCGTTTAGCATATCATAAAATTTACCACATATCAAAACAATATGATTTTGATACAATAAATACACATAGTGGTGGTTCTAGAAAATAAAATAAAATAAAAAAGTTTTTATTGAAAATAAATTTGTACTAGCTCTCAATCTTATCACCACACCATAAAAGACCTAAAACCACAAATTTCAAAATTTTATTTTTAATTGAAAATTCTTTAATTTGTCCTTTATCATAAATATCTTATAAGGTTCATATCCTTGGTTCTATTAAAAAAAAAATTCTTATTGGAAATAAATTTGTATAGGCTCTCAATCTTATAACCACACCACAAAAGACCTAAAACTACAAATTTCAAATTTTCATTTTTAATTGAAAATTCTTTAATTTGTCCTTTATCATAAATATCTTGTAAGGTCCATATCCTTGGTTCTATTCATCAATCTCTTCATGAAGTCTCCTCTAGCTGATCAATGGCAATAATTGCAGTAAGTAACTCAATACGAAACCCTAGCCTCTCTGCAAACATAGTAGAGGTAAAATTGAAGTTCTCCATTGTCAACTTGATATTTAGAGACAATCTAGTTCTCACCGGCGATGAGTTAATTCGATGCTCCAAAGATCAATACGTCAGAGAGCTGTAGTTCAACAATTCTGCATCGAAGCTCTTCAAAAGAGGTGGAAAGACAGTTTTCATTAATTTCGGAGGGAAGAAAATGACACTGACCTTTTGATTCAGAGACAAAGGACTTAATCGCAAAGCTTTATCATATTCCTCAACAAGATTCACTAAATCCTTTATCAGATTTGATAGAAATCAGCGTCTTGAAATCACCATAAGGTAATTGACACTTTAAAAGAACGGAACACCAACTAACTTTTTGGTTTTATTTTATTTTATTTTTTGGATCGTAACAAGAAGAAGATGATGGTTTTCATTTGGTTGAAAGACTAGGAAGAATTTGAAAGAAAAAAAAAATTAACCCTGTGGCGTGACTGGTTTATCCGTGATAGAAGCATTGTATAAAGAAGAAAGGAAGCGATTGGGAATGTTGGGGTTGGCATTGACGGGTATCCATTGGTTTTTCAATTTTAACTTGTTTGGAACGTAAATGATGAGGAAGGTGAGTTTTTGCCCTAATTTTTTTACCGTGCATGGGTTTACATGTGCAAGACACGTGTGTAATAAACAGATAAGAAGGAACCTAAAGATTGGTATTTTAGGTTAATTCATTTGTAAAAAAAATTTCATAGGTCATGTTTTATAAAAGCGTGAAAATATAAATCACTTATTTATAATTAACTCTTTACAAATGTCGAGAATATAAACAACTTCAGTAATGAGTAATAGTTTGATGTGGTGTGGGTGATAAACAATTCACCGTGGCTAAAGGTGGCACCTTGATGATCATGTTTTTAAAATTTTTAAAATTTGTTCATAATCCTAAAACAAGTTCATTTATGGATATAACGATATAGTGATTAAGTAAACATAATTCCACAAGAATCAACAAGTAGTACTCTTCTTCTATAATCTAACTGTCAAATATCTAATGAAATTAAATAATTAAACAACTAAAGTTATTGCAATTTACAATTCCTTATTATAACTTATCAATCAAGAAAATTTATTATGAAAAATTGATAATTTTGAAAAAAAGACAAATTAGTTTATCAAATTGTAAAATTAAATTGGTAAGCATGGAATCAAGAATGAAATAAAATTGTGAAATATTTAAATCTTTAGAGATCGAATTAGTGATGAAATGGTTTAAATCTAGCCTCAACGATGTTGGTAGTCTTGATCACAGATTCATTTGAGTTCCTTACCATTACTGGTGGAGACGATAGGAGAGAGAATCAATATTTTCTAGTTTGGGAAGGTGATGGTGAGTTTAGAAATGTAAATTGGCGTTTATATATGAGTTTTAAGTAGGTTTACTTTGGTATAGAAAATTCCATAGGTGCAATTTTATTGTATTTCTTTTGAGTGAATTGCTATACATTTATTACTATTATTTCTTTTAAAATTACCAATACACTAAATATATAAAAATAAATACAAATTACCAACTTTATATAGCATAAAAAGATGTGATACTGCACAATAGAGAAATGTATAAAAATTACTTCATCGCATATAAAATATGCGATGTAAAATTTTATAAGGATATTGCAAGTAGAACTTATGATATTAGAAAGTACACTGATGTGGCATAGAAGAATTGTCATACTTATAAATTTATAAAGTAGTATTGCATTTATTTAATGTGACGTCCATAGAAAATTAGTATGTCGGCAACCCTAAATAGGAGAGACTTAGAAAGCAACCATCTAAAAAAAAGGTACAATATTAGGTAGCAGGTCTTACGTTAGACCTTGTTGTAATCGCAATGACCGTGGGATTCTTGTTCACTAGAATATTGAAATGAGTGGTTGATGAAGTGACTGGCTTTTCTCTTTGGGTTCTTTTCTCCATGGAAAGACAAGACAGAGCTTAAATAATGGCCAAAACAAGAGATTCTTCAATAATGAATAATTCTGTTGGGCGCATCTTGTATCTACGTCCCGCCTTCCCGTATTTAGCATTATGAAAAGACATAAAACAACGTGTCCGGACCAATTTAGAAACCGTCGTAAGCTAACCAACAATACAATATTATTAAGGTATGGGGCTCAGATATTAGTCGGATGTTAGAGTATTGTAAATTTGCTTTAAAATTATATAAATATTATTATATATTTGAGCCTGATTTTTTTTGTGTTCAATAATAAAGTTTGAAGGCTCAAGTTTTGTTTGGGATGAGCAATAATGATTTGATAGGGTAGGTTTGGAGTAGGATCTGTTAGACCGATTTATTTATCATCTAACATTTTTCAGTATGACTCATTAAAAAGGACTCATCTTGGTCATCAACTTTAACGTGATCCAACAAATGATGTTGATGGTTAAGCTTTATAAATACCCAAGTCCCTGCTTATCAAGAAGAAATTGGATAGAAAAATTGAGATACTACTAAATTTTTTCCTCATGAGATTAAATGTCCGTTCCAACAGCATTGGTGGGGTTTGATACTTTATAGCTCATCCACCCATCACAAGTATATTTGAGAAATTGAATTTGCCTACCTCTCCTCACGATTCCACTTTTCTTTTGATAATTCTTGACGTGTCATTGTGTGTCATTCCTCGTAAGCCACATGAAGCACGATACTTACACAACACACAGGTAACTATTTCAATCGAATCCTTATATCTACAAAATCATTCAGACTTCAGAGTATTAAACCCTGTTAAAATATGATTGAGGTGATAATATACTCCACGTACACATACAACATATAGGTAATAACTAATTATACTTTAACATATAAAAAAATTATAATTTCTAAAATAAGTATTGTATATATTTAAAAATTATTAATATAATATTTACTCGTTGTATATTATAGCTAACTGTATTACCGACTAAAGCTTTCTCAATTTTCATTGTTTTTAACTTACTATGAGCAGCTATCTATCCCTTTCGTACAGGATAGAACCGAATATATATATATATATATATGTTTGGAAGTGTCTGTAAAAACAAATCCAATCACTAGTTTGAAATGAAATCGTCTTTATCAGCAAATTGCGAGCATTTGGACCCACTTTCTGCGGATGCCATTACTTCACTTTCAAGCCGATCAACAACTCTTCCGCCAGATTTTAGTTGAGTCAATGAGTGAGTCCTGTACCAAAAACAGTTCCTTTCCCCCCCTCCTTTTTTTTTTTTGCCCTTTTAAAATTATTTATTATTTTATCTTTTTTATCATTATGAAAATATAATAATAGATATTAAATTAAAACTGATACAATATATTTAATTTGTTAATAGTGTTTCAATTCTACAAAAAAAATATGTTAAGGTTAGCTCCATAAATATCTAATCTAACACTCCGATCATTTATAGGTCAAGATTTCGACTAAGACCATTATGTAACACTCATCCTGCTTGTAGATAAAGATCTTGACTATAACGTATTAAGTGGATGACTTTAATTAAATGAGATTATAATGAGTATGCAGTTTCAAACTTTCTACTGCTGATACCATGTTATTAAGATTAGCATCACTATTATTTGCTCTAAAAATATAAACTTATAAATATTGTATGAATGTTATATTCTTATATATCATAATGAAGGTGAGCTTGAATTCCATAATGTTTGACTTGATTAATTTATCAACTTAATCAAACTTAAATCAAATTTAAATATTCCTTGAGTTTAAATATCAATATTTTAATTAAAAAATGTAATAATAAAACAAATTTATCTGAATCTAGCTCGAACTTATCCTAATATTTAGCATCGAGCACGAATTTAATATTGTACGTCTTCGCTCAACTCACCCTCCTAAAATAAATGGTCCCATTCCCATAACCATATTTTAGAATTTACTCCAACCATAAGGAAAAGCTGATGCAAAATTAAGCAAAAGTCAAGGCAAAAGCAAATAATTGCTTCTTCTGTTTCCTACTTCTTTTCCCACTCACTCAGTCACTCACTGCCACAACAAAAGCTGTGAAAGACAGCAAAAGGAAAAAGAAAAAACAAACAGAGTATTGCCTTTTTCAGCTTTATCTTATGGAGAAATAAAACAGAAAACATGGGTGTTTGTGTTTCATACCATAAAAGGCAAGAACAAGAAACAGGACCAGCCATGAAACTCAACTGGTTGATCAGCAATAACAAAGGTTCTGTGTTAGTTGAATCACCCATTAAGGAAAACATAAACACTGTCAAAGTTCAGAATCAGATGGTGACGCTATTTGCAAGAATGAATCCAAAACACTACCCAGTTTCAAAGAGCTAACTATGTGTATGTGTCTACTTGGTTTCTCTATCCTTGACTTTGTACTATGATGTTTCATATGAAAGTTTCACGCTTAGGTTTGTTGGTTGGATTGTTTTTCCTTGCTTTCATACAAACCATGTTCCTTTTTGCTGTTCATTGATATTCAACAGTTAGAATTTTCAAGTGAATATCTTGTCATGAGTAGCATAGTAACATCTGAACATAATGAATTAGTAAGTCTATTGTGTTAATTTAAACTTTCAAATTACATGGTTGCAGCTTTGGAATTTACTGAAATGAATGCCCATAACAATACCATGTTCTTATCATTCCTTATCTCGTCTGGCATAACAAGGGTTTGCTACTTCATTAAAAACGTTTTCGAACTTCTTTTTTTCCTTAAGTAATCTCGAGAGTTTTCAATTTCTAGTGGCTTTAAAGTTTAGCTCATGTTAGGAGGCATTTTTTCCTAGTTGTTAATGCCACGAGTCATTTTATTTGCAATATCTCAAAACTATTATTACAATATTCGACAACTGCAAAGCATTAGATCCTAACAGATATTGAAAAAGAACGGTCTGTAAAAGGTATTTTGCAAAACAAACTGACCCTAATTTTCTGTTTGCATCAAAATTTTTTGCTTATCAGGCTAGATGTGATAATGTTCGTGTATGCAAACATTGTGTGAACATGCAATACGCTGCTTAAGGATAAAATTTCTTTGTTTTAGTGCCTCATTCTAGAACTTCGACTTGAGGATTCGTATAGGTCATTGGTGTGTTCTTTAATTAGTGTCTGAACCTGCGTTCAGTACTCCAAACTGAGCTGCCAGTTGATATGTGCAGGCAACATGGATGAAACGTTTTTTGATTCCCAGCCATGGTTGGATTCTGACTGTGAAGACTATTTCAGTGTCTGTGATGGTAAGATTATCTTATAGTTACCGGACTTAGCATCATGTGTTAAGTAATCATGCTTAAACTTCTAAATCGATTGGTTGTGGAGCTAAATCTAACATGGCATCAGAGCGAGTTCAATGATAGTCGCATTCGTGAATAATTTGATGATTTTCAATGATAATCTCATTCTTTAATAATTGTCAATGTTGGTTTAGAATTTATTGCAAAGAGAACTTCTGAGTATTATACTAAGTTCTGCGTGAACTTATTGCACCAGATACAACACCATCTCATGGAAACAGTCCACTTCACCCGAGTACCTGTTTCGCAGTTTCAAATTCTGAGAAGACAGTAACTCAGAGAGCAAGTCTTGGCTCAATACTCAATCCTCCTCCTCCAAAGCAACTTATTGATCTCTTCCGGGAGAGCTTCAGCGATGATAATGTTAAAGATGTGCTGGAAGGTCCAGAGACGAAATTATTTAATGTCGATTCTCTTGCAAAGTCTCCTATTAAAAGCCCAAATAATCTTGTAATTAACCCTGGCAGCAGCACAGGAACGACTCCAAACCAAACTCCTAGTGCTGTGAAAGCAAAATCTGCTCCAGCTGTACCATGTTGCCTGCCAAAACTTGGTGCGAAGCCTGAGCTTCGGTGAGAGGAAGAAGAGGCTTAGTTCCACTAATGGTAGTGAAAGTAAGCCTACATAAGCCTAACTGTACAAAAGAAGTTCCGAGCCTTCTAATGTAATCTGTTGTACCTGAAACATATAATAGCGTGCATTTATGTGTGTACTCATAGTATTAGCAAAGATTACTCTAATTTGGTATGTGTTGCAGTAATAAGTTCGTGCAGTACATGTATCTTTTGTCAGAGAACCAATATAGTAATAACATGAGCCATCTCAGATAGATCAGCACGGTGCTTCTTTTCTTTCTGTTCTCGTCTAGAGCACTGAGATGCATCAATAAGTAAATGCAAGTCTCCATTCATAGAGCTCAAAATCAGTTGTCATCATTAGATTGCGTCTCTAGTAGCTATTGTCAACTTCAATCTTTCAGCAAAATAGCAAACAATGATTGAATTTCCATCCTTTAATCATTCATGTAAATTGAGAGAGGAAACACCCTTCTCAGATTTCCTTGCGTGAACATTGTCTTAAAGAAGCAGATGCTATGTGCAAGAAAGTGTGATTGGCAAACTCATCCCTGAAAGGTGATCATACAGGTGACAATGCTCCAAAAGGACGGGGAAATATGTGAAGTACTAACCTAAGTTAAACACAGTCTAGAGAGAGTTTTAATAGTATAAAAGCTTAACAGAAAGCAGAAATTTCGAGTGTTGGCTAACCAACACTACCTCATGCTCTCTCGGCCACCTTATTACGTAAAAGAGCTATATTCACCGCAGTCATTACATAGATTTTATCTTTCACATTATCAAAAAACCTGAAATAAGCATGCCTCCAGGAACGTTTCATTGCTAATGTGCTGCAAACAGACCAAAAGCCCATGAAAAATCCTATTCCCATGCTCAAATAGAATGAAAACATGTCAATCCAATCTTCATCACTTGCTGTCTCCTTAACATCATGGTTTCCATTGTTGTCAGCATCTGTGGTTGAGCATTTGATCGACAAAGGAGGCCCACAAAGGCCTGAATTACCCACATAAGTCGAGGTGTCATAGGTCTGAAACTCATCGCTTGCAGGAATTTCACAAGAAAGATCATTGTATGATAAATTTAAATGGCTTAATAAAGTTAAAAGGACCATGCTGGAAGGAATCAATCCTGAGAGATTGTTGAATGAGAGGTCTAGATTTTCTAACTCTTTCATGGCTGAGATACTCTCCGGTATTCTTCCTGTCAGATGGTTCCTAGACAAATTCAAGCTCTGCAATTTAAAGAGGCCTATGACCTCTTCTGGAATTTCTCCAGGGAGATTATTCCTTGAAACGTCAACCATGTTTACCAGTGGAATCAATTCCTCACACTCCCTGGAGATGCCTTTCATGTTTAGCTCAATACTTCCATAGTAAAAAGTACGGTACTCAGGGGGTATTTTATAGTAAACCCCTGAAGATTTCATCCCTTCCATTTTTCCAACGCAAGGGGGAATTGATCCAGTGAGGCTGTTATCAGCAAGGTCTAAGATATGGAGGACAGAGGCATTGCATGATTGCTGTGGAAAATTTCCAATGAATTTGTTTCGTCGAAGGATCAATTCTGATAAGGAATTGAGACTTTGAGCAGTCCACTTGGGTATGGCCCCATTAAGTTTGTTATCTCCCAAATCAAGTGTACTTAGGCGAGTGCAATTAAGTGAGGGTGAAGAAAGCTTCCCGGAAACTCTATTACTGCTTAGTTTCAACCATTCTAGAGACGGGAATAATGAGCAGATTGAGATTGGGAAGTTTCCAGACAAATTATTCTTCGATAGGTCCAAAACCTTCGGCCCTGGAATTGATGTCCATTTCTTGAAAATATTCCCAGAGAGAATTGTTAGACAGATCAAGGTACACTAGATTCTTCATTCTGCTAATGGAAGGAGGGATGGTGCCCCTAAGTGAATTGTTGGATGCATCTAGGTATCTCAATTTCAACATTTCCTGGAAAATAGCCACGGGAATTGGTCCTGAAAGTCTGTTGCTTTTCAAGGATAGTCTATCTACATTTGACCACAGAGGGAATGAGCCCTCTGAGTGGTTCGACGCCAGATTTATTGCAGCTCCAGAGTCGAAGACTAACTTAGTTGGAAGCTTACCCTGTAATTTATTTCCAGAAAGACCCAACACAAAGATATGTTTGGACCGTTCCCATAGCCAATCTGGAATCACGTCCGAGATTGCTGAACTGAAAGGATTATTTTGGACAATTCTTTCTGAGTTCTGAGCCATCTTGGGAACTCAGGACCCAAATGACAGTTCATGATTCCGATGGACTTCAGACTGAAATTAGGAAACCAATCACTTCTTATGTTGAACTTTAGTGCATTGTACAGAGTAGATGAAATTTCGATTTCTGTCAGCTTGGTTAGATTATGAAAATGAGTTTCAGATATAGTACCATGCCAAGAATTTGAATAAAGATTTAGCATGGTTAACTCTGTCAGTAGCCCAAAACTTTCTGAGATTGATCCATTCATTGTGTTATAGGAGAGATCAACCACTTCCAAACATGACAAATTTCCTAGAGAGCTAGGAATTGGCCCATATAATGAATTCTGTCCCAGTTGAAGAACTCTCAGATTGTGATGAAATCCTAAAGATTCAGGTAAACTTCCACCAAAACCATTCGACGTCAAGTCTAACCTCTCCAAGTTACTGGTGGCGCATCCAGTAAAAACCTCTAAAAGAGGACTTATACTGCCAGTCAAATTGTTAAAAGACAAGTCTAGTTTTTGCAACTTGCATAGAGAGCCCTCTTTACCTGTAGCAATAGAACCCTTCAGTTCAGAATTACTAATTCTAAGGTCAACAATTGTCCTGATACTGAGCACCCATTTAGGAATTGAAGAATTGAAGTGATTACCAAAGAGATCGAGAGTCAACAGGGATGTGAAGTTTGCAGATGGGAGCAAGTCTGGGAATTCTGAAAGTTAGGCTGCTAAATGCAATTCCAACAGCGAAGGTAGCATGTTTACTTTCTGAGACCAATGACTGGATGCCTTGTTAAGGTTAACACCATCTAGCTTAAGAAATTTCAAGGAAGAAAGACCAGGGAGCCAATTTAAATCGCGAACCCAGAGATTCCTTGTCGAATAAGGATTCACAGTCAGATCAAGATACTGCAAAGTGGATAAGTTTCCAATAACTGGAGGAATCATCCCAGCAAGTATGCCTGGGAAAGGTCAAGATGTGTCAAACTTTCGAAGGAACCTATAAAACTCGGGATAGGAATTTCATGGAAATTGTGATTGCTTGAGTTCAAGTAAGTCAAGTCAAGTACTTCAAATCAAGCAGAGAAGGACTTAACTCACCACTAAGACACAAAGGAGCATAGTCTTGATATTCTGTGTCCTCTACAGAATCACAGAAATCAGGAGTCCCAAGGTCCAGCTTTAGAACATTCCCTGTGAGATTATTACAGGCCACACCCATCCATTTGCAGCAATCCTTACCAGTCCAAGATGCAAGGAAACCAGAGGGATCTTCAAGCTTGTTTTTGAACTCTAGAAGGGCTTGTCTTTCTGCTGCAACGCACCCTGCACTGGAGCCATTTCGCCCAGCTTCTAGGCAATGAAATCCGGAGAAGAATGGCAGGATAAAAGCTGAAAGAAGTGTAAAGTGAGCTCTCCTGACGTCCATCTCCTAATATAAGCAGTAATTGTTTGATTCCTGATGAATTTCTAATGTAAAAGTAGCATTTCAAAATGCTTGGGTGCTAAGTTGAGAGCCAGAGGACAATTTTCAAGAAAGTTACGAGGCGGTCCTATCTACTTCATCTGAGTATGCATATAGTGTTATGTTATGGTTGGCAGTATTAAAGTAATAAAATTCACAAAACAGGAATAAATAAATAAAAGAGATGGAGAAGAAGAGTGTAGGCACGAGTATTTAACATGGAAAACTCTCATTATATTACGACATCTCGCTAATTAAGACCAGACAGAACCCTCTAAAAGTCCAAAAGCCTAAGCGCTAATGTCCTGGAGCACAGAATGCTAGCCAAAAATCCTTGAGTCGGGAACAGGTTAGTAAAATTGGCAACTTCCATATAAGAATTAAAGGTATCAAAGGAAGCTAGAGATCACAACCCGTATTGCTTTGGTATCCGTTTTCTATCAAGTAATAAATATAATAATCTAAACTATATCTACAAATTCAATCTTAAACTTCTAGATTTATAGATTTAACCTAAATATAATATTAAATAAAAAGGTTTTTAGTTTTAACCCTTTAAATAGTCTATTTTATGGGTCTAAGTTAAAATCTCGACCTATAGGTGGGAAGAGCATTAAGAAGTAAATATAATACTTCATCTCATATTTATAAGTTTAAAAGTTAACCTTGTAACTTCAAGGTCCGATTATTGCAAATCAACAGCTCTTAGCCCCTAGACAATAGACCCAGCATGAAATCGATTGAATCTATTCCTTTTCTCCTGAAACCATATGGGGTTTTTTCTATTTTGCAATTAGTTTCTTTATGTCCATGATCGTTAGCCTATCGAAGTACTTTGGGGTTTGATCCTATTTTGAGTCTTTTTTCGAGTTTGTAACCTAACTTGAGTCTTACAGTAAATTCCACTCTCCATTGGATGATGGTGTGACTTAATTGTAACTCAAAATATAAATTTAGCTAACAAAATTCATTTACGTTCTAAACCACAAGACTCATCAAATTCAAAGTAATATCATTGAGTCAACCTTAATTTTCTAACTTGCTCTTGTTCAAACTTATGAATTAAAATATATATCCCAGGATTTCTAAGAATCTTGAATCTCAACCTACATAACACGAAAACTTCCTGGAAAGTCCCAAGAGCAAAGATATATGGTGAACTTGAAAATTAAAGTGATAGTGCTAGTCATTGACTCTTAGCAATGTTTGGTTACATAATTTTTCATAGTTTTGGTTTAAACAAAGGTTATCATATCATATTTAATTTATAAAATGAATTTGAGATTAGACAAAACTCTCTCTATTGACTGGGCAAAAATTAACTCTTTTTCTTTATATTTCATAGTACGGACATATTGGAATTAGATAAAAATAAAATCTCTTGTTATCCAGAACTATTGATATCTTGCATACCAAACATGATACAATAGAATTATACTTTTAGTATTTCTTATACTTTATTGTTCAATCCTTCTTGTTCTGTTACTTCTTGCAAGTTATACTTTGCATACCGTGTTTCCACTATAGTCTATGTGGCAGATCGGATTGTGAGATTCTTGCAGTCTCACATATGGTACTGCATGCGATCTTATAATTTTAATTGATATATCCTTAATGCAGGATATAGCCAAATTTGGATGGTACACCTGGTTGTATAGATAACAAATTTGAAAAGTGGCATCAACACCATATAAAGTTTTAATGTCAAGAGAAATTTTCCGAGGTTGTCGTCCCATGTTTTGATGTCTTCTTTTTTAGGTTCACTGTGTTGGTGCACGTGTTTACCGGGTGTTGGAGCATCTTAAGCCTTCAGGATAGAAAAATCCATAGTCATCAAACCAAACTTCCTGAAAACTGCCCCCAAAAATCTTATGTGACATGCAACGTAAACCTAAGGATTATATAATTAGGGAAAAAAAAAGAGGAAAAAAAAAACTATGTGTTTGTTTGGAGGAAAAAACGCATCACTAAATTATAGAAATGCTAAAATATACCACTTTGACAATTTAAGGATTGGAGCAATTATGTATATAACCTTACATGTTCAACTTTGAATATACAAAAACACGTGTACATTTACCTAAATTTATTTGAGTGTGTTAGAAACTTAGAATGTCCACATTGGATTCAAATAACTTAATATTTGCTTTTGTTTACTTATTTCTTTATTAATATATTTGTGATTCCAAGAGAATAAATTAAAACCTAATACTTCTATTCTAAATGAATAACTTTGGTACTCACTAGAATATGAGTCTAATGTCTTACCCAAGTAGTAGAATTATGATACCATCTCATGATCATACGAGTTGATATAATAAGTATATTAATAGTCGGATCATGCCAATAGTCTGTGGTATTACTACTAGTAGCATAAGTGGAATTTTTAAGTTTTAAATACCCCTTGCACTGTAATAGAAGGAAAAAAAAAAGGGTCCAATTACGATTGATATAATGTATACGGTTCAATATCATATGTGATTGATCCCCTAAAATGGATAATGATACTATAGGATTTTGCTTAAAGCCCATAATATCCAACATTGGATGGAATTCGTATTTTGCTGATGCTATCTGAAAATTTGCATATACCTGGAAAATAGGCCATGGTGTCCGACTGTTTCAACAATACTGATAAAATTTAAGAAGCTTTGTCATCTTTTATTTATCAATTATTGCAAGGATGAAGCACTAAAAATTAAACATAGACAACAAAGTGCTATGAATTTGAATACCTTAAAAAAATAAAATAAAATAACCATAAAACAATCCACAGGAAGCAGACTCAAAAGTATTATAGTAGTGTGGTCTTTCATGGTACTCGTTGTGTGCCGGCCTTATTGTTTCCCCTTGTCCATTTGCACTTGTATTTTTATCAGCAATCGTATTCGGTGTATGATTTTGAATGAGTCCGCATGTGGATTACAATGCAAGTTCCTTTATAATTACCAATCTGTATCGATCAAAGCAAAATCACATCATGAAACTGCGATTTTGAACGGTATTTGCCAGATTAATTAGTCAGAAAACATTTCTTAGAAAATAATTTTGAGAAAAGGACTTATAACCCTATTTCTGAGAGTGTTACACTAGCATTTCTAATTGTTTGGTGGTATATTTGGAGTTATTCTTAAACAGAATTCATAGTAAATTTATGAATATATGATGGGGTTATCACTGATGAGAGGAGTCAACAAGGTAGCTTGGTAATATACAATCACAAAACAATTGAGACAAAAGATGATAATTAAAAATCGGTTAATATTATGAATGGTACATAAACTGGCCAAATATATAATAAGATATACGGACTTTAAAATTAATCAATTTAGTACATAAAATATATTTTCGCGCATGCCAATAGTACCTTGATAATATTGCATATACGAATTTTTTTTTTAATACTAAATTAATTAGTTTCAAAATTCAAATATTTAAATGCATATTTTTTCAAAGTTTAGATATCATTCATAATATTTGCCCTTACAAATGGTAAGTTTACTTTCACTATTGATTTCAAAATTAGTTCTTAGCTGGATTTTCCTTTTAACCTTGTTGTTTTTTCAAGTATTCCATGTTTATCATTTAGTCTTTCTTTCTGAATCTACAAGTATTATCTTTTCTGTATCAGGAATGTAAAGTAAATCCTGTAATGACTCTTTTCAGTGGTACTATTGGTACAGCACAATCAGAAAGGTTGGTTATTAAGAATGTCCTTATTCCAATAGCTAACTGGTGAAAGTCAAGCTTGAAGTACATAGATTTTCACTCACGGCAGACTTCTCCTTTGAGTTTGATTACTCTTAGCTTACCCGTCCCCCTTCAGAACACGCCTGCTGCCTCTAGGAATTCAACTCCTTGGAGGCATCGACACCTTGCACCAGCTGATAAATTTTAGGGGGCTTTCAAGACAAGCCTATAGTGGACTTTGGTGTTAGTTTTCTACAAATTATTTTTAAGGATTTTATTTAGGAAAAATTGTAAAATAAAGTCATTGATCTTTAATCTCATCGTCAGTATATCTCTAAAATTTTAAATACGTACTTCAAATTCTAATAAATTTCGAACTGGAAATTGAACACCAAGTCGATCGTTTCGGTATGAAGTCGGTTGATTGAACTCAACTCAAATTTAGCCAGAATTTTTTTTTTTTTCTTTTACTACTAAACACAAAACCAGGAATTTCAAAGCAATTCTGTTAAATCAAAATCTCAAATCTAAAGCAACAAAACATATTTACTGAAAAATAATTATAAAAAAAGCCTAGGAAGTACCAAGAGCAAAAATATATGTAATCATCAAGCAAGATAAGCTCCCGCGTACCGTGTTTCTAGTCTATATAGCAAACCGGACAACCCACAGTTACAGCTATTATTATTTGGAACATGACCTAAGTTGACTGCACTTGATAGCAAAACTTGAAAAATGGTGTCACCACTATATGGTTTTGATGTCTTGAGAAATTTTCCATGACAATGAAAGAGCCCGTATCCACCTAATTTGAGCGATACATAGATTCCGAGGTGATCGTCCCATGTTTTGATGTCTTCCTCTTTTATTCACTTTGTTAACTATTAAATATAGTTGCTTCGTGTGTTTAGGAATCTCATGATACCTTTAATTTACATTAATCATTTAAAATGGGATGGATTGAAACGAATTGGAATGATATAAATTTGAAAATGATAAATCTATCCATATGTCACATTTAGGGATCGTATGAAATAAAATAGATCAAAATTAATTGAAATGAGTTGGAATAAAACAAGTTATGAAAAGACATATTTATTTCTATGTTTTTTCACGGAATGAAATAAAATAGAATAGAATAAATATAAAATGTATTTATAAAAACAAATATCATTATCAGTAAATATAGACTAAATATATGTGATCAATATTTTACAAACCCTAGTGTAGAGTGGGGTGATCAAGTGAACACCCCTCTCTCCTACTCATATTTTTATCTTTTCATAATAATTCAATAGATCTAGTATTTTTAATCTACTATTTTCATCATTATCAAATATTTAGATGGTTTGAAAATGATGGAGATTAAGTAAATATTATTGTGTGGGTAACTTTGGGGAAAATTCTATGGTCTTATTATAAATTTTGAAGGGACCGGTTCCATCCCTGTCCAACAGATTACACCATACCCAACAGTAATGGAACCACTAAAGTGGTTAATATTTTAATTATTATATTTATGTTAATAGTTAAATAGCTTATTGGACTCTCTTGTCAACGGAATTGTATAAGCTCCCATAACTTTAGAATAAACAAATTTTTTCATGTATTTATTGACGAAAGAGGAATGAAATCATAACTCCATTTTAGTTTATTTACAAATTAAGCTTGAATCAAATTTAGTATTATTTTAATTGAATCTAATACTATGGTTCAAATCATATATATATTTTTAAGAAAAAGAAAGTAGTTCGCTTCGATCCAATATATGATTTGAGTTGTTATTTCTATGTTATTAATTAAGGAATATAAGTGTGTATATATATTTTTGGGCGAAACATTCTATCTATTTTTTACTGGTGTTAAGAATAATCACATGATGCTAGATTTGATGAAAGACGCAAATCGAAGAACACAAGAGATCTATAAAAGGATACTTTCATACAGAAATCTCTAAATTCATTGCTCATTAGTCTTCTAATATTTCTTGTTTCCTTGCCAGAAAATTAGATGTCAAAATTTAATGATTTTTTCAGTGAAGATGAGACAAAATGGAATAAAGAAGAGAGACATAGGCCCGCAGGTCATTACATTACCGGACCGGAGATGAAATGCTGCTCAGTCTTTGGGCTGGGCTTTTTATTTGTCGTTATGTTATTATAGGTAAGGTGAGTTTGTAATTTTATCAAATTAAAAAAAAAAAAAGGTTTGGTTTACTATTTGAACCATTAAAAATATATTTTGTTTAAAAAAATTCAATATATATATTTATCATAATGAAAATATAAATAATAATATATGAAATTAGTTTTTTATCTAAATAAATATTTAAAGGTTATTGTGGGGAGGGATTTCATCAATTATAAAATTATAATTGCACTAAACTATGTTGATACACAAGACTCAGTTAAATAAGAGTATACTATCCTATATGAGCGCAAATTTTAATTCACTATATACTTTTAGTTAACATACTATCAGTTATATAAACCATCAAGTAACTAAGTAATAGAAATAGATTAATCAGTAAGACAAAGGAAAAAAAATGCGAACTAAAATCTACAAATTATTATATTTATAGATATATCATAACAATTGAAATATGATATGACAAATCTAATTTCATTTTCATAAATATTACATATCCAAATAATTTTTTTTAAATAATTAAATATTTTTAATAAAACAATTCAAAGAAAAAACAATATATTTGATTTTTTTAAATATGTAAAAAAGTTTTGTTCGGTTCGAGCCATACGATTTAGTTTAGTCACAAACTGAATTGCGAACCCTTTATTCTTGACCGAACCGAACCACAAACCAAATCATTTTGAAAAGAACCGAAATTTTGATACGATTCAGTTTAGCTGATTCGGTTCACGGTTCGGTTGGTTTTTTGCTCAACCCTAATAGCAACAATAGGTAGACCCTAGTCCAGCCATCTGAATTTGTTTGGCTAGTTCGTTTAAACTCATGAGTTGAGTTAAGTTTATGTTTCAAATAAAATCTATTTGTTTAAATGAGTCGAAGTTTAGCAGTTGACTTATTTAGATTTGTGTGCAAGTTCTGGTTACATATTATATATGTGATTAAAGTAAAAGATTAATTTTTAGATTATATATAACTTAAATTTTATATTTTTCATCTATTTATTTTGTATATTAAATATTTTGATTTAACATAAATTAAACTACTCGTGAGTTATTTCGATTAGCTTGCTTTAACTTCAACCCATGGAACTCAATTTGTAAATTGTAAATGAACCAAACACACACTTAAATTAAAATCCACCTATCTTATTAAATTAAGCTCATACATAAATTAGAGACTCGATATAAAAAATTCAGATCAGCTTGACTGAATGATTTAGCTCGGTCCATCCTGCCTACCAATTGCAAATAGAAAATCAATAACCTAAATGAATAGTAGAGAAAAAAAAAATCATATTACGGTTGGCGGCACTGTTAATCAGTCGATGAGTACATAAAAATAAATAATCAGAAGGAAAAAAATAATAAATAACTTCATTCATTTTATTTTATAACTATAAAAATAAATAATCCGAATGTGTATCAACTGAACTTTCTTCACATTGCTATATCGTCCAAAGTTTTTAATAAAAAGCTTAGTATATATTGTGTAAGTGGACAGTCGATGTGGCTGAAATGGTAGAGTAAATGCGGTATTATGTAGTAAAATATGGCCTATAGTATTTTATTTCTTAAGAATAATAATAAAAAATAATAATTAAAGTACAGCAAATAAAATAATAACAATAATGTTAAACATCAGAAAATTAAAATATGATAATGATAATAATATTAATATACAATCTAGTATATATATGAAAAGTTTGACGTTATTCCATATTTATATATATATACATGTGAGCATGCGACATGTTTTTATAGTTCATTCAGTGCCACATCACTGAATGAACTTGCGACTTTAGTGGAGGTGGTATAAATAATGAATACTAATTATAGTAATAATAATATTATTATTAGTGGTGATAATAATTAAAAAGGATGAAATAATAATATTAGTGATTGTGAATATTTAAATATATATATATATATATCATGTCTTTATAGGTTGCAAATAATATAAATATATATATATATATATGCATATATGAATGTTGAAGTACCAAATTCGGTTAACTAGTTAAATTTCAGTACTTGCCTGAAATCTATCCCAGCATACCCATGCGCTTTATAGAGCATTGCTAATATGTGTTTTTCCATTTCTTAAAAACTAAGGAACATTATTTTGATGGATACGACATAAATAGCACTAGGATTACCCAAAAAACCAACCAAACTCAGCATCTGAATAGAGATATTCCAGCCCCATTGAATTTCTAGACGATGTGATCAGCACAAGAACATTGTAATCAACAAAATATACAACGCCGGTACTTCCAAAGTATCTCCAAACAGTGAATTTTGCTTCCATAGAATATCTTCATTCGTGTTCTCACTAGTTCTATGTATTAATAGGCTTTGTTCTTCAGCTAGCAAGTTTAATCATGGATGGCAATATTGTTGAACAAGATGGGATGCGATCCCGAAGTTTGCGCTACGAAGACTATAATAATAGAAGGGTATTTTTAAGAAGTTATCCTCTCAAATGGGGAGAACAAGATCAAGATCAAGATCAGAAGACCGACAAGATGATGACAGATACAAGCATGGGACAGAAACCAGTTAAGAAGAGAATCACATCAGTCATACATTGGGGTGAAGAAAAGGTTTTAGTATTGAGAAGATTTAAGGTCAAGGCTGGAGTTTGTGTGGTTGCTTGCTTCCCTGTTGGCTTCAAGTCCTCCATTGGACTTATCTCAACATGATAGTATTCACGATTCTGGTTGGTTCGTCTAAGTTTCGTATTTTTAAGTTTAATAACACAGTCTTCTCTCCCTTTTCTTTCTGTTGCAAAAACATGAAAATGGAAACCCTGTTTCTCTGACTGCTTTGTTGAATTCTATTTAGTATCAGTTTGAAACCAAGTGCTTGGGTGAAAAGGTACGACATAAAATCAATGATAAATACATATATCAGATACATATCAAATATATAATAAATTAAGATCGAGAATGGTGTAACCTATATGGCTTAGTGGTTCAAGTAATTGACTATCTTAGAGAAATACTGCTCAAAATTAATCTACAATCCATTCGCTAATGATAAATCCACCAATTTTCAATTTGATCACGGAACAGTGGATGTGAATATATGCTTATAAGACCTCTACAAGGACTACTTCATGCCGTCCAAAGGAGAACCGTAATTCATCATTTATTTCTTTTCAGATGGATTGATATGGGACTTGAGTAAACCTTGTATAAACTCGTGCATCAATATTCAATCACCATGTCTTGCTCTTTTTCCGCGTCGATCTAGCACTTCTTTTGCCCCTCTTCTTCTCTAATCTTTCCTCCTTTTCCAGGCTATCTTCTACGATTTCAGTGGTTTGTTCATTTGTTGAATCAACCTCTCCTCTTTCAACAGCACATGTGACTTCTTCCGTTGAAGAAACTCTAGGAGTCCTTCCAGTGCACGATCAGCATCCTCAGATTTCATAAGTTCTTCTGCAATCTCTGCTGGGGTCACTTCAATTTCATTTATAAGATTTTCGATTGTAAGAAACAGATAGTGGCTCTTTATGTTGAGATAGTTTGAAACAAGGATGTGGAATCCGCTTGGCGTGCAATAAGACATGTGAATGTGCATATCCATGCGCCCTGGTCTTAGCAGTGCAGGATCAATCTTGTCTTTGTAGTTTGTAGTGAAACAATTATCCCATCTCCACAATTTGACCACAATCCGTCAATGAAGTTTAGTAATCCGGATAATGTCAGCTGCCATAGTAGGGAAAATGTTGTGGTAAGTAAAGGATGCCATGTTGTTGTCAAAGCCTTCAAAACTTAAATACACATGAAGAAAAAGGAGATCAAGTATAAAGATAAAGTTCACACTAAATCTTATAGATAAAGATGGTTTATAGTGTTAAGTATCAGAGTAGGATTCAAATTCCTTCATAGTAACTTCATCCCATTTAGAAAAGTTCCAAGGAGGGGGTGTCAAGTAGTAAGTATGAAACCCAAACCAAATCTGCAAGCTCTATCCCTAATAGAAGAGTGAAGGAATCATATCACTTGAGTTGACTCTAGCTACTTAAGTAGTTAATAAAGTCAAGCTCAAGTTTAATAATGTCTGATTTGACTAACTTGGAGCCAACTTTGAGTCGGGTTAGATACTAATATTACTATAATTGGAGAAAAATTATTATCCATATGAATTAAGCTCAATTGAGTAAAGCTTTAAATTTGTTGGGTGTCACTTTGAGTCAAGTTTAATACTAAAACTCTAAACTTGCAGTTTAAAATTTCTAGCCAAACTTACTTGAGCTAATATATCGTATAGATTCAACTCGTTTACAGCGTAAACCTTAGCATAAAAGGAGCAAGATTACAACAAGCTTACCTGGCTATCGCTGTCATGAAACCTTCTTGCATTCCTGTCTTGCATCTGGATGCTGCAATCAATATCTTCATGACGACAATGGAACGATTCGCGGTCGAAACCAAAATGCTACGGAGATCCGCATTGGTGTACAGGTTGGTGAGCTCCAAGTCATATATATCGAAATTCAAGTAATTAGCCATGGCTGCAACCAAGCTCGATTTTCCAGTCCCAGGTGGTCCATACAGCAAGTAACCACGTTTCCAAGCCTTTCCAACTCTTCTGTAATACTCCTTCCTATTAACAAACCTATCCAAATCATCCATCAGCTCCTTCTTCAACTCAGGATCCATTGCTAGCGTGTCGAATGTGGATGGATGATCGAGACTGATCGATCCCCAAGGACTCCCACCATAACTTCCCGCGAAATGTCCATAACAGTGCAGCTTCACCACCTTGCTTTCTTCTCCTATGGCTTTCGCTCTTGCCACCACGTATGGTAAGTACTCATTCAGCACGGCCTCGTAGTGCTGCCGGTGGAAGTTCAGGCGGAACGATTTAGTCTCCGACTTCTCGAGCGAAACACCATAGTTTTCGTGATCTACGGTTGACATCTTAGACTCGATGGATAGGAATTCCCAAACAAGTTCGATACCTCCATATGTATCCACAATCTTTTCGCCCTTGTCGATGGTGACGGAGATTTTCTTCTCCTTTGAGTCCTTACCAACCTTGAGCTGTTTGGTTGATGGACCAACCCTTGTGCTTAAGTAGGTCTCGGAAGCTTGGTAGACTTCATTAATGGAGATTCCTCTGTACTCATCGATGACTAGAGTCATCTGGGACGAAAAACTGCTGAAAACTGAATCCACACGTGATTGGATTCTGTCCCTCAATTGTTGGGGTATGAATTGGAGAGTTAGGGTGTGGATCTCATTGAGCACTGCACGAATCAGCATGGCTGATGCTGTGAAGGCAGTGTATGTTGACAACACCGAGGTTGCTGATGGCATGTTTGGGAGGGAAAACATTGTGTTAAGGAAGATGGAAGACAAGAAGAAATTGTTGTGATGGATTTTAATGTATGGGGTTCTTCAAAGTATTTATATTGAAAAATCAATCACTGAACTTATTGGAGAAGCTAATTCCACTGTATCTATTTTTTTTTTAATATTGTTCAGTCAAGCAGATACCTTGTTAAGGAATATATGTTGAAAATAAACAGATAAATGCATTAAAATAATAATACGATGGTTTGATAGATTTACATTATCTGTAAAATTTTTGATAATATTTTATACCATTGCTGTTGTATTATATATCCTCACATAATGAATTTTACGATGTCTTATATTATTAATGAGAAAAAAGCATCATACCTTTAAAAAGAATTTTTTTATTTATGAAATCCCAATAATTCATAGATATATATATATATGTGTATATTATAGATCTACCTATATATAAGTTAAAATAATATCTTAAATAAAGATTTGATATCTAAGAGAACATACCAATCATATCAAATCGTAAAATAATAAACTCAAATAACATATAATAACTAAATTACATTTATCCTAATGATATAAAATCTTTCATGTTCATAAAAAATAGAAGTTTTATGATATGATACGAACATCGAGTTAATCATGATATATTTTAGTCAAGCCATCATACATATTTGAATATGAGTCCTATTACATAAAATTTTCCTAAAAAGTGTATATATATATCTATATAAACTTTCACATCCCATTTCTTATACTTCACTGACTTTTTTTTTTATCATAATTATAAGATAAACACTAATAAACTATATTTAATATTTCGAACAGCAAGTTTCAATTAGATTAGAATATATAAGTATACATACATACATACATACATACATACATAATACATATATATATATATTAAACTGGGCGTAGATTGTTGAATGATTGTGGAAGCTTCGGCTTTGCAAACTGCAAGCCAAGCTTCAACTGCAATCTTCTCGAAAAAGTCTACCAAGTCAATGGTTCAAAAACTGCAGAGCGGTGGATTCATAAGATTTTCTTACGCCGAATGATTGTCGACGCTTTCTTCAACTAAATCATGTGCGAACGGAGACACAGATCGAAAATAATTATTACTAATTAATAGAATAAAAGAATAATAATCATTACTCTCGTAGGTTGCATTTAAAATAATATTAATAATAAATTAGAAAAATATATTTAAAATATTAATAGATCCATATCTTAATCCATAATTTAAATAGAATTAGAGTTGTACCAAGTCGTCGCAAATACTCAAGCTTGGCTCAACGTCTACTCAAATTCGATTTAAATATCGTCAAGTTGGTTTAAACTATTTGAGTAGTTATCGAGTCAAACTTGAATTTTATTTGTTTAGTTCAATTAATTTCGAATTTAGTCAAATTCTAATTGAATCAAGGTCGAGTATAAAAATGTAGATTGAATTCAAATCATGATTGGGTATTAATATTAGTTAGATTAAATTAAAAATATATATTTAATAAATCAAGTCTGAAATCAAGCTTGAGATTATATAATATTATTTTGAGCTTAACTCAAGATAAGTTTGAGTTTTTAAATTTCGAGTCAAACTCAAGCACGAACTGAATACAATATAATCTCAACTCAACTCATTAGCATTCTTAGCCATAATAGAATTAATGAATAAATATAAAAATATATTTTAAAAAAGATCAATAATAACTATTCCTTTATTTCTATGAGGAAATTCCAATTCATTATTTAGTAATAATAAGAATTTTTATGGAATTGTTGTTTCATAAACTATAATTTTGTAAGTGCGAGAGGTTCCATTTCACTTCTTGCACTAGATTATTATCGTTATCAAGGGTTGCTAATTGTTTAATCGATATTTATGCCGGGTTTGATATATGTTTGAATCCTAGAATGTGGGCAACTAAGTAATTTTGTTTGATTTGTTTCGTCGTCATACGTAATGTTTAGGTAAGTTGTATTTTTTTTTTTCATCTTATTATAATTATAGAAATGGTGATTAAAGAGAGGTGGCATGTTTTCAATATGAAAATAAGTTTTTCTGTTGGCCAGTGTACCAGAAATTTAAGAAGTATATATCATTCATATTTCATAAAAATAATAAAAAACTTACTCTTTCGAAAGGATTTATAAGATGAATGTGCACATATATTTATATTGGTACATTACTTTGATGAATATAAAAAATTAAAACATGTTATGAAAAAAAAAAATAAGAAATGAAAATAAAAAATCAAAAAGGACCCTGAACTTGAACCCAATCAATGAGTATTTATTGAGTTGATCTCAAGTTTTATCTAATTCACCGTTTAGTTGGCTAGAGTCAAATTTAAGATTACTTCATATTAAACTCAAACTTTAATAATTTAAGTTAGGCTTAAGCTTGAACTTAGTTTTATATCATTTCAACTCGATTTATATGCAATTTAATCATCTAGCATTTGCAAAAGAATTGTTTGATATGGTGGAAGCCTACACAATACATATTTTTGGGTGCCAAGCATATATTAGACTTTGAGGACACGCACCTTATCAAGCCATGCGAACTTTCCAAAGTTGATCAGCACCGCAGAATTGATAAAGTTAGTTAAGCCAAGTTTTGATGTTTCAGGTCATTCTGTATTATAATTGACTGCAGCCCCGTTTCCCCTCAAGTACAAAATCCTTTTTAGTATAAACTTGCCATAACGAGTAGCCGTGAATATGAAATCCATTATCTTATAACAATCAGAATATAGGAATAGGTATTGGGCCAAAAAAAAGAATATAGGAATAGGTAATTAAAAGGTAACATGGTACATAATTAGATTTTAAATTATTGGAAACTCTAATTAATTGATTAACATTTAAACGATAAAATAATAATAAACTGTGAGTGTATAATAAAATTTGAAAATAAACCGCTTTAATTAAAAATTCTAAATATATGACGGTATTTATAAAATATATAATTTGTTTACTTAGAGGTAATTAATAAAAGGAGAATTGAATGAATATTACCAATGGCCTTGTGGCCTAGAGGTAGCTAATCTAGGTCCTCATTCTTAAGACACCAAATTTAATTTCTTGCTTTAATGCATTATAGTGGTAATATGTGATTGTGTTGTAATAACCCTTATGGCCCATAAAAAAAAAAAATAACACTTAGTTATTCCCCATCTATTTCTTCTAAATTTTATAGTAGTCAATTTAATATTTAATCAAATTTTACATTGCTATCTACCTCCTTAACACCATTTAATCTATACACTGAATTGAAAAAAAGCATATTATTAAATTTTTACTATTTTTCATAACACCATTCAGCATTACTATTTTTTCACATTATAATATAAAGTGAACAGTATTAGTAGGATAATAAAAATAGTTATAAAAAGTTTTAATTAAGTATTAAATTGACTATTTTAAAATTTAGTACCAACTGAATTTTTAAGTAAAATTCCGTACTAAATTTGATATTCCCCTAGTGATTTGTAAACCAAAAAAAAATATTTGGTGAAAACATGAAATTTTCCATTTGTTATCTTGATTAACCCATGTTTGCAACATTTGAAGAAAAAATAGAAATGGGAGAATTATTTCATCATTCATGATACTATGGGAAATTATATAAGAGCCCATTATTGGGGCATCTCAAATATATAGGTAGGGAAGGTAATACCAACCACCTATTAATTGCACCAATAATGTTATCTATTGTATCTAAACTAAAAAGCTTTAAGAGTATGAGTCACATTTAGATTTCCCACGCTCTCCGTTAAGCTGAGGAACTGATATCTATCATTCCTAGCTTACTTAAAATTTCTGTAAAAATTTTTCTTGCTATTGACTTGGTAAAAATATCTTCTTCTAGGTTGAAAGAGGGAATATATTGTAGTTTTATTCCTCCATTCTCAATTTTTTGTTCTTATGAAATCTTGGTCAAGTCAAACATGCTTCATGTGTTTATGTTGAACTGGATTTTTCATGATGCTTAAGGCTAATCTGCTATCATTGTATAATCACATATCCGCAACTTCCACTTTTAAATCCTTCAATAATTTTTGGATCCAAATTAATTCACATATTCCTTGAGCAATAGTTTTATATTCAGCTTCACCATTTCTTCTACCCCCATAGACTACTTTTTACTCTTTCAAGTCACCAGGTTGCCCCATGGTTTTGTGCAATAACCAGAGGTTCATTTACCATAAGATAATCACCACCGCATCAACATCAACAAAGGCTTCAAGATCTTTTTTTTGTCTTTTGAATAAGAAGACCCTGACCTAAGGTTCCCTTAAGATACTTTAGAATGTGGTTTAGTCCATTCATGTGATGTCTGGTAGGACGCATACATAGCTTGGCTAACTAGACTGATAGAATAGGCAAGATCAAGTTGATTAAGGGATAAGTGTATGAATCTCTCAACTTGCCTTTGATATTCACCTTTATCTACTAGAGCATCTTCCTTTGGAGCACATAGTTTCCAGTTTTTGGTAAAGGAGTACTAGTTAGTTTGCAACCTAACTTACTTGTTTCCTTTAGTAAGTCCATCATGTATTTTCTTTGACTGATGGAAATGCCTTGCCTACTCCAGCCACTTCCATCCCAAAAAAAAAAACTTTAATTCTCTAAGTACTTTAGTTTCAAATTCATGTTTGATCTTCCTTTTCAGCCGAACAATTTCTTCAACCTCATCTCCTATTATAATTATGTCATCCACATGCACAATTAGGATAGATTTCAATCCACTTGCTTCCACTTTAATAAACAGTGTATGTTCAGTATAAGGACTTCACTAACCTAATCCCACACTTAGGCATGCTTAGCCCCCTAACGACGTATAACACTTAAGTATTATACGTAAGGTTCTCTAAAAAGATAATGTTTATAATGACTGTTTGTTTAAAGCTATTATGACTTTATAAAGCTTTTGCAAAGACTACTCAATATGAGTAGATTGTCATACATAGTATATATACAAAACACTAGGATCAAGAAATTAACACTTCAAAATATTACAAAACTTTATCAAAATAAAAACACAAGAAGAAAACTTAAAATCTCATATTACAAAAAAAGGATTAACCAACAAGCCTATAATAAATTAGATTTCATCTTCATAAGCCTTTTAGAAAACTTGTGTAAAATATCCTTGTTGCAAATAGGGTCCCCAGCCGTCCCATTTATCCATAAAAGCTGCCCAATTAGTCCCGTGCCCTAAATCATCATAATATTCATCATCAATAATACCTACACAACAGTAACATGAGCCAAATGCCCAGTACACATTAACACAAACAAATGCAAAGTGACAAGCCCACTTAAAATAATGCCCTGTAACAACCATCAATTTAATTATCTTTAATTAAGTAAACAAATCAACATTGGAGTTTTCAAACTCTGATTACAATCCTTGGGAATCTGGAAGTTTTAAGTAACAGCAACTACTTAGAAGATTGATATAGGTAGCCTGAATACCTATATCTCCTATGTTTAATTGAAAAAGAGAAAAGTAGCATCCTTTAGGGTTCACAGCCATTTCTCATCTTTACTTAACTTGATCCATAATATCAATTAGTTCAACCGGTCCCATAAATGTAAATTAAATCATATTACTTCATTTTTAAGAATAAGTAAACTTTATACTGATATCGTTACCCCTATCAATTACCTGTTGATCTACTTATAAGCATCATTGTATCATGACCAGAGTAACCTAAACGCGTAAATATCATGTTAACCTCGTTACCAAGATTGTTTCTCCTTGGACCGGATTCAACGGCACACGTACAACCAATTCAAACACTATTAATCCATCTTTGATTAAAGTCCATTTAATTATGCCTATCCTAACAACTAACAATCAAGCTACTGCATACCTATACCAGATGTTATACTAGACAAATGATCGACGGACGAATTCAAATTGATAGGAGAATTTGCAAAGCAAATAAATTCAATTCATATAACTTTCAATATCAATAACAATCTAAACCAATTTCTTTACCTAATATAAAACTTAAATAGAACTCATATTTAATCACGACTTAACATCTAAACATATATTCATATAACACATTCTATTATTTTATATTTTAAAAATTAAATTTTTTAAAAGGTACACAGCCAAGTACATAACCATACAAATCTCGTGTTCCTTCCATAAGAGAAGCATGGTGAAATACAAAACCCATGTTAAATTTTGAAAAACAACTCAGAGAGAAGCATGGCTCGAAACAAGAAACTGTGTTTCGCCTATGTTTCTTCATTAAACAAAACACAATCACAAATAGAAAGAAACACAGTTTGATACAAAAGGTTATGTTTTCAGCCGTGTATCCTATACAAGCCATTCCTTTCAAAAAAAAAAAAAAAAAAAAAGAGAAGCATGATGGGGTGCACAAGCCTATGTTCCAACCATGTTGTTGTAATTTCCTTCTTGGATCAATGCACAACGAGAAGCATGATTGAATACATGTGGCGGTGTTTCCTACGTGTTTCTCCTCAAGTAGTATTATGTCGAAGCTCAACAAAATATATGCCCAAAACTTCACTCGATATTTCCCTCTCGTTCTCCATGAAAGACAGAACATACATATTTCGAAATTTAAACATCAAATTTTGCTTTCATCGACTTACAAACACCCAACACATACATTTATCAACTCCAAATATGCATAAAATTCACATCCCCAACATCAAACAACTTCATAATCAACATTTGAAGACTTCAGAAACATCACTAACTCCATCAACTCACTCATCTACTCAAAACAACTACAACCATATTGGAAATGCCAGAGTTATTGTCGTTATTGATAATCATTTTGGACTTGGACCTAGTGATGATTGGACTTCTAATCGGGTGAGAATGTTTAGGAGCTATCTTTTAGAACCTGGATAATTTAAAAACAAAATTTCACAGTTTAGTGAAGAATATATGCCTTTTTTTTTTTTTTGGAAAGCTTCGTTTATTTATCAACAACAAGAAGCAAATGGTTAACGATTAAGAAATAAGGGCAAGAAAATGGTTATTGAGCAACGATATATACATAAAAGCTATACAAGAATATATATATATATATATATATATAAGAAAATGCACACGCATGCAAATTGAGATGATGAAGAAGCTTTGTGGCAAAAACCATTTAATTTTATTAAAGTTGAATTTATTCAAAGAGTCATTACATGACCAAAAGAAAGCTAACAAAACCAAAAAGCTAAACGAAGGAACTTTAAATCCTAAACTAAACGCTTAATCTTGCTAGGACACACTAAATGATCCTTCAGCTCCTCGATAGTCCTCTTCACCATTCGCAGTTGAGCTTCGAGTGCTTGAACCTTGGCTTGAGAACTTTGCTCTTCCTCCTTCATCTCTCGCTCCCTCCTCTTTATCTTTGAAAGCGAACCTCTATCCGGGCTTTTGTCAACTACATATAAGCTTGCGTCTCAAGGTCGAGAGTGGTAGGTGGTGAACTTAACACCTTAGGAGCTTAAAATTCCAACCCATCCACCTTGGCCCTTTGGTTGGGGATGTACTCCTTAGTGGTTTGGTATTTATTCGTTTTAGGGTTGATAGGATCTATCTCGTAGATCGGCTTGATTTCCTTAATCTTCCATCTAGCTTGTATCAAGCCAAGCTTCTCTTCTCTTTGTGCTAAAGGTGCATCCGGGTCATCATATTCCATAGTAACTTCTTTTAAGGATGACTTATTGGTTATATCTTGAAGTGCTCCAAATTGTCTTATCACACAAGCCGGATAATATCTTGTACAACCAATTCTATCAATTAGAAGAATTGTTGCATACTCCACGCATCCGGTTATTGCGGCATGAGAATGAAACCATTTAGCGATCCAAAAGAAAGCGTAAGCTTCTACCTCTTGTAGTAAATGCACCCACTCATCGGTTCTTGGGAGATCTTGAATGTGTACCTGTTTACCAAAACTCAATATAAGGTCATAATTGTCCCTAATATGGCAAGCTGGACTCAGACGGTTCCCATAATATCTAGTATGGCTAGCAAATCAAACTATCAAGACCGTCATACTAGCCTTGAACTTCCCATAGCCTCTATTTTTCAAGTGGTTGAGAGATCTATTTTGTTCAGCCAGCAAGGCCGGGATATAGGATTTTCCTGCCAAAAACTAGTCCACCAATTCTACCACCTGGTAATGGATAAACAAATCTCCATTCGGGAAGAGGATAGTCCCAAATACTGCAGCTATGAAGGCATTGATGCAATTCTATTCCCATGCTTCGATACCTCCACAGAAAATGAGCCTATTGTCTTTGTAACCATTTAGGGATTCGAACCACTTGAAAAAGTCGAATGGAGAACGTGTTGCAATTCTTGAGGGCCTTGGCCACATCGGTCTTTCTAACCCTTAAAAAGAGTTGAACAAGTTGATCGGCCCTTTACTAAGCTGAGAAGTATATATTCCTGCATGTGTCGGAGGAGCTTGTAGAAGCCTCGTGTATTCCTCGATAGTAGGACTTAAAGTGTGTTCACCAAAGCAAAAGGCGGCCTCATCAATATTCCATAGGTACACCAAGGCCCTAAAAAGAAAGATAAATGCTGACTTGGACCTTTGGTAGAGAAAGAATGGGGCCTAAACAGTCTTCAATAAATTCCCTTTAATCTAGCTTGAAAGTTTGCAACCACTTATTTAAAATGGGAATTGGACTTGTAGGCTCATGGACGTGGATCTCAAGAGTAAGGTGGGCCCATAAGTTGCCACTACGCATGCTGCTTGTCATTCTCTTAATCTTGCAAATTACAAAAGAGATACGTTACAACATGGCAAAGGATACATCTACAAGGTACACTTAACAAATACATAAACAAAACTACAAGAATTTACAAGACAGATTTACATGAACGGGTTACAAGGGAAATTTAACTCCTATAAACTCAGCTTTGTTTTGTTCAAAGTTTTGAAAACATTTTGATGGGCCACAATGCTTGATCATCATCTTCTTCATGTAGTGAATGCAAGAAGGATGGGTTCTAAAGGTCCTCCGATTAATGGGCCATAGGCCACATTAAAAGGAGTGGGGGGCTAATTCGTGTCTCGAATGGTAGGTAACTGCAACACCCAAGACTTACTGGGCCCGCGTCCTAGGTTACCTAAGGTGGCTCGGGTTTGACCACATCTAGCACATAAAAATAAATATCCCCCAAATAACCCCATAAAGATACTTATTTATATACACAATCTGCACAAAAGCACCCGGTTAGTATAACTATTTACAAATGTTCAAGATATTTACAAACAAGAAAGCAATTTATATATATGAAAAGCATAAAGTGGCTAGCCCTCTAAAAATGGCTTCCCGATGGAGTCGTCAATCTGTCGAGCTTGGATTTTGATTTCCGGTTCAATTTCCTTTAACCCGATTCGTATTAAACCCTAATCCTTTCAATATGAATTCTCAACTAAGAATTAAAGGAAATTTTGAATTTTGAAAACATTTTGGAGTCGCCACTCGTCTAAAATCTAGAACAAAAAAATAAACCTTATCAAAGGGATAGGTTGATCTCGGTTTTGCTACCGATCCACACAAAAAAAATCGTTTTGAAAAGAAAACAAAAACCAGAAATTAACTTGAGTTTGGGGGCTAACCTATTAAAACCTAGATGGTTACCACTTATAGATTTCCAATTTTGAATTGTTTTCTTTTAAACCCTAATTTCAAATTCTAGATTAATTACAAGGATCTAATCACTAATTTTAAAGCTATTTGCAAATATGTACGAATTTAGTAAACCAAACAACTTTTACAAATCAAACTAAACTAAGAATATCAATATTCACAAATCAAGCATCGAATTCACGAAAATAATTTTTTTTACATATTTTAAGTCATCCATTTAAGTACCTATGTACTCACTAATCAGGATTAAACCACGCGTAGTTCTTTTAGTGAAAATTTTGGCTTGTTGGCTAATTTTGGAAATAAAAAAAAAAATCTTATCATTTTAAATCCATTAAATTTTATTAATTTTACAAAAATCGATTTGCATGTGAGCCCTAAATCTATCATATTATGTTTTAACAATTTTATGAAAACCAATCTTTTTCTAAGTGATGAAAAAGAAATTTTTGTGGAAACACAATCACATATCACCTAAATCTTATATCAAAATACTAAACATATTATTAAGAATAAAGATTACAATAAGAATTATCAAGCATCAACATACTGACATTAACAAAATAAAATCGTATATTCATATTCATGACATGATCAAGGCTTGTACATTATTGAAGTTACATCAACAAAGATGAAATCTTATCATAGTTTTATAAATGAAATTCAAAGGCATCGTAACTAAAACCATCACTAGATTAAGACAAAGGACATTCAATCACGTTTTAAATAATACACATGTGACTTTAAAAATTTACATCATAATGAAAATAATCTATTATTATTATGAGTATTCACAAAGATTCTGACTATAAGACATTACAAACCAAATTAAACTATAGAACAATAAAGTATCATGGGAAAGAGTCATATTCATGTCAAACATCACAGTGGAAAGCAAACATTAAGGAGAAAGTTGATTTTTATAACAATTTGAAAAATAACATCATTATCTAGAATATTTTAAGATAAAGTAATATTAATTACATATTCTATTATAACCAGTTTTTTTTATTATTATTATGGCATCATTATTTAATATTATGATAGTAAACACTATGTACATGTATATATATATATATATATCTATTCATATAAAAATATTATGGTGATTCACGTGCACCATTCGTAAATCTTATTATTATTATTATTAATAAAAAACAAGAAAACAGGTGAAGCAAACTTACCTAAAGCAGCTCGAAGAACAGGGACAATTGGATGATGACGACAACCAACGAGTTGGATTCTTGGGTTAGTAGCCGGCAAAGTTAGGCTTCTGTGGAGATTGGTCGGATTGGGCTCCATCGATGGTGGTTGGCGAAGCTCCGGCTAGGTCAGTAGCACTCCAATGATGCTTGATTTCGCTAATTATCCCTTTTTCATCTTTTTTTTTTTTAAGTGTAGTGTGTGAGTCCTATTTATAATGTTAGAATGGTAAATTAACCTCCAAGTCTTGGTAATTTAATCTGACTTCGAATCTAGTGTTTTTAGGGTAAGTTCTTGCACGAATTTGAAAAATTGGCTCCAATCGGTTATAACTTTATAATTAAAAGCAATGTTAGACATGTATATACCATATTAACAAACTTTCCTCAAAAAAAATTTTGACGCGTTTTTAATTTTTTAGAAAAGTTAAAAGACGAGTTTTTTCCAATTTTTAGATCCGAATTTGAGACACTTTCCCTTGCTTAAAATACACGTTTTAGGTACCAAATTAAAGCTCTCCATGCCTACTTTCTATATGTGCAATCGATTCGTCAAAAACGGATCCAAAATCGGGCCAAAAATAGACCAAAACTAGGCCTTCTGGGCTACCTAACGAAGAAGAAGATGAATAATTTTTTTTAAATAGTAATGCAATATATATGATATTATATATGTACTTATATTATATCTATCATATTTATTTCCTAAAATTTGATTTATTTTCCTAATTTTATTCATTTCTAATCCTAATCCCTTTATAATTACAAAAATTAATCTAATTCTTCAACTTAACCTTAATATTAACATATAATTAACAACAATTTAATAATTCGCCAAAATGAGGTGTCACACATACTTAACCTACAACATCTATAAATATTCAATCGTACAATGCAAAGGAGACGATGGAGAGAGAGGACAAGATCTTATTGGCACTCTATGAGCACACAACAAAGGCAAACTCTCCTTCCTCGAGTTGATTATTATAATATATATTTGTGTGTGTGTATATAATTGAGGTAGAGCATGACAAGAAGAATGTGACTTAAAGAATGTTAGAGAGAGTTAACTAATTTTATTTCACAATGTTGTTCAATCTGAACTAGGTCAATCTGTTCATTTCGATTCACTCGAAACTGATCTTAAAAACAGGCTATTCTATATTGAAAAACTATTTTTTTTATCTAACTAGCTTGACCAAACTGATTTAACAATGAGCCGGTTGACCTAAGTGGGTCAAACAAGTTTGAATGCTCCACCATTGAAAAATAAATAAATAAATAAAAACCAAAAATTATGAATATATAAAAAGGTCATGTTGCAAACAATTGTCAACTAAAAAGTAAATGTTACAATCTTTATTTTTTAAAACTTTTAAGGTTTATAATATATAATAAGTATATAGATTAATAATATCAATTTATTATATTTCATAATTTAAATACACAATTTTCACATCACATGAATTTATAATTTCCCACTTTGTCAGCATTTATTAGCACCATGAAATGGGGATTTCTTTCTTCGGTAAAGTAAAACTTTAAAAAACCTATAAGACTTTAGGTTTTAGTATTTTAAAAATCTACCCTTTGGGTTTTATCTTTTATTTTTAATTTTAACTTTTGACTATTATTATTATTGTCTAGCAAGAAAAACATACTCTCAAAACTCAAAAGAAAAAAACTAAGTGAAAACAATTATTATCTAAGTATATAGTTTTGAGTTTTAAATATGCAATGTGTACTTTGAATTACATTATTTTTTCCATAAGTTAGTTTTAATTGTATCCGACTCTTGATAGTGGTCTCATATATCATATAGGGTGTATGTGTCCTATTGATTTAATGAATCATAGACTGATTTGGTTAATCTCATCACGTATTTCATTGTATAATTTTCTTATATTTATTTTGTTATAATTAAAATATAACTTATATTTTATTTTTTATCAACCCCAATTCTACGCCTGGTCCAGGTTTAACTACATTTATTTTTAAAGATGTGGCTCTGAAAGAAATCCATATATAATAAATGCTAACAAATTTTCAATATTTTGGTTTTATAAACCATATATTTTTTCGAGTTAGACATATTAATAAAAATTTTCTATCATGTTTTTATTTTATTAAATTATATTATTGGCAGAGATATCATGAGTGCAAAATCAATTAATTTAATTAACAAAGAAATCTACACCCGTATCTTCAATCCCCTGGCTACGGAATCCATGGTTTGGCTCAAATCAAACCAAACATCTAGCAAATGCCCCTTCTAAACCGATCCTGTACGATCCTACACCATGCACAAAACGTGAATCTATGCGCTATAAAATGGGAAAATCATATGCGCGAACTCAGCTTGTTTGTTAGTCTTCTAAATTCTAATATTTCTCTTGTTTCCTCGCCAAAAAATTGCCAATTTTTGACGATGTTAAAATTATAATTGTTTGATATTTTATTTTTGTTGTTTTTAAATATACGGCTTGTTAAAAAACAGATACATATAAAAAATAGATATTTTTATTTATAAACTGATCAAATACATCAAATACAAATAAAAAACAAATATAATTAAGATAAATATGAAATATCATGAAAATGGGACCATCCAAACAAAATGACTTTTTCAAAGACATGAGATAAAATGGAAAAAAGAAGAGAGAAGTAGGCCCGCAGATCATTAAGTTGCCGGAGATGAAATATTGGTCAGTCGCTGGGCTGGGCTTATTTATCTGTCATTATGTTAATACAACAGCACCCGACCGGCCATTTGCAAGTTATTTAAACTTGTTTTACTAGTTTTTTAATTCAATTTATATAAAATCCTAATCTATTTGATACAAATCCTTGATTAGAAATTAAAAAATATATAATTTTTTATAAAAAGTTTAGGAGTCACCACCAATTAAAGTGAGGAAAAATAATAAGTTAGGATCAATGGTTTGGTTTATCTTCACTTTGTAACTAGTCTATGAAAATTGATTTTAAAATCAATTATAATAAACCAGAGAAATTTGAATTTAGGAGATATCCTATTAATACCAAACAGTGATCACATTTGAATTCTTAAATTAAAATTTACTTTTTTAATGCTCAAAAATCTTATCAAGTATTACAAATTATGGCATTTATAATTTCATTTACAAATTGAAAACAAATCATTTAATATTTGCAAGTAATAACATATCATTTTAATATTTACAAAAGAATATAAAGGATCAAAAAGAAAAATTTTTAGATTTTATATCATCCAGAAGGTGCCTATATATCCATTGGTCGGGATCATATAATATATATATCTTTTTATAAAAATTTAGTGTGTTGGTTGCTTTGAAATTTTCAAACTTCTTTCCATTTAAATTTCTTAAATTTTATTTGTTTGGTCAAAGATTTATATTTAGTGTTTTGAATCCTATAAGACTATCAAATTTACTTTTTTTTTTTTTTTTTGTGGCCGATAAATCTACTTTTATTTGGAAAATAAAGTTTTCTAGGTTATAAAATTATTTTCGTGTTTATATTTTCTTATTTATTAAATTTTTTTATTGGTTTCCTTTGTTATATTCATTTTTATTATTTATCCCTTTTTTCTTCTTCCTTTTTCTTTTACTTTTTTTTGATATTGTATTGATTAACAAAATAATATAAGGAAGAAGCAAGAAGATAACAACTTATTTAGGATTCAAGACGCATGGGTCGGTGCAGGCAGTGGGCATGGATCAAATCCGGTTCAGGTTGTGAGGATCTAGCATAACTAAAAGCGGCCGACCGAACTGGAAACCATCGTTGTGGTGGTGCTGGCGGTGACGAAGTTTGTCGAACAAAAGGAGCTAGAGCTCATAGAGACTCAAGTGGTGGCTATTTTCTCCAAAGGTGGTTGTAGGCGGTGGTTTTACCGTGGAAAGTAATAGTAGTGGTAGCTTTGTCGACCAAAGGTGATTTCGACATCCTCAAGATCAAACAAAACTATCAAAGGATAGCTAAAGTCACATGGGATCTTCCCTCAACACCCACTTTGATCAGATTTTTCTTACGAACTTCAAAATCAAAATTTTTATTTTTGAAACCTTTGTTTTAATACTTCTTAGATCTAAGCTTTTGGAGTGATTTTGAATGCCAATTATTGATGAAAATGTTATTTTCGAGATCCTATATATAGGATTGGAGCTTGAATCAATATGGAAATATGCTAAATCCCTTTGACGCAAATTGGCAAAAATAGGGCCCTTCTTTGATTCGAATTGAATGTTGATTTTGTGAATTTTGGCAAATAAGAACAAATGTTCCTACATATTTGGTCAAATGATGCTTTTAAGAAGCTTCATTTAGCTCCAACTCCATCGTTTTGTTCAAAAACCACCATTAATGGTGATTGAATTAATTTCGTTTTCATATTTTTTCCAATTTTTATGACTAATGTTGACCAATAAAAATTATGAATCGAGACTATTTTTTTGTCTTGATTTGTAATACTCCATGAGTGCTTCACAATTTCATCATTAATTTGGTGAAATTATGAAGTAAAAAAGCAATCAAAATCGACCATGAAAGAGCCCAACCAAGCTTGGTCCATGCGCAAATTTGGGGTTGTGTTGGGGAAGAAGATGATGATGTCATCCATGAATTCGACCTAAATCAAGGTATTCATAAACTATTTGGATTGGCTCGCTCTAAGTTCGGCTTATTGAACTCAATTTGTAAATTGTAAATGAACGAAACACACACTTAAATTAAAAACCTCCTATTTAAATAAATTAAACTCAAACATAAATTATATATTTGATAAAAAATTCAGATCAACTTGACTGATTTGCGATATCCACATATTTTTCTTTTTATTTGTTAATGATTTAGTTCGGTTCATCCTCCAAGCCGAATTGCAAATAAATAATCGATAACCTAAATGAATAGTAGTTAAATTTAGTTTGGTTCAATCCAATAAAAAAATAAATAATCAGAATGATAAAAACAAAAACGAACTCCATTTATTTTATTTTATAATTATAAAAATAAATAATCCAAATGTGTGTCAAGTGAACTTTGTCCAACATTGCTATATTGTCCAACACGACCGTCCCATATTGCCAAGTCTTTACTGACTAGCTTAATGTATTTATTGTGTAAGTGAATCGTTGAAGCGGTTGAAACGGTAGAGTAAATGTGGTATTATATCTTGGGCCAACAAAATATGGCCCATGGTATTTTATTTCTTAAGAATAAAACTAATAATAATTAAAGTGCAATAAATAAAATAATAATAACAATAATTTTAAACATAAGAAAATTAAAATATAATAATGATAATAATTAATATGTACACTATAGCTAATGGACTTGATGATGTTAGCGCGGGTAGTATATAAATAATGAATATTAGCTATGATAATATTATTATTAGTAATGATGATTATACTAACAATAATAATAATTAAAAAAGGATTAAATAATAATTTTGGCTAATGTGAGTATTTAAATATGTACTGGGATACATATCATGTTTCTGGAGGTTGGAGTATCGCATTAGCCATTTCATTTAAATTCTATTAATTGCCTGAAAATCTATCCGAATATATTATATCCATGCTGACCCCAAGGATTTATAGAACATTGCTTACATGTGTTTTTCCATTTCTTGAAAGTTAAGGAACATTATTTAGATGGATACGACATAAATAACACTGGCATTGCCAAAAACCCAACCAAACCCTGCATTTGAATAGAGATATTCCTATCCCATAGAATTTTTAAACGGTGTGATCAGCACAAGAACGATGTAATAATGGACAAGACATAACAACATTAATACTTCCAAAGTATCACCAAACAGAATTTTGTTTCCATGGAATATCTTCCTTCCTATTCTCACTGGTTCTATGCATTAATAGGCTTTGCTCATCAACTTACAAGTTTAAGCATGGATGGCAATAATCTTGAGCAAGATAGGGTGCGATCCCGAAGTTTACGCTATGAAGACTATAATAATAGAAGGGTGTTTTTAAGGAGTTGTCCTCTCAAATGGGAGGACAAGATCAAGATCAAAAGACCGACAAGATGATGACCGATACAAGCAAGGGACAGAAACCAGTTAAGAAGAGAATCATATCAGTCATACATTGGGGTGAAGAAAAGGTTTTAGAGTTGAGAAGATTTAAGGTCAAGGCTGTAGTTTGTGTGGTTGCTTGCTTCCCTGTTGGCTTCAAGTCCTCCATTGGACTTATCTCAACATGATGGGATTCACGATTTCTGTTTGGTTCGTCTTATTTTCGTATTTTTAAGTTTAATAACACAGTCTTCTCTCCCTTTTCTTTCTGCTGCAAAAACATGAAAATGGAAACCCTGTTTCTCTGACTGCTTTGTTGAATTCTATTTGGTATCGGATTGAAAAAAAGTGGTTAGGTGAATAAGGTATGATATAAAATCAATGATAAATATATATCGGATGAAGATCAAATATATCATAAATAAAGATCGGGTATGACGTAACCTACATGGCTTAGCGTTTTAAGTAATTGACTACCTAAGAGAGATACTGCCCAAAATTAATCTACAATTCATTCCCTAATGATAAATCCACCAATTTTCAATTTGATCATATGAACAGTGGATATGGATATCTGCTTATGAGACCCCCTATACAAGGACTTCTTAATGCCGTCCAGAGGAGAACCCAAATTCATCATTTATTTCTTTTCAGATGGATTGATATGGGATTTGAGTAAACCTTGCAGAAACCCGTGCATCAATCTTCAATCACCATGTCTTGTTCTTTTCTGCATCGATCTAGCACTTCTTTTGCCCCTATTCTCCTCTAGTCTGTCTTCCTTTTCCAGGCTATCTTCAACGATTTCAGTGGTTTGTTCATTTGTCAAATCAACCTTCTCCTCTTTCAACAGCACATGTGACTTCTTCCGTTGAAGAAACTCTAGGAGTCCTGCTAGGGCACGATCAGCATCCTCAGATTTCATAAGTTCTTCTGCAATCTCTGCTGGGGTCACTTCAATTTCATTTATAAGATTTTCGATTTCAGGAAATAGATGGTGGCTCTTTATGTTGAGATAGTTTGAAGCAAGGATGTGGAATCCGCTTGGCGTGCAATAAGACATGTGAATGTGCATATCCATGCGCCCTGGTCTTAGCATTGCAGGATCAATCTTGTCTTTGTAGTTTGTAGTGAACACAATTATCCTCCCATCTCCACAATTTGACCATAATCCGTCGATGAAATTAAGTAATCCGGATAATGTTACCTGCCATAAGATCATCAAGAAAGGGAAAATGTTGTGGCAAGTAAAGGATGCCATGATGTAGTCAAAGCCTTTGAAATGAAAATGCACATAGGGAAAAGGACATCATGTGATAAGTATAAATTTCACTCCCAATCTATAACTTTAAATTTTTAGATAAGATGGTTCATGATGTTAAGTATTAAAGTGGGAAGCTATGAGTTTGAATTCTTACATGGTCACTTCACTCCATTCAAATTAGTTGTTCAGAGGTTGGGTATTAGTCAAAGTTCTAAAGAGGAGTGTCAAGTAATAAGCATGAAATCCAAACCAAATCTAAAAGCTCTGGTCTAAAACCTTAACACGAATGTAAATGAATCAAATCACTTGCTAGCTACTTGAGTCTTGTCCGACTCGAAAATAGTTGAGTCAATCATGACCTTGAGCTACTCAAGTGGTTAATCAAATGAAACTCAAACTTAATAATGTTTCATTCAACTACTTGGAGCCTAACTCAACTTAAATATTAGTCAGCTTTGAGTTGAGTTAGATACCAGTATTATTATAATTAGAGAAGAAAATGCTTTCTAAATAAATTAAACTTAACGGAGTTAAGCTCAATTTTTTGAGTACCACTTTAAGTCAAGCTTAAGCTCAAAATTATAAACTTATAATTTTGAAATTTGGAGTCAAACTCACTCGAGCTAAGTGATGTATTGTATAGATTCAACTTCTAATCGTTTACAGTCCAAACTTAACATAAAAGACGGAAGAGTACGACAAGCTTACCTGACTATCGCTGTCGTGAAATCTTTTTGCATTCCTGTCTCGCATCTGGATGCTGCAATCAATATCTTCAATGACAACAATGGAACGGTTCGCGGTCGCAACCAATATGCTACGGAGATCCCCATTGGTGCGCAGGCTGGTGAGCTCCAAGTCATATATGTCGAACTTCAAGTAATTAGCCATGGCTGCAACCAAGCTCGATTTTCCAGTCCCAGGTGGTCCATACAACAAGTAACCACGTTTCCAAGCCTTTCCAACTCTTCTGTAATACTTCTTCCTTTTAACAAACCTATCCAAATCATCCTTCAACTCCTGCTTCAACTCAGGATCCATTGCTAGCGTGTCGAATGTGGATGGATGATCGAGATTGATCGATCCCCAAGGACCCCCACCAAAGCTCCCCTTGAAACGCCCATAGGAGTGCAGCTTCAACACCTTGCGTTCTTCTCCTATGGCTTTCGCTCTTGTCACCACGTATGGTAAGTACTCATTCAGCACGGTCTCGTAGTGCTTCCGGTGGAAGTTCAGGTGGAACGATTTGGTCTCTGACTTGTCGAACGAAACACCATTTTCGTAATCTACCGCTGACATCTTAGACCTGATCGATATGAATTCCCAGACAAGTTTGATACCTCCATATGTATCCACAATCTTTTCGCCCTTGTCGATGGTGACGGAGATTTTCTGCTCCTTCGAGTCCTTACCAACCTTGACCTGTTTGGTTGATGGACCAACCCTTGTGCTTAAGTAGGTCTCGGAAGCTTGGTAGACTTCATTAATGGAGATTCCTCTGTACTCGTCGACGACTACAGTCATCTGGGACGAAAAATTGCTAAAAACCGAATCCAAACGTGATTGGATTGTGTCCCTTAATTGCCGGGTATGAGTTGAAGAGTTAGGGTCTGGATCTCATTGAGCACTGCACGAATCAGCACGGCTGATGCTGTGAAGGCAGTGTATGCTGACAACACTGAGGTTGTTGATGGCAAGTTTGCGAGTGAAAACATTGTGTTAAGGAAGACAGAAGACAAGAAGATAATGTTGTGATGGATTTGGGATTTCAAGGTATTTAGTTTCAAGATCAATTATTGAACTTACTGGAGAAGCTAATTCCAATGTTAATCTAATTTTTTATTGTTGTTCAGTTAACATACGTTGTTAAGAAATATATGTTTTAAAGATAAATATAAAAGTCACTTAGGAGTTGATAGCGAAAATAAACAGATGAATGCATTAAAATAATAAGATGATAGTGTGATAGATTTCCTCTATCCATAAAAATTTTGATGATATTTTTGTATCACTGCTGTTGAATTATCTATCCTCACATAATGAATTTTACTATGCCTCACATTATTAATGAGAAAAAAATCACCATACCTTTAAAAAGATTTCTTTTATTCATAAAATTCCAATAATTCACCAATATATGTGTATATATATATATTGTATATCTGCCTATATATAGGTTAAAATAATATCTTAAATAAAAGATTTAATATTTAAGAGAACATACCAATCATGTCAAATTGTAAAATAATAAAATCAAATCCAATCAAATAAAATATAATAACAAAATCAAATTTATCCTAATGATATAAAATCTTCCATATTCATAGAAAAATGAAAGTTTTATGATATGGTTTGTCCATAGAAACATTGAGCCAATCATGATGTATTTTAGTGATGCCATCACATATATTTGAATATGAGCTATTAAATAATCAATGGACTAGTTCTAAATTAAAAAATAAAATAAAACCATAAAATTTTCCTAGAAAGTATGTATATATATATCTATATAAATTTTCACATCTCATTTCTTATACTTCACAGACTTTTTTTTAATCATAATTATAAAATAAACACTAATAAAATATATGTTAATATTTCGAGCAGCAAGTTTTAATTAGATTATAATATATATATATATATAAAAAGGACCTTCTACATTTCTAGCTATGAAATTATCCATTCAACTATGTAACCAATATAATAAATATATTAATTAAAATATTAATTAGTGATTCAATAAAATTAGGTATTTTGTGAACCGTTGGATAGTAATGAAATCGGTTCCATCAAAATTAATGATCTAACCATAATTCTCAATATTATATATATATAGATATATATATATGTAAACAGGGCATGGATTGTTGAATGATTGGGGAAGCTTGAGCTTTGCAAATTGCACGCGAAGCTTCAAGAGCAGAAAAAGTCTACCACGTCAATGGTTCAAAACTGTAGAGCGGTGGAATCGTAAGATTTTCTGGCACCAAATGATGGTCAACGCCTTCTTCAACTAGATCATGAGCGAACATGGACACAAATTAAAATAATGATTATTAATTAATAGAATAAAAGAATGATTACTCTTATAGGTTGCATTTAAAATAATATTAATAATAAATTAGAAAACATATTTAAAAATATTAATAAATCGATATCTTTATCTATGATTTAAATAGAGTTAGGGTTGTATGAAGTTGTCACAAACTACTCGAGCTTGATTTAATGTTTACTTAAATTCGATTCAAGTATAGTCAAGTCGGCTCAGTGGTTTATCGAGTAGTTTTATATGTTTGCCTCAATTAGTTTGTGAGTTTACTCAAATTCTATCGAACCGAGGTCGAGCATAAATAATGTTGATTAAATTCGAATCAAGATTGGATATTAATATTATATTGAATAAAATTAAAACATATATTTTAATAAATCAAGTTTGAAGTTGAGCTCAAGATTATATAATGTTATTTGAGTTGAACTCAAGACAAGTTTGAGTTTTTTAAATTTTGAGTCAAGCTCAAACTCAAACACAAACACAAAGATAGTATAGCCTCAACTCAACTCATTTGCATCCATAGTCATAATAGAATTCATGAATAAATATAAAAATCAATTAAAAAAAGATTCAATAATAACTATTCTTTTATTTCTATGTGGAAATTCCAATTCCTTATTTAGCAATAATAAGAATTTCTATGGAGTTGTTATTTCATGAACTATAATTTTGTAAGGGAGAGAGATTCCATTTCACTTCTTACACTAGATTATTATTGTTGTTATCGGTTGTTGCTAATTGTTTAATTGATATCTATATTGGGTTTGACATATGTTTGAATGCTAGGATGTGGGTAACTATGTAATTTTGTTTGATCTATTTCGTTTTCATATATAATAGGGGTGAGTGGATACAGAGTAGATAGGGTTTGAAGCATTATCCTTACCCTATCTTGTAAGGTACAGGGTATTAAAATCATAACCAGAACCTACCTTGTGGCTTCTTGTACCCATCATGTACCTTGCAAGGGCCTTTTTGGATTATCAGTTTTTTATTAGTATCATATCGGTATTGATTCAGTATCGATTCGGTTTGGTCAATTTATGAGTATAACTGTTGGTTTTTCATCGGTATCATATATGTATCGATTAAGTATGGGTTCGGTCTAAAAACGACACCAAAATGAGACCAAAACGATAATCCAAAAAGGTCTAACAGGGTACAGGTTACCCCCATGGAACATGTATGTTTTTTAATAAAGTATTTATATTTTTTCTTTCTTTCTAAAATATAAAAGTTATTGCCTTTGATATGTTTTCATATAATACGTAACATTAACTTATTTTTATATATTTAATATAAACAACATGTAGAAAGAAATTTAAAAAGTAATTTGTTAACATCACAAGTTCTATAATAATATGGAATCTATTCATGTGTGAAAATTAAAACCTACATTAAATACTTGTGGAACCTATTTATGTTATATTAAACAAAATTATAAAACTTGCACAAATTTCTAAAATTAAAAACTTTGAAACTACTTCTATATATTAATTAGTATTATAATATAAACAACATCACTATATAATTTGGGAGTTCAAGTATGTATATACAACTATAATTCTTTTAAAATAAAAATAATAAGTTATTCTAAAATAAAATAGTATAAATCCTTCTATAATAAAATTTTCTAAAATGTAGTTTACAAATAATAATCTTGAATATAAGTGGTTCTAAAATAAAATATGTAATATCATTTATATAACATTATTATATATTATTTAACAGGATAGATACATGATACCTTAAAACCTGTATTTTCTACAATATAATACAGACAGGCTCCAAGATGGGTATAGGATCTGAAGACCTTTTACTCGCACCCTACTCTGTAAGAGCAAGCTCCAAAACCCTGCCCAAGTAGGATCTAGGTGGGTCTCTTGTACGATAGGGTTACCTACTCACCCCTAAATTATGTAACATTTTGGTAAGTTGTATTTTTTTTCCATCTTATTATAATTATAGCAATGGTGATTAAAGAGAAGTGGCAAATGAAAGTTCATGTTTTCAATATAAAAATTAGTTTTTCTTTTGGCTAGTGTACCAAAAATTTAAGAAGTATACATCACTCATAAAAATAATAAAAAAAGGAATTCTTTTGAAAGGATTTATAAGATGAATGTGCCATTGATACATTACTTTGATGAATATAAAAATTAAAAATCTTATTAAAAAAAGAAATGGAAAAGAAAAAGGACCTAAACTTGAACTCCAAATACTGGAGTAATTTATTGAGTTGATCTCAAGTTTTATCTAGTTCACTAGCTTAGTTGGCTAGAGTCAAATTTAAGGTTACTTCATGTTAAAAGAACTTTAATAATTCAAGTGGCTTAATCTCGAGTTTAATTTCATATCATTTCAACTGAACTTATATACAATTTTAATCATCTAGCATATGCAAAAGAATTGTTTGATATAATGGAAGCTTACAAAATAAATATTTTTTGATGCAACGTATATATTATGAGGATTTTTTTTTTTTTTTATCAAGAGGGGTGCAATCTAGGGAAAGAGACCCCAATAACATCCTGTTCCATAGCATGTTTTAGAAAAAATGAATCAGTTTTGAAAAATTAAAACCTAACTCATGTTCTAGGTGCTCTATTTGCAATTATGAGGATAATTTTGAAATGACTAATTCAAACTTTGCATTTTTTAAACCTAAAATTTGTTGATGGTAAATATCATTAACCAATAGAATTTTTACTCATTAAATTTTATATTTAAAAAATAAACTTTAAAATACCATACCCAATCGCATTTCTACTTGTCAAATTGTCTTCATCTTTTCTTTTCCTTTTTTTTTTAAGGTTAATGTCACATATACTACCGCAATAAAATGTACCACATGTCAGTAGGTATGACAATTTATTATTATTTTATATATTTTGTAATTATACTTATTATTATCATAATTTTTATCATTTATTTATAGAAATAAAAACCCAAATCGGCTTACTTAAGACTCCACAAGCCTAATCACGTTGAAAGTCCACTTCCCATATTATCCTAAGTTATATCCAATCCATAGCTTGTCCACTTTCCATCTCTAACTTATTTATTCGTATTTATTTCAAACTATAGCTTATATGTTGGTTGATTAAATAAAAGAATAAACCATGTGGGACAATTGCTTATGGTCATGCCCTGAAAAAAGGTTTAGACATGTCCAAACGCTATGTATAATAACTTTGTATTATATGCACATGCTAGCTTAAAAGATTTGTTTGTGTCGAACAATTACTAATCAATTTTACATTATAAAATCATTTAATTAGATTTTCAAAACAATTGGATTTAGCAGTGGTAAAATAAACTTTATAAAAATGCTTCTCATTCTACTCACACAAGTATATTAACTTTATCATAAACAAAACCATATGCTCATCAAATATCTTAATAGAGAATGCCTATTCATGATGGTAAACAAAGCTTCAAGACTTAAATTATAAAACATGAGATCCTCTACCAAGCCCTTAAAGAATAATTCAGGTTCCAAAAGATAAATCTAGTTCTGATACATGTTAAAATAAAATCCAGCGATCCTAACTCGATTCACTCTTCAACAAACCCTTTTGGATTCATCCTAATCACCCAAATCAATCATCATCAACCAAAACATCATCATCATCATCAAATCATCACCTAGAAAGAAATGAATAATTTGATGTTTGAAATAGTAATTGAAGCAAATAGAAAATTTGAAAGGAATATTTTAAATCTCAATTTCAATTTAAATTTATTTACAAATCTAGCTATGTTAAATTATCTAATTTTACGAAGGCTAAAAGATAAAATATCTAATTTTACTTTATTGTTTACTTGTTTTATTTACTTAAACTATCTAAACTAAGTTCAAAATCAAAGCTCAAAATTAATGGCTTATTATACTTTTCAATTATGGAAGTTTTAACTTAACTTAGTGAGGAGTTAGGGTGTTTCATTCTTCCCCTCTTAAAAGGAATTTCATTCCCAAAATTCACTTGACTTGTTATTGGTGGAAGACTTTTCATATTAATTTTAAACTTTACCACTCAAAAGCTTTTAATCATTTTAAGATTTATTCATTCATTACTTTTTCGCTGCGTTACTCTGATAATTTTTTCTTCAAATTTTGTTCTTATATTCCATTTCTAAAGAAATTTTGAATTATTGGTTAAATATTTATATTTGCCATGTTTATTTGTTATAAGTATTATGATTACATTATTTTTTTCTATTTCAATTTCATGAAACATATTGAGATTTTGTATCATTTTTCGTTGATCACAGATGTTTTAACTCCTTGTCATTTTCATTTTCATTTTCATGAAATATTTTGAAATTTTGTATTACTTAAGTTAATGCCATTTGTTTTAATCATCAAGGATGTCCTGTTTCGTACTCATCTTGATATGGTCGTAATCAACATGTATCATTTTTGTCATTTACATATATATACCAATTGGTATGGCAACTTTCGTACCCTTATTATAATTAAGATTTTATTTTTGGAAATTCATTTGATTTTTGGAGATGGCATGTTTTGTGTCTTTGTTTCCCAAGTCATTTTTTGAAATTTTATATATCTTACAATTAAAATTTCACTTTGAGTTTCGTTTGTTGTATGGTACAGTATAATGAATGGGATTTACTATATTAAGTTATGAGTTAAGTTTTTCATGATTTTGCTATGGTTTGTTATATTATTATCATCGTATATATGAAAAATTTTCGTTTGGATTTCATTTATTATATGATATGATATGATGAATGTGATTTACTATTTTGTATTTTGAATTGTATTTCTCGTGATATTGAGGATTCAACATGGTATTATCATATACATATGGAATTAGTGATATAGACATGTATCTATCCATTGTTTAATATTTCAAATTTTGGTTTCTGTTTTGTTGAAATATTGATTTTTAACAATTATTCATAAGTTCTCTTACTTTTAGCATATTTGAGATATTTCTTCACTTTTTTTATTTTTGTTATTACATTGCTATAGACAACTTGTCTTTTGATTTTAGGGAAATCTTGGATTTGATTTAGATAATCAATTTAGAATTTCCTATTTTGACAGTTCATTAAATTTTTGGTAGATAGATTATCGTATTAGTAGATTTGAGTCAACTTGAATAAGTTGACATACCTTTCATTTAAAATTTTGGTAATTCATTGGATTTTGGGGATATACATTTATCATATGTGAACTTTGAGATGTTAAAGTCAAATTTTAAATTTCCTTTCCATTGATTTCTTTATTTTGTCAACATACCAACAAATATAGGGAAAAGTTCTTAATTTAATCTATCATTTTTAGCAAAACAAACGCACTAAAGCATGCAACATAATCACTTAGAAACTAATTTCAATTTTAAAGGATTTAGGGGACAAGCAATTATCATAACATACTGTAGACCATTTAAGGCTTCAATTTATAGTAAAAGTTAATATTATAGTTAGCCCACAAGTTATAATAAAAAATGAACAAAATAAAATTTAAAAAAATTACATAAATAGAATAATAATAAAATAATAATTATAAAAACAACAACAACAAATATATAAGTTTATAATAAAAAAGGCAATATGAGCTTGATATAGTACTAATTTTAATTATAAATTTTTCTTAGAACTAATTAATTGATTTATTTAATTGGGCTCATTTTAGAAGCCATAAGTATTAGTTTTGTGCAAATCATAATCGAGGCACAGGGCAATGCCTGTTGGTAAAACACATCCACAAACATGGAGAAGACCAGAGTTTGATCCTAAGCGAGAGCACGAAATTTTTTTTCGATTAGTTGCCTGTTGTACACGCACATCGTCTTCCTCAGAAAATGCCTAGTTCTCCTACGCGATGAAGCCATTTCAAGCTCATTTTTAACCTATTTTTACTTCGTTTTTCACAAAATTGAGGGAGGGGAATTGAAGAAGACATGGATATTATGAATTTGGATCAAAGAGTAGTCTTAAAACTTGAGATTTGGCGTTCAATTTCTGATCCAAAAGTTTGTAAAAATTCTGTTTTTGCACACGAAGTATAATTTCAAATTTCGATTTTGATCTTCCATTCAGCTTCCAGAAACACGTGTTTGAATCAATTTGAACACATTGTTTTCTTTTCTAATGTTCATTAAGCTTGAAAACTGCAAAACACGTTCAATTAAGCTCGGAGAGCTAGAATTCGTGTGCGCTTCATCTTCAAAGTTAGTGGGCGTATCCCACCTAACTGGACCCCTAACTAATATAAATAGGGGTTGAATGCTTTGTTCATGGCATAAAGAAACAGCAATCACAACTTAAATTCACTCTCAAAAGCTCAATTCAAAATTCTTAGTAAAATTAGGGTTTCGAAAATAAAGCTTCAATTTTGAAGCTTTCTAAGACACTTCGAAGTATTTGGTTGTTAAAGGAGGTTTCTAGGCAAGTCAAGCTGTCTTTTGATAGCTTCATTTGAGCTTAAAACCACCAAAAGTAGCTCCGATCGAGGATCCACCATCAACCGCCCCTACTGTGGGTAGAACCGCCACTTTGCGGCCTTTGTTGGACTAAATGAACACTAAAGGATGCTCATTATCCCCTAAGGCTCCTGTCCAACAACTAATGCACCACCCAGAGCCACCAGATCAGTTATTCCAAGTTTTGCTGGTCGCTGCCACTATCTCTTCCGAGATCTGGTCCTAGTCTAACTTGAACTATACCCGAAATTCGACCCGTAACCACTTCAGCTCTGACTTGCGTGCCTTCCTTCTAGGTAAGTTCAACAAAATTTTTATTTATTTTCTTTTACTCATTAATTAACATGATTGAAAGAAATTTTTTTAAAAATAATAATGAATAATGTTTAGTGTAGAATAAATTTATCAAAACATTTTCTTATATAAAAAAAAAGAATGAAATACAAAAATGATAATAAAAATGTTTTTGAAAAAAAATAAAAAAAAACATAAAAGTTCTCTTTTTGGACACTTAGAAAAAATGATTTTTTTCCAAACACATCGAAATGAATTTGGCAGCTCATAGGATCGCATTTTAAATTCCTTTTTTTACTAAATCCTAAAACTTGAGAAACTTACATTGTAAGGTGTTTTAAAAGAACTACATTTTATCCGATCCTAATTAGTAAGTACGTAAGTACCTTCAGGGTGACATAAAATTTAAAAAAAAAAAGTTATTTTTTGTCATATAATATTTTTTTGTAAATATTAAACTCATTGTTTTTTTCTTTTGGAAATGATATATTTTTGCCGTTAGGTTGTAAATAAAAAATAAATATTATACATTATGATATGCTGAAATGTTTTAACATTAAAAATATAAACTTTAATTTAATATTTTAAAATGATAATCATTTAATTTTAATAAAAAAACTTCGAAAACTTAATATTGTTATTATATAACTAGAACATTGAACTACGCTCATCAAATGATGTAAACTTCATTCGAAAGCGACTAATCCAATGTGATATCATTATAATATATCGGTTTTTTATTTTTTATTATTATTTTTTATTCTTTCATCTCCTTTTTTTTTAATAGATCCAATATATATAAATTATGGATCTAGATTCCTGGATCGTGGAATCCTACGTGGAAAAATTTTGATCCGACGGATATAACTCCACTGACGGTCGTCTTTATGGTAGATGGAGACTGGAGTTGATGTCTTTTCGGACGAATAATCAATTTGATGTTTTTGCCCTTTTCTATATTTATATTTTCCATGCGTGTGTTACGTGAAGAGAGAGAAAAAGGGCAACATGACTAAAAGACGATCGGAAAGACCAGTGGTATTGGACATACAGCCATACAGATCGATCAGCCAACATTAGTAACATAAATTAAAGTTTAATTTATTGTTCGATCTCTGTGGTCGCGTTCATTTCTTGCGAGCTGTGCTCCACGTACAATATTTCTACTTTAGTCTATGTGGCAGAGCCGATTTTACACCGACTACTAGCTACATGACAAACCTAACTGCACTAGATAACAAACATGAAAAGAAGTGTCGGCAATATATACAGTTTTAACGTCAGAGAAATATTCCGAGGTTGTCGTCCAAGTATTGATGTCTTTTTTTCTAGGTTCACTGTATTGGTACATTAGCTGACTGGTTGTTGGAGTAACTTAAGCGGCCGTGTTCAATGATTGGTTAATTGATTCGTAATTTTATTTTTTAAATTTAATTATAATAATAAATTTTTTAATATATTAATCCTTAACCAATTTATTAGAAACGGTTAATTATTTTGATGATTAATCGTTTTATTCGATTAATTTATTTGATATTCGGTTTTTAATCATCTAACATAATGGTTTCAATAAATCAAATTGATAATTTCAACAAACCTTATTTTTCAACATTTATCATAGATTTTTTCTTTAAAATATTATATATATTACAAGAGCTAAAAAAAGAAAATCAAATTAAAAAAAAAAGAAAAATAAACCTTTTGATGTATCATTATTAATAAAATCAAACCAAATCAATTACCACATTAATTCCATCAAACATAGGACAATAATATTTTAATCGAAATTCAACGAATATTAATATTGATAAATTATATGTATATGTAAATCATATGTATATATATATATATTAAAAAATAATTATATGCATATGTAAATTATTATATAATATAGTTATAAATATTGAAACGGTTAACCGTTAATCATCGATTTTTTATGGCTATAAAACGAAACTGAAACCGAAACTCAAAATAAATAAAAATATAATCCTAAACCGAAACCAATAAACTGATTAACTATATTTTTTGGATTAATTTTACTATTTCGATTTGATTTTTTAGTTTCATCAATTGTTTTGTACTCCCCTAATCTTAAGCCCTCAGCTAGAAAAATCCATAATTATCAAACCAAACTTCCTGGAAAGTGCCCCCAAAAATCTTACGTCACAGCTGACATGCAACGCAAACCTAAGGATTATATAATTAGGGAAAAAGAAAAAGAAAAAAAAAAGTTGTGTGTTGTTAGGTGGAGAAAAGGGACCAATACATTGAAGAAGTGCTAAAATATATCACTTTGGCAATTTAACGCGTAATATCTAGAATATAAGTCTAATGTTTTATCCAATAGAAATATAGATACCATCTTGCGATCATACGAGTTGATATAATAAGTATATTAATAGTTCGATCATGCTAATAGTCTTATAGTATTACTATTGGTAGCATAAGTAGAATTATTGAGTTTTAAATACTCCTCCAATTGTAATGGAAGATAAAAAAAAAAAAAAAGAAAGAAAAAGAAAAAGAGTCAATTATGATTGATATGATTTATACGGTTTAATATCATATGTCATTGATCCCTCTAAAATAGATAATGATACTATAGGATTTTGCTTAAAGCCCATGATATTCAACATTAGATAGAATTCGTATTTTGCTGACACTATCTAAATATATGCATATACCTGGAAAATAGGCCATGATGTCCGCTGTTTCTTAGAGTAAGATAAAAAAACAAAAAAGGTTAATTAAAAGAACTATGATATGTGTTTTGATCAATTTGCAAATATATAACATGTGTTATCTTTTTTTATATTTATGTGACCCGAGTTTCATACAAGAGTGTTAATATTATTTAATAATTTTAGAATGACACATGTCAATATTTTATTGGTTATAAAATTAATTTTATATTTTTTTAATTTTCTAAAAGATAATTTTTATATTTTATTTATTTAATTTTATTTAGTTTTATTATATTAATTTTTTAGACCACTTTAACACATTCTTTTTAATAGTAATTAATATTATTGACATTTTTCTATAAAATTCGAATTATCTAATTATAAAAAAATAACATAAATTACATATTTACAAATTATTCAAAATATAGATAATATTTTTATAATTAACCAAAAAAAATGTTTACCCTCGTTGAATATCTTGTCGTTGATTTCTATGTTTTCGAACCCAAGAATTTTTATTTTTTTAACATATCGTGAGTCGTGACCATTTACGAGAGTACGGAAATGAATCGATAGTTTACCAGAATTCGAAATCAAACTCCCCTGTCTCTATCTCTGGCGTGCTATTTTTAAATTAATTTTCGTACGTAGTTTCGACGAAGCTCCTCATTATAATTTATTCATTTCCTTCTGAGTAATAGCTACATAGAGGCCAATCTAGGACCGTAAACGAGTTGAGCTAACTCGTAAGCTACCTAGATTTGACTCAATGAAAACTTGAATTCAATTTTAATACAATCAAATGTAGCTCGAGTTCGAACTACTCGAATGAGTTCGAGTTTAAGCTTGAATACATTCGGTTTGATAAGCTCGTGTGTTTATTTGAGCTTTTTATATATTTATTAAAATTTATTAAGCCTATTTTAATATTATTACTTTTCTTTTTTTATATCCAGTGGTCCCCCTTTAATATATTTTAAAATCATCTCAACTAAAACCCTATTTTATTTCCTAATCTTAGACCCATGTGCAGCCGTTAAAATAAAAACCTACCCCACCAGCCACCACTAGAGCGAAAAATTGGAATTTTAAAAAACACACCACTCTTCTTGTCAAGTTTGGTCATTGCTGGTCACCGTCATCCATCATCGTAAGTTTTCTTCGGCCATGAACGTTTGTTTTAATTATATTACAAGTTGCATGAGTCATCACGGATGATGATGTCTGAGATTCATTACATTACAACTCACATCAACATTTGTCGCTTTACTTTTTCTAATTAATATGCAGAGATATCCTAATGCTTGTTCCATGATATTCTTTCTTAATCTTGACAATCAATTCTTCAATTGAAAAAGCTTCGTTATTAAACAGTTTTGGACCTTTTGGTTGGATGTCCCTTAGACTTTTTTATTTATGACAATTAACATTTCAATTGAAAGAACTTCGTTATTAAACAGTTTTTGTTAGATGTTTGTTAGACTTTTTATTTATGGCAATAACTTAAAAGGAGTCATACACCTCCAAATTCCAAAATGGATTTCTGAGCATTTCCATTCTATTTAAAACTCGTCCCAATAAGTAAAGAGCTATTAGTTAATTACATTTTCCATTCTAATAATAAAGGATATCTGGAAATAAAATAATAATCAAGTACTACCCTTTATCGAAAAAATCCCTTGCATTTTTAGATGATGGAATAACTAGACATTTAGAAATATAATTCATGAAAAGAAAAGACTCTTCAAAAGAATATAGAAAGTGGAAAAGGAAGTCATAGGCCATCCATCCGCACATTTAAGATAAATTGAAAAGGAATTAAGAACAGAATAGGAGCAAATTCCTAGTAAAGAAAAATGCAATATATATATATATATATATATATAAAGCTAGTGCTTTCATATTATAGGAAAATTCACTGTATTGTGTTTTAACAAGTGAATGAGGTTTCGAATCGAAGGAAAAACTTCATTAGAAGGCTCAACCTCAACTTATTTGCATTTGACCAAATGTTTAATCCATTAATATCTCCTCCAATGCTACATGTATGTATGTAATCTTAATTCACGGTTGACGAGTGTGATGTCGAAGCTCAATTTCATGGAAAGAAAATATTCAAAACTTCAATGGTGTGGTCTAAATTTATGGAAGTGACTCTTCCTAATGGCACGAAAAAGGCACAATGCTTACATTGTACAAAGAAGCTCACCATTCTTGCAAGTAAGAGTACTACCCATTTCAAACGTCATTTAAACACATGTATGAAAAGAAAAAAATTTCAAAATAAGCAAAGTAGGCTAAATTTTTTACCTAATAGTGTTAGCCAAGAGGTAAAAGAAATGACCCTTGCTCTTATGAATGGAAAATTTGATATGGAAAAAATGAAAGAAGCTGCTACTCATTGGATTTTGATGCATGAGCACCCATTTTCTATTATAGAAGAGGAGGGATTTAATATGATGCAAAGCCAAGGAGTACCTGAATGGGAAAAAAATTAATGCAATACTTTAAGAAAGGATTGCATCCAAGTGTATGAGATAGAGAGAAAAAAATTGTATACAGTACTTAAGGATGTTAATAAAAAAAGCTTGACAACTAGCTAATTAACCAAAAGACAAAAAAATAATTTTTTCTCTCTATCTCTACTTTTCCTTACAAGCTACTCTTACTACCTATACCTCTATTTCTTACACATTTTCTATTCCAATACAACTTTACATCTCTCATTTCTTACTTTTAATTAACCAAAAGACAAAAAAATATTTTTTCTCTCCCTCTCCTCTCAAATTTGCGCCGGCCACCCCTCTCATTCTTCCCATTTGTTTTATTTTTCATTTATTTAATTAACACAAATTATCTCCCACATTTTTCTATAAATACCCCTTCATACTTCCACTTCTTTCACACCTCTCTTCTACTAAAGTTACTATACTAAAATCTCTCTCAAAATTCTATAAGAATTTCCTTTCAAGAAGTTCTCTCTAGTTTAGTTCCTTTAGGTAAATTTTCTTCAAGCTTTCTTTATTTTCATCTACTTAGTACGAGCTTAGTGTGTTTTTTCTAAACCATGAAGGTTAAGGAAAGCAACAATAGGTTCACATTTTGTTTTTGTTCATAATCTGATATTCTTTATGTTGCTTTTATGTTTATAACTATCTAATATATCTATGTAGCTATATATATTATTTAGAGCATATAAGCTCATTGTCTTGCAATTTATTTACTTTCCTTGTAATTCATTTACTTCCTTGCAATTTATTTAGTTTCATGCTATTCTTAAGACTAGTCTTTCTAGTCTTAAACTTGTCCTCATCAAGTCAAAACATTTTCTTTTTCTTTTGGGACTAGTCTTTTCTTAGTCCGGGATACCTTAATGAAGCTAAGGTTCCAATACTTGATTTATTTTTTTATTAGCTTATTCTTTCAAGTTATTATGTTCCTTTATATTTCCATAACTTTATAATTCATATTCATGCATGAACATAATGATTTTTGTCTCAGCAAAATAAATGAGAAATGTTTTCTTAAACTAAAGATTCTTTTCTAAGAAATAAATGTAGGAAGTAAGTTTCTTAAAAGTTCATAAACATGCCTAGAATGACTTTTCTTAAATAAACAAAAGGTTTTATAAAATTTCACTTTTCATCAAGTGCTAGAAATTCTTTTGGAATAATCACAAGAAACAAAGATATTCTTTTATGAAATTGTTATTACTTTTAAAAGTTGTTGAAATCTAAGTTTAGAAAATAAAATCATTCCTTAGGAATTTAAAGCAATTACAAGAAATTAAATTTAGGAGAAAGAAATACTCATTTTAAATAACTTAAGATATTTTTAAAGCAAAGTGAATATTTCAAAAACTCTCAAGTTCAAAATCTTTAAAGACTTTACTTTTTCATAAATTGAGACAACTTTATTAACTTCATACATTTGTTATGAGTCAACGCATATGTATATACCTTTCAAAAAGTTTATAAAATATTTGAAAAATCTATCTCTTCAAGTGAGCTTTTGATAAAAGAAGGAATTCAAGTTTATTTAAATACGTGGTAAATCTGGTCGCTGCCTTTTCAGGACTCAAACGACTTAGTTTTATGAGAATAAGTTTAGAAATGTGTAGATCTTTCAAGTAGGTAGAAAATGATATATTATATGCAAAATTCCGAGTTAAAATGAGCAAGTTATGGCCATTTTAAGTTGGAATTTCTCTTATACGATTTTACCGTGATTTTGAGAAAAGTTTAGAATCTTCAAGAATAGAAGTTTCATGAAAAACTCATTTTGGGTATTTCATCTTGTTTAGGTGAAGGACCCGAGATCGTTTTTTCGGAGGATTACTTCGATTAGGATCTACTGACATGGAGTGAGTTATTGCTTTTACTAAGTTACATTTCCTTATTTGTGCTTGTAAATAGTGGCACTAGAAACTTAGGAAAAGATAAATGAACAATTGTTATGTGACTTGAATGAAAATTTGTTGAACGAAAGTTAAGAATATCGAAGGATGATGTGTCTAAATGAAATGTGATTATTGTATTGAGATGATGAAATTATGGTTGATCGCCTTTAATATGAATTTAACATTATTTGGTTAAATGAATATTGAAATTAATTCATGCATATCATACTTGTGAGTCACATTTGTTTCACTACTATTCTTCGTGTGGGGAAACGAGGAAGTGGTAGTGGCAGCTGGTAGGAGCCAGAAAGTCTACACGGGCCAATAGAGCCAGGAAGTCTACAGGTGAGCAGAGCCAGCAAATCTACAAATATTGATGGTCGTATGGCCTGTAACCTCCCAACCCTTGTCATGGAGGGCGTAAAATCATATGCACTTGATTTCCGGTTAATCTTGTGTATTTTGCTTGCTCATGTGATTGATGCATTTTCATATGCTTGATTTAAATAACTGTTTGCCATATGGAAATGTTATATAGATAGGAATTATCTCACTAAGCTAATTTGCTTATACCCTTATAGCTTTTTGTTACAGTATGATTATCTGTGGTTGGTCCCAAGGAGCCCCGTATGCCAGGTACGAGTTTAAGCTACTAGGAGTTTTTGGGAGAAGTATATGTATTTTAGTTTTGAACATAGACTTCTAAGAAAATCTCTATAGTAGGCTTATGTTGTAGTTATGATTACCTTGTTAATAGTTTAGTTGAACAAGATTTTAAGGCGGGGAATGCCCCTAAGAAGATGTAAGAAATTATTATTTGAATGAAGATCTTATGTTTATTTATATAAGTTCATGCTTGCTTTTACTATCTACTTAAATGTAATACCCCTATGAGTCTCATACTATCTTGGAAGCACGCCTTGCATGTGATATCAAAGCTTCTGCATGATGGAGGTTGTCATTCATTAGCTTTAATATTATATGCGGCGAACTACCACGTTTATGGTACCCTCCGGGGCGTGACAGGAAATTATTCCATGTAAGATGTTGTGCTCACATCTTAAATCTTATGGTTCAAGATGGTCTTTCTGAAATTAAGGGGATAATTGAAAATGTGCATGAAGTATTACTTATGTCAATCAATCTGAGTCTCATCTTCAGGTTTTCTCTGAGATTATGCAGCAGTTGCAATTACCTGAAACAAAACTTATTCTTGATTATGACACGATGGAATTCAACATATGAGATGTTATCTACTAGATTGAAATTCAAAGAAGTGTTCCCTAGATCTGTAGAAAGGGATCCACATTATTGGTCTTGTCCAAGTTTAGATGATTAGACAAAATTGAGAAAGTTTGTAAGGTATTGCATGTTTTTAGTGTTGCTACAAATATTATTTCTGGTGGTGATTATCCAACATCTAACTTATTCCTGCCTGAGGTGTATCAAGTGAAGTTAGTATTAGATAAGATGCCACTTAATGATGACATGTTTATTCAAGTGATGATTAAGAAAATGAAAAGAAAATTTGATAAGTATTGGGAAGAGTGCAATTTGTTGATGGCTATAGCTAGTAGGTTAGACCCTCAATGCAAAATGAGAGGTATTGAATGTTTCTTTCCTTAAATTTATCCAGCACAAGAGGGACGAGAAAATATTACAAGAGTTCGAGAAGCTCTCTATGAACTTTATGGGGATTATATAAAGGAGTATGAGTCCACTAATGAAGAAATTTATGGTGATACTTGATTAGAGAATTATACTCTATCCCTATATGATGAGAAGAAGTATAGTTAGGGAGAATTCACTCTATTTGTGAAAAGCGTTGAGACGATATTACCAGAGAAATCTGACTTAGAAAATTACTTTCAAGAAGGATGTTGTATTTTCAAAGGAGATGTAAAAGAATTTAATGTTTTGGAATGGTGGAAGTTAAGCTGTATGAAGTATTGTGTTCTATCTCAAATGGCATGTGATATCTTGGCTATTCCCATAACAACAGTAGCTTCAAAAGCCACATTTAGTGCTGGTAGTAAAGTCATTGATACTTATCATGCCTCATTATCGCCACAAACAGTTGAAGTGTTACTTCGTGGCACTGATTGGTGTCGTAATCTTCATGGAGTAAAGAGAAAGTATAAGGTAATTGAGATTTTTTTTAATATCTTTTAATTATATTGGTATTTGTTATTGAAGTTATTTTTTTCATTCTTTGTTTCTTTTGTAAACTCATTTAAGATATTAATATTCTATTATTATCTTCGCAGAATGATAAAAAGCCTATAAAGGTTATCTTTCCCATTACATGAGTTCTTGAAGAATTTACAATGAGTATGTTATAATTCTTCAATCTTTAATTTATTATAAATTGAAGTGGTATTGATGAAAATTATTAATTATTTTGTTTGGAACATGACAGAATTTGTTTTATCTTTCTTCAGGATCTTTAAGTGAAACCGTCAATAGGAAACTTTTACTATACTGGAGGTTTTGCAAACATGATTGTGAAATGAGATATAATAGCCTGTGTCTGGCACTACCGCTTCATTTGGGTTTTGAAATTTTTAAGGATGTCTTAAATCTTTTACTATACTGGAGGTTTTGCACACATGATTATGAAATGAAATATAATAGCCTGTGTCTGGCAATATTGCTTCATTTGGGTTTTGAAATTTTTAAGAATGTTTAAAATTAGATTTAAGGAAATCTATCACTAAAGCAAAATTGTTCGAAGGATAAAAATTTTACGAATTTTGTGATATGTTAGGAGTGATACTGCCATATTATCTAGAAAGAAAAATATATTCCAAAAGTAAATATTATTATGGAATTATAATGCATTATGTGTAACTCTAATATAGTTTAAAAATTGTATTTCCATCTCCATGGAGGATCTTTTATTTTTTTGAAAATGGATGCTACCCAGTTCAGATTTGTGATTTTGTTGTTCATTCTCATAGTAATAGATCTTCCATGTGAAACACTAATGATGATGACTATGCTAATTAATTAGTGTTTATTACTAGTATAGTACTTAATTTGACATCTTTTCCATATGAAAATATTTAAAAAATAACCAATGTAGCTTTATATTTTTATTATAGTAGGTTAGAATAATCCACAGGAATTGATCTCAAAAGGATCTTAAATTCGTGCTAAAAACTAATTAATTTTTATAAGATCAATTGAGCCTAATTGAGTTGAGTTCGAGCTTACCGAGTATCAATTCGAGTCGAGATTGAGCTTAAAAATTTAAGCTTGATGGAGTTCGAGTTTCAAGTTTTTTCATTAGAGTCGAGCTTAAGCTTCATTCCGTATCATGTCGACTTGACTCATTTACAGCGCTAGGCTAGTCAACTATAGACATCGTTTCGAGTTGGTTTTGAACTGAGAATTGCTCGATCAGTCATCAGCGGTTCTTGAACCGAAAATCGATCTATGAAAAGCAGATATGAACCCACTAAAGACCTGCTGGTTCTAACGGGTCTTAGTAGTTCTACTCTCTAAAACCATTCGATCTAGCAGTTTGGGAACCGTCAATTCAAGAACCAGCTGAATTGGCGGTTTCTGTAGTTCCATACCACAAAATTTTTTGTAAAAAAGAAAGAAAAAAAAAAAGAAGGAAAGAAAATTAAAAAATATTTAAACTATTTTTATGTGAAAAGTAAAAATTTATTCCCCATTTACAAAATTCAATTTATTATTATTATTAACAATATAAATAATAAGTGTACTTAAAATCATGTGTTGTTGAATTTATACAGACTTCTAACCTAAGTAAACTTTTCTTTCTTAACAATGTGGGATTTTTTTTTATATTTATGGAACTTTGTTGTCTCTTAGACATTTTATAGTCTCACATTACCAACATAGCAACTGAAAGTATAAGTGATTGTGTATAAACAAATGCACAACTGTAAAATTTCTTTTAACTAATAGGTTATAAACAATTAAGCCAAATGGTATTTCAAGTTAAAAAGTTTGTTTAATATTTTTTTATTATTTAAATTAAGTAAAATTGTTTATATAATTTTTTTTTAACTTTTTAAATTTTACGGTTGCTGGTTCTAGAGGAGCTAAACCAAACTATGGAAATGGCGATTCCCAAGAACCAGCTCCTAAGGGTCCATTATGGTTCTACTAATTTCAAAACCAGAAACCGATTGGTTCAGATCTAATTATGGGTCCTAATTGAACCATGATGATGTCTAGCTAACCGAGCCATTGCCACGGGTGGCTGAGAAATTATGGGAAGTTCAAGCGGTTTTTAGGGGCTTTCAAGACAAGCCTATAGTCGACTCTGGTGTTAGTTTTCTAGAAATTATTTTTAAGGTTTTTATTTAGTAAAAATTGCAAAATAAGTCACTGATCTTTAATCTCATTGTAAATATATCTCTAAAATTTAAATTTGTACTTCAAACTCTAATAAATTCATAACATAAAGTAAGATTGTTCTTCAGTTAAAAAGAAAAGTATATACTATCATGAAAATTTAGGAGTTGTAAAACTATATATTAATAAGTTTAAAGAGGTATTACTAATGTTAGAATTGAAGGGTTATTTGTCAACTTATTAAAGTCTGGGAACTTCTATGGTCCAATCAAGGGATCATGCCATCAATATTATCAAAATTAATTGATTATAGAAAAAATAGTATAAAAATATATAAGAAATTCGATCATCGAAATGATTTTTTTTTTCTTTGAGTGATTTTACCACAAGTCATTTACTTAATCTATTAGTAGATGCTAGAATTAGTAAGTTTATTGTTGCGAGCTTGCGGTATGGGTTACACACGTCATATATAGCAAATGAGTATTGTACTTTGAATACACTTTAAGTAAGATAGAATAGAGATAATTTAAAAGGTAATATAAGTACCAAGAGTAACATTAGGAGAAATTGAAAATGCTTTAGTGATTGCTTCAATGCATAAAATTTAAATTTTCATTTAAAATCTTAAATATGAGGCCCATAAAGAAAAGAGGTTAAATAAAAGTAACGAAGTTTATCAATTAATAATGATATTGAAATACCCCAACCTCTATCTAAGTAAGAAATTGAGTTTAGATAGACTAAAATAAACCAAATGAAGTATAGGAAATAATTAGACAAGTTGGTGTAATTAAATTAGTAATTAATTAAGTTGAAATTTGAGATTTCAATTCCTAAACCCCTAAATATGTTATTAAAATGTTTAGAGGATTCTTAAACCCCTAATTCATAGCTTAAATTCCAATTCCTAAATCCTTGTAAAATTTGAGTTCAATTGCTTATATAAAAATATCAGTTCTTAAACTCGAACTCAAATTAAATATCATTTTATCTAAAATAAATTCCTAAATTAAATTCTTATTTTAATATCTTAATTTCTAACCTATTAGTTCGGAAATCATCTTCTAAGTATTTCTAGAATTATAGATATTGATATGACGGTTCTATATATATACCTAAATCTTAAAATAACCTAAATTAACCTTATCCTTTCCTTTAAATCTTCCTTCCCCGCCTCTTTATTATTTTCCTTTTTTTTTCCTTCAAAATTTGTTTTCTCTCTCTCTCCTTTCTTTCTCTTTTCTTTTTCTCTTTTCTCTCTTCAATCTCTCAAATTCATCTCCCCAAATCTCGATTTCAAAAGGAATAAGAGAGAAATCAAGTAGAAGATGAAAATAAGAGAAGATAAACCAAATTAGAATAAAAAGAAGAAGAACAAGAACAAGTATATGCTTTGATAAAAGATAAGTGTTATTGTTTTTCTTGTTTTTCATTGTTGCTATTACCTGTATATGATGAATTGATGTTATATCTAAGTAGAAATTGTGATGAAGTTGATGAATATGTTGGTTTAATGAGTTGATGTGGGGTGGGTGTGTGAAGAGATGATGAATAGTAGTTATGGGGTTTGATGGAGGAATTGATGATGTTTGATGTTGTTTAATAAATATAGACGTGTTAGAAACATGAAAACTAGTTTATGTGATGTTTAGATGATGTTTCGATCGAAGTAAAATGTGTGAAAAGTGTTAAAAAAGAAGAAAGAAAATAGGGCAAGTCGTAAGGATCCAAACACCCTATCAAACAGCCCTGTTTGGTTTTCCCTTGCGATGATGTTTCGTATTTTACTCATAACTTTTTCATTCGACCTCAGATTGAGGTGATTTAAATTGGTTGGAAAGCTTAAAAAGAGATCTACGACTTTATGTTTTAAACTTTTGTAAATTCAGAAATTATCAAGGCCATAATCTTATTTCTTTCCAGCTACTACGTTTTTCAAACAAAGTTGAAAACTTGTTTTACTAGTTAGAAGTGTATGGTTAATTATAAAATAAATTTTTTTGAGCTAAAATGAGATGGATAAATGGTATTTGATGTGTTATATTTTTTGAATAATATGATTAAGCATAAGTTTATTGAATTTATAGATTTAATAGATACTTTGATTTCACATAAAGTTAGATATAAAATGAAATTAGTTAATAATCTAAGTTCAACTTATCTTAATGAACTTGAATGAACTAAAACGAATTAGATTGGTTAAGATTAATCAACTTGGCTAAGATTAAGTTAACCTAGACTTAAGTTAATATGAATGTTAGATATAAAATGAATCTAGTTAATCAATCTAAGTCCAACTTGACTAAATAAGCTTGAATGAGCTAAAATGCATTAGATTGATTAAGGTTAATTAACATAGCTTAGTAAATGACTTAAGTGATTAACTCTAATCAATTTGGCTAAGATTAAGCTAGAATGAGCTTAATAACTAATAATTGGTTTAGATGAATGTGTTAAGATGATCTCTGAATAACATAGTGAATATGTTGTTTCAAAAGTGTGTTTGCTTAAGAAATAGATGTTTTTGTATATGAATTATTTGTTGGATGCTTTTGTAATTAAATACTACAATCAAAGAGAAAAGTAATACTTTGATAGACAAAGGAGAACTGTCCGTATTTTGGTGGGGCGATCTTCGCAACCATAATAGGGTTCCAAATTAGTGTCTGATCAAATAGGATTATAATAAAAGTTTGAGATGAGTGAATAATTGATATAAGTTCTTATATGAGTTTGTTATACAAGCGGATTATTGGTTTAAGTTCTTATATGAATTTAATTCTTGAACAGATATGGATATTTGGTATATCCTTTGAGATGGCTTCTGTCTTAACTTCTAAGACCCTATTTGGATTTCATATGAAAGGTACGTCGTAACTTGCATGTTGGATGTTAGGATAGGCATCTAAAATGGATTAAAAAAATTAAAGATGGCTTAGTTAATTGATGAGTTTTGATTGTGTTTTTTACTATTGAAATCCGATTCTTACCCTGGAGTAGAAGATTGGTATCCGATTCGGGGAACGGTACCTTGCTCAAATTGGGGGCACGATAGTTTAGGCGCTTAGGCCGCCCCTATCATGATGCAATGACCTTCATAAATGGTACAGCGAGTAATCGATAGGGTTATTAGTATCGGTATAACATTTGTTTATTCTTAAGATGAAATAATATGATTTAGTTCAATATTTATGGGAACACTTGAGCTAGGTGATATTATGGATTAAATTAAGTAAAGATGAGAAACGACTGAGAACCCTATATGAGACTATTTCTCTTTTATGGATATATCATCTAGGAGATATAAGTCCCCGAACAACTTATATCAACCCCATGAGTGTCAAGATCGTTACTCAGGACCCTCAAATTCCTTATTATTCGGAGTTTGAGTACTCCAGTGATGTTTGACTAAGTAAAGATTATATAATAACTTGTTGATGTTGCATTGCATTTAGCTAGGCTCATGTGCCATTCCGTGTGTGATTGTGTTACTATGTACTAAGCTCCGGCTCATCGTTGTTGTTATTATTCTTTTTCCAAGTCTTGATTTGATGATGGTGATGATTATTGTTATTGTTGTTGATGATGATAATGTTGGTGATGATGATGAGATGATGAGAAGGTTGATGATTTGATGATCATGAAGATGATGGGGTTGATGTTAATGATGATTGATGTGTTGATGCTTGGCTTAGGTTTTGATCGATGGTTGATGGATGATGCAGGTTAGGGCCGTGGATATTACCTGTTTTGATTTTTTATTTAAGTTAAAAGCTAGATTTATATTTTAAGTTGTAATATTTCTAAAAAGGGGCTTATTGGTACTCATGTTTCGTAATTAAGCTTTTGTAAAGCTTTGTTTTAGTGAAAGTTCTTCCACTTGAGTGAGTGGAAGCTTTGAAATGTTTTTATTTAGAAATTGTTTTATTTAATAGATTGTCCATTGCTAAATCCAATTATGTGAAAATCTAACTAAACGATTTCGTAACCTAAAATTGACTAGTAATATTCAACATAAACAAAATCTTTTAAAGAAACCTGAGCATGTAATATTTTAGAGTATTATACGTGGCAGTAGCGCCTTAATTGAGTTAATGTTTAAATAAATTTTTAAGGCATTGTAGATATATATATGTATATATATTTTGTGATTAACTCCGTTTGTTTTGAGGAAAAGTATTTGTTAATGAAAATAGTTTTTTCTTGAAAAAGTAACATATTTTCAAGTGTTTAGCTAATTTTATGAAATTATTTTTTCTTTATTTAAAGTTGTGAGGCAACTCATATATTTTAAGTATAAAAATTAAAAAAATTATGTATATTATAATGAGAAATAAATCTACTTGAAAGAAATATATTAAAAAAATTAATAATAAATGTTTTCGGATAGTAATTATTGGTAGATGGACTCATAAATTGATAAGAAAGTGACTTTCACATTTATATTCCATAAATCATTTTTCAAAAAATAAGCTATGAAAAGTTTATATTTTCCAAAATAAAGGAGAATGTTTTCCATTAATTACCCTATTTTTTTCTTAAAAAAACATGAAAAAATAAAAAAAAAATTCTAAAACATATTATCATTGAAACAAATAAGACCTAACGCTTTTTGAAACGAGGTCTTATGGAAGACGTGTATGAACTATAAACCTAATGGGTAAGGGACTTGATCAATCGAAATGATAAAATTAGATTGATTAGTTCAATGAATCGCTTTTAAAGTCCGCTTTACCCGAATTGGAAATTGAGCACCAAGTCCATCGTTTTGGTATGAAGTTAGTTGATTGATTTGTGACTTGGTACCAACTCAACTTAATTTTAGCCAGAAAAAAAAAATTCTTTTACTACTAAACCACAAAATTCAAGGAATTTCGAAGTAATACTATTAAGTCAACCTTAACTTTTTATTTTACTCTTGTTCAAACTTCTTTGATAAAAAGTATTTCCTGGATTACTGAAAATCTCAAATCTCAAGCAACAAAACACATTTACTAAAATATAATTATAAAAAAAACCTAGAAAGTCCCAAGAGCAAAAATATATGATTAACTTGAATATTATAATAATAATGACTTAATCATCAAGCAAGATAAGCTCCCATGTACCATGTTTCAAGTCTATACAGCAAACCGGACTACTCATGGTTATAGTGATTATTATCAGGGACATGACTTGAGTTGACTACGCTTGACCGCAAAACTTGAAAAATGGTGTCACCACGATATGGTTGTGATGTCTTAGAAATTTTTCATGACGGTGAAAGAGGTTTAGGGGTCACACTTAGGTCAAGTCATTTAAATTCAACTTATACAGGTGCCACTTACAGCCATTGGATGAGAAGGTAAAAATAAGGACTGTCAGATTAGTTATACATTTTGGTATAAAAGGAGTAAGCCAAAAAAAAAAAAAAAAAAAAAAACACATGCAAATCCTGTGGAAGCTTCGAAGCCACCTCTAGAAACCCTAACCCACTTCCCTCTCTTGCCTAAACTCAACTACCTCCAAAAACCCAGACACGTACCCACCGCGAGTTTGATCTTTTAAGAAGATGGTTGGAAGATGCGAAACATCATCTCTTAAGACTTCAAAGCAAAAGAATCTCACTCTAACTTAAGTATAACATGCACGACAAGTCAAATCTTCCGACCACATATAATACCTTAAGTATTACACGCACGAGCCTCCTTAAATGATATGTTTATTGTGAACATTTGCTACTCGCTTTTAAATTATGAAATTATTAAATAAAATTTTGGAAACCACTTGATTTATAATTCACAAAATAACCTTACATAAACATTTTATTATCTGCTCTACTAACATCCACAAAACAAAATATACCATAAGGTATCTCATATGCCCTTTTAATGATGGTATACAAAGCTTTAAAAACTTCTTTTACAAAACATGGGCTTCATCAAGCCCCTTAAAAGAATATTACAAACTTAAAATATAAATCCAATCATTTATACAGTAACAAAACAAAGTAAAATAAAATACACAACCCTAACCCACTTTACTCATCCAACATTGCCCAAAACCCTAGCCAAACATCACCATTACCAACACCAACTGTCACGCCCTGAGGGGTATCCTAAACTTGGCAGTCTGCCGTACATAATACTAAAGCCTAGGAATGACTACCTTAGTCACGCAAAGGCTTCCATATCATGTACAAGGCGTACATCACAATCCAAGGAGACGCATCAGAGTAGCGCAATTTATATTGATAGTAACAAGGCAAAGAGAATACTTATCATAAAACATACATATTGCATTTCAATTCTTAGAGGCATATCCTACTTTAAATAAATATACATCACTTATCATATAGGTCATTTCATATAAAGATCCTTACAACATCACTTCATCTTACGATCTCATTTCCTTCGTAGAAGCTTAACCATCCATCCATGACTTCCTTAATGTCGTGATCCTCAATTTAAGCCACGGGTATACTTGTTTCAACAAATCTATAGGGGTATAAGCTACAACTAGCTTAGTGAGATATTCCTTTTCATTCGCACCATATTTTCAAACAAGTTTATTTATCTAATCACACATATGCCATGCATACAATGCAACAACCACATGATTACGCAAATATATATAGTTATCCGGAAACCATATATAGAACGGATTTACCCCTCCATATCAAAGGTTAGGGAATCGGGGTTGAAGGTCCTCGACCTTCTACTACTAGTCCCCAGGTCCTCACCCACAGCGTTCGGTTGGCTCGGCTCTGAACCTAGAGTTGCTTTCCCCGAGCGATTTGGATTCTCCAGGAAGGAACATAGCCCGTGGCACCGCACGATCACAGCCAATCCAACTCTACGCGTAGGAGTAGCAGCCTTCCGAAATGGATGTGACTCGATGGATGCTATGCGTGAGCGTTTTAGTTTTCTTAAGCCAAACCTTATTAAGGTTTATTAGAGGCGATCAATCAATTTAGCAACCAATAAACAATCATACAAGTAAGTAAACAAAGTTATTTAAACAAGCAGTTCGAAGTTGCGATATTCTTAGTTCTCATTTCACGCATAAACATAGAATCATATATATACACATAATCCCGAAATCCCCAAATATATTCGTTTTATCTTTTCTTAGTATACTAATGCTACTACTTTACAAGCATAAGCAAGGTAACGAAATTAGAAGGAATAACTCACTCATCTATTTGCGATCTTCTTAGTCGTAGTAATCCTCGGGTAGGGTAATCTTGTATCTTTCGTCACCTTGACAAAAGAAATACCCGGGATAAGTCCTTCATGAAATTCATTTCTTGGATTTTCTAAACTTTTCTTAAAATCAAGGTAAAATCATATAAGAGTAAATTCCAACTTAAAATAGCCATAACTTGCTCATTTTAACTTGGAATTCCGCATATAATATACCGTTTTCTACCTATTCGAAAAGATCTATCCATTTCTAAGGTTATCTTTGTCATATAAGGTCATTTGGATTCCGAAAAAGTTAGGTACAGATTTAAAACGAATTATTTCTAAACTTTGGCAAATCCATTTCTAACTCAACTTTCTTTTTAAGAAAAATCCTTTTGCAACAATATAGATATATATTTGGTAAACACTTTGAATATATAGGTAAGCTCACTTTATATGCAAAATTTCTAATGGTAGTGTCTCAACAATTTATTTCATAAAACAATTCTTTTTAAAGTGTTAAAACCATGGTTGTCAAAACCGGTCCGGACCGGCCGGTTCGACCGGGTTTAACCGGAACCAGTACAAATGCCGGGCCGGGTCTCGCCTAAAACTCGTTTTTGAAAGGAACCGGCGAGACCCGGGTTGAATCGGTCGACCCGGGCGGTCGGACCGGGTTCAACCTGTCAACCGGGGCGGTCGGACCGGGTTGAACCGGTCGACCCGGACCGGTTGACCCGGATTTAAAAAAATAAAAATAAAAAATTAGAAATTTAAATATTTATTCATACTTTATTATAAATTTATAAAATATAATCATTAAATCATATTTATTTAATAATTAATTGATGAATTTGATCCAAATATAGATTTAATTGAGTGATTACACTATATTGGTCTTTTATAATTAAATTATTCCTTATGTTTTTATTTTTTTTGTGACCCCGGTTCAACCCCCGGTTGAACCCGATCCGACCCTTCGACCCCTGACCCCTTAGCTTGTCCGAGTCAAACCCCGGTCCGGTTCTGACAACATTGGTTAAAACTTATCTTGATAAATTCCTTTTCAAGTATTTGGAAGAAACTTTATATTTTCATTATAAATGAGTACATTCTTGTTTTATTTCCTTTATTCCTTTTTCCAAAACAAGTAAATTTTCCTTTAACCTTAGTTTTTCATAAATTTCGCTTCTAGTGATAAAAGATCAATTTTTATCAAAAAGTATATTAGGTTGTTGAAAACCTTTTTTATAATTTTGTATTTAGGATGTTTTTTTTTTTTTTAGAATATGAATCTTGTTTTCTTATATTAATTTCTAAAATATAAGCTTTTGCTTTTCAAAACTTATTCTTTCATTTCTTTTGAAAAGAATCATCTTTATTGATAAAATCCATTATTGTTAATCTTACTTTATTTATATTCTTTTGAAAATAAGTTCTTTCTTTTAGAAATTTTAAAATCATTACTTTTCCTAAGTGGGTTCTTTATGAGTTGATTTTTATATTAACTTTGAAAATAGTTTATTTCTTAGTTTAGAAAAGAGTTTAAGTCCTAAATTTTTAATATCAACGATTTATTTTTCTTAAAACTTAGATTACCATAAAATACAAAGAAAATATTTATTGCTTATGTTTTCTTGGTAAAACTATCTTTCTTTAAGAAAACTTGAGAAAACTTGTATTACTCTATTCTTAGGTTGTTGATAGTAACTTCATGATTTTGTTGAGAAATCACTTAATCGAAATTCTAGCTTTGAGTTTATTTAGTAAAGTAAAATTCTATTTTTAGATTACTTGAGACATTAACATTATGAAGATGCAAATATCATGAGCATATAAAATAATAAGAACATAAGAAAATAATAGAAACAAATAATAAGCAAGGAAATAAAATATCAAGCATTGGGAACCTTAGCTTCATCAAGGTCCCGATCAAGTATTGGAGCCTTAGCTTTATCAAGGCATCCCGGGACTAAGAATGGACTAGTCCTAAAAGATTAAAGAAAATAAATAAATAAAAGATTGTTTTGACTTGATATGGACAAGTCTAAAACTAGAAAGACTAGTCTTAATAATAATATGAAATAAATAAATTGCATAACTTGAAAGTAAATAAATAACAAATGAGCTTATATGCTCTAAATAAATATATATACATAATATAAGTTAGATTAGAAGCAAATAATAACAATAATAATAACAACATAATAAAATAGAAAGTTTATGTACAAGAACAAAACATGAACATGCTATTGCTTTTACTACTCCTGTGAGTTTCAAAACAACACCATAGTCATGCTAAGTTACATGACATGAATAGATAAATGGTTGAAAGAAATTTTTACCTAAGGTATTTATGTGGTATGATGATGGTAGTGAATGTATGGTTATGTGGTTATGGAGAGATGTAGTTGTATTGCATAAAGAGAAATTCTTGTGGTATTTGGTGGAAGAGAGTTTTGGTAGAGGAAATGTTGTAGAGAGAGTTTATGTAGTGAATTTGAGAGAGTTTTGGTAGTGTAAAAATTGTGTGAAAGAATGAAAGAGGAAGGGGGTATTTATAGAATTTTTGGAGTGAATTTTGGATGTAATAAAATAAATTGAAAAAGAAAAATAATTGAGATGAAGGGGAGAGGGATGGCGCTGGTTTTGGCTTTTTGAGAGGGGGAAATTGTTTTATTTTATTTGTTTTGTGTAATAAAGAAGTAATGTGTAAAGTTGATGTGAATAAAGTTGTATTGGAAATGAAAAAAGTAAGAAAATAAATATGTAGGTGTAAGAAATAGGTGTAAGAAAAAGTAGAGATAGTGAAATAGTAATGAATAATAGAAAAGTACTATGAATAGTAGACTAGACAATTAAAGTATCGGTAGTAATAAAATACGCGTAATAATGCGATATTTGTAATTTTTAGCTACCGAAAAATTCTAAAACTGATATTTTTGAAATCCTTATATTTTTACGAGTCTATTGGTATAAACAAAATATTTTTAATATTCCGAGCTCCGAGATACGCTTTTCGAGCACTGATCCCGTTTGAGTCCGAAGGACACTCGAAATTCGTGAATCTGATATTTTTATGTTACCCTACGTTATTACGAACTATTCTAGGCCATTAACTTAATTTCGTTTTCTAGGGTTTGAAACGCGGGATTGCCGGATCTTAAACACTAGGGTTCGTTATAGGCTTGTTGACTTTTAGGGTTCCGTTTTGATTTCCGATTTTTACTGAGTTATTCGTAAGATCGTATAATTTTCGAGTTTTGATTATTTTATATTTTTAGCTCGACGTCTATGTTTTATCTTATTTTATTTGTGTTTATTTAATAGTTTTTAGTTCTTGGGATCGTTTAACCGAGTCTAGGGTTCTGAGTTGACTCAGTTTGACTCTTTGGTGAAAATTGAAATTTCTGATTCTGAAATTTATCGAGGGTTTTAATATTTTGTTGTTGATCGTTACTTAGATATATTGTCTTGATTTGTGTGTTAGGAAACGGTTAGGTGATTTGATTGATGTACGAATGTTGTTTCGACCGATAGTTGGATTTTTTCCATTTTGTTCTTGAGGGTTTCCTATTTCTCAAATTAAGAAATCTCGTTTTTGATTTATTTAGAATAGGTTTTAACTTGGTTTGCGTTTTAGGGTTTCGCTTCTGGTGTTTGTCTCAATTTAGAATTTGGTTTTAACTTGAGTCGATTTTTAGGATTTAAATTTTAAACTTTTTGAATTATTTTCTATGAATTATGAAAATTTTTTGGGGTTTACACCAACACCAACACCAACACAATCATCATCTTCGTCAACTCATCATTAACATCAATCATCCATACAATACCTAGAAAAAGAACAACAACCATAATGAGCCGAAGCTCAGTACACATAACACATACGACAGGAAGTCGCACACAAGCCTAGCTAAATGTAATGCAACAATCAACAAGTTATTATCTTTCATTTAGATAAACCAAGCAACACAAGAGCACTCACACTCCGAAAACAAGCTACTAGGAATCTAAGAGTCTTGAGTAATACCACAATGCTTAAGGGTTGATATAAGCAACTTGAATATTGATGTCTCCTATGTAATATAACTAAAAAAGAATAGAAGCCTCATCTAGGGTTCACAGTCGTTACACGCACTCTACCTATCACAATCCATAATATAAAAAAGCTCAACCAGTCCCATAAACGTGAGCCCGAATATATTACTTCTCACCGATCAAGATAGATATTACATGATACCATTTTACCCTCCGAGCCACCTACAAATGTCATTACACCATGACGGGATGGCTTAAGCACCTAAACTATCGTGTCCATTCGGATAAGGTTGCTGCTCCCTGAACTGAATTCAATGGCACACGTACAAACAACACTAATTAATTGTTAAGCTGAATTTAAGTTTTAATTCATTTTAGGATGCCTATCCTAACAATCATCATGTAAATTATTGCATACCTTTCATATTAGAAATCCAAATAAGGACAGAGGGTATTTCAGAATCCATTTTAGAAAATAAACCAGCTATCTATATATCTGTTCAAAAATTAAACTCACAAAATTAATTATATCAATTATCCACTTACATCAACTTTTATTAAAACCCTATATTTGATCAGACACTAAATAGGAACCCCGTTATGGTTGTGAAGATCGCCCCAAAAAATACAGACAGTTCTCCTTTATCTGTCAAATTATTTATTTTCTCTTTGTTTATAGTCTCTTATTGCAAAAGCATCAACAAAGCATTCATATATAAAAACATTCATTTCCCAAGTAAACACACATTTAAAACAACATATTCTTCGTGTTATTTATAGGTTATCCTAGCGTATTAGTGTAAAACAATTATTAGATATTAAGCTTATTTTAACTATTCTTAGTAGGTTGATTAGAATTAATCATTTAATTCATTTACTAAGTAAGTTGATTAAACTTAGTCAATCTAATTCCTTTTAGCTCATTGAAGTCTATTTAGTCAAGTTGGACTTAGATTGATTAACTAAGTTCATTTTATATCTAAGATTCATATTTACTTAAGTTTATGATAAGTTAATCTTAACCGAGTTAACTTAATCAATCTAATTCCTTTTAGTTCATTCAATTCCATTTAGTTCAATTGAACTTAGGTTTATTAGCTAAGTTCATTTTATACTTAATTACATGCATTTAACTAGCAAACACAAGTTTTCAACTTTTCATGGATATGTAGCAGTTGGAAACAAATAAAATTTAGGCTTTGATACTTTTATAATTTGTAAAAAATTAAAACATAAAAATTGTAGATCTCTTTTTAAGATTTCTATAGCATTTTGAATCACCTCAATTCGAGATTAGATGAAAAAGTTATGATCAAAATATGAAAAGTGTCACAATAGGAAAAACACAAATCACGCCCATGATTTTTGGAAAGCTGACATAACATGACCTCTAATCCAAGAATCATGCCCATGATATTTGAGTTTTAAAGCTTTTGACTAACCCGAGGTTACTAAGGGATGGATCATGGCCGTGATTTATGAAAAAAGCCCTAAGCAAAGCTTTTTCTTATTAAATCATGTTCGTGATTCATCAAATTTGTCCAACCCGAGCCTACCAAGGCTTGAATCACGCCTGTGACTTGCTTCCCAATAGCCTACATGAACTCCCTTGTTTTTCAAACACTGTTTTATCAAATTTTGACACATTCTACATCAACTAAAACACCATAAAAGCAACATACAACTCATCACACTCACTTAACAACGCCAAATGTACCAAAACTCTACATTCCCAATATCATATAACTCCCATAACTTCATATTCAACATTTGAACATTTCATAACTTCATCAACACACTCATCTACCAATTTTATTACAAACTTTACTTACAACTAACATCAATTTATCATATATATGCAAAACAACGATCAAGACAAAGTAAAATAATTAAAATTAGCTTTTGGAAACCACACGCACACTTAATCTTCTCTACACTTCTTCTTCTTCTTGTTAAAGCTACTTCTAACTTGATTTCCTTCTCCTATCTCCATTTCTAACTTGATCTCATTTTTGATTCTTGAAATTGAGATTTAAAGAGATAGAAGAGAGAAAAGAAGAGAAAGAGAAGAGAAGAAAAGAGAGAAAGAAAGAAACGAAGAAAGAAAACAAGAATAAGAAAAGGAAAAGGGAAAAACAAAGGATAAGAAAGGGAAAAAGGAAAGGATAAGGGAAAAGTTAAGATATTTTAGGGTAAGGGTATTAAATTTAGAACATTTAAATCAATTTCTTTAGTTCTAAATGGGTTCAGAGGATAATTTCAGAATCAATAGATTAGAAATTAAGAACTTAAAATGAGAATTTAATTTAGAAACTTATTTTAAATCAAATTGATATTTAATTTGAGTTTGGGTTTAAGAACTGATATTTTTATACATGTAAATGAACTCAAATTTTATGAGGATTAACGAATTGGAATTTAAGCTAAAATTTAAGGGTTTAGGAATTCAAAATCTCAAATTTCAACTTAAACTATTACTAATCGAATTATGTTAACTTGTTTAATTATATCCTATAATTCGCTTGATTCATTTAATCTATCTAAACTTAATTTCTAATTTAGATAGAGGTTTGGGGTATTTCACTATGTTTGTTGGCTAAAGCATGCATGCCCTTATGGAAGTGAAAAGCGGTAACTTATCAAGGAACTTGGGTTCGGTGATCTATTGAGTTTGAAGCTTACTTTTATTAATAGGAAGCTGCTCAAAGACCTGCTATTTGATTTTGATGAAGATATTCACACGATGTATATAATAGAACATGAGGTGATAATAAGTCTCGGAAAGGTAAAGAATATTTTTGGGCTCAACTATATTGATGTGGAGTGTCACGAAATTGGTGAAGAAATTGAGGATCATTTAAAGATTTTTTTTGAATGATGGAGGGCTCAAAGTAGCATACCTATAGGAGCTAATACTTAAGAAGCATGTAGAGTCATCCCACCAGTTCAAAGTTGCCGCAATGCTCTATCTTGTGAGTATATTCATTTCTCCAACTTTGGATCTTGAAGTCCCAAGAAAATACCTTAGTGTGGCTAAGGATGTAGACAACATTCCTAAAATGAATTGGGCGAAACATCTTCTAGGTCGACTGTGTGAAGGAATCGGTCGGTGGAGAAAAGGCAAGCAGCTATATGTCAGTGGATGTGTCATATTATTAGAGGTATGGTTATTCAATTTATTTAGTTAATAAAGATTGTCTCCAATTGTGCTAACTGAAGGGTCTGTCATTTGCTTTGCTTTGGTTCATTCTACTTCTTGTTATGAAGAAAGTCCTATTGACTCTATAGAAGTGATCTAGTTGCACCTGTCACTGATAACCCAAAACACATAAGATAACCTAGAACATGTGACCTAGCACAAATACATGGTACTTGGAACTGATGACCTAGCACTTTAAGAGGACCTAGAACAAATGTCTTAGCATAAAATACACTACCTAGCATTAATACTGGTACCTAGTCCTAATGACCTAGAACTCAAAAGAGAATCTAGAACATATGACCTAGTACAAATACATTGTACTAGGAACTGATGAACGAGCACATATAAGAGGACCTGGAATTGATAAGAGAACCTAAACTTATGACTTGGTATAAATACATTGTACTTGGAACGATGACCTAGCACTTATAAAGGACCTGGAACAACTGATGACCTAGGACAAAATATACTACCTAAGACAAATATATCTAATGCTAAGATGCAATGTATTTGTATAGGTAGTGTATTTATTTCTAGGTCATTGGTTCGATGCCCTCTTAATTGTGTTCTTGGTCATTAGAACAAATGTCCTAGCACAAAATACACTACTTAGTACTAATACATTGTACCTGGTACTAAATGATGACTTAGAACTCATAAGAGAACTTGAAACGTATGACCTAGAACAAATATATTGTACTTAGAACTGATGACCTAGCACTTGAGAGGACCTGGAACAAACTAATGAACTATAACTCATAAGAGAACCTGGAACAAATGACCTAGGACAAATACATTGTACCTGGAACATATAGCCCAGCACAAAAATATACTACCTAATACTAATACATTGTACCAGGTACTAATAAATGACCTAGAACTCATAAGAGAACATGGAACGTATGACCTAACACAAGTACATTGTACTTGGAACTGATGACATAACACTTAAAATAAAACCTGGAATAAACTGATGACTCATAACTCGTAAGAGAATCTGGAACATATGACATAAGACAAATACATTGTAACTAAAACTTATGACCTAGCACATATGAGAGGACCTAGAATAAACTGATGACCTAGACTCATAAGAGAACCTGGAACATATGTCCTAGAACAAATAAATTGTAACTGAAACTTATGACCCAGAACTTATAAGAGGACCTGGAACAAACCGTTGACTTGTAACTCATAAGAGAACCTAAAACATATGACCTAGTACAAACATTGTACCTAGAATTTATGACCCAGCACTTATAAGAGGACCTAGAATAAAATGATGACCTTTAACTCATAAGACAACCTGGAATGTATCACTTAGCATAAATTCATTGTACTTAGAATTGATTATCTGACACTTATAAGAGGACCTAGAACAAATTAACAATCTATAGCTCATAAGATAGCCTGGAACATATGACCTAAAACAAATACATTGTACCTCAAACTAATGACCTAGCACTTATAAGAGGACCTAGAACAAACTGATGACATTTTAACTCATAAGAGAACCTGGAATAGATGACCTAGCACTTATAAGTGGACCTTGAACAAACTGATGATCTATAACTCATAAGATAACCTAGAGCAAATGACCTAGGATAAATACATTGTACTTAGAACATACGACCTAACACAAAATATACAACCTAACACTAATATATTGTACATGGAACTTATGACATAGCACATTTTAGATTACCTAGTACAAACTGTTGAACTATAACTTATAAGAGAAGTTGGTACATATAACTTAGCACAAATACATTGTACTTGGAATTGAAAACCTAGCACTTATAAGAGGTCTTGGAACAAACTAATGACCTTAAACTCATAAGAGAACCTAAAACATATGACCAAGGACAAATACGTCGTACCTAAAACTTATGACCTAGCACTTAGAAGAGGACCTGGAACATATGACCTAGGACTAATACAACGCACCTAGTACAAGCTATTGACTTAGAACTTATAAGAGCACGCGGTACATATAACCTAGCACAAATACATTATACATGGAACTGATGACCTAGTACTTATAAGAGGTCTTGGAACAAATTGATGACCTTAACTCATAAGAGAACCTGAAACATATGACATAGGACAAATACATTGTAACTTTAACTTATGACCTAGCACATATAAGAGGACCTGGAACAAACTGATGACTTAAACTCACAAGAGAACTTGTAGTAAAAAACTTCGAATGCCTTCTTATACAAAGCGGACTACTGATCACCGAGGAGGAATACCTAGTATGACTTTCTGGGCATCACAATCTCCCACCCCTGTTGAGCATCTCGCATTTCCTCTTCAAATATAGCCTTGAGCTCTTCCCTGGATAACTTATAGCAGATCCCATTGGGACTATCACCTCAGGTTGCCTCCAAATATAAAGGAATGGTGGCCCCCTTCTTGAGGACGTTAGAAGGATACTTATCCACCAAGCGTCGATAGACCTCATTGGCCAACTCAACATAGGAATACGCGCCAAAAGCACCTCGATTCCTTACCATTGACATCAACACTTCATCAAACCTCTCCTCACGATCGATAAAGGAAGCCGAGTCTCTACTCTTTAATCTACGCCTATCACGTGATTTCGAACTCCCTGACCTCGACATTGTACCTCCTTCATCTCTTCTTACCTTGTCGATGAGTCGTTGAATCCTGCCGCCCGAATCATGTGAAAAGGATTAAGCATTAGAAGTACCTGAGTTTGACATTGCCGAAAAATTTGAGAAACTCCTGAAAATTGAGCACAACGGAAATGTTCGGTAACCTTTGTAATGAAATATGGAAAATGTTGTGAAGAAATCCTTGTGAAAGACTGGTATTTATAGAAGAGTGGAGGAAGCGCAAAGGCCCGGATCCCTTGAGATGTGTGAGCAGGCTTCATGGTCCTGACGTCACAACTAATAACCACAGCTGTCAGGCCCATAAGTAACTACTGCTAGGACCTTTCAAATCCATAAGACTCCCTGAAAAAAATAGTACCTCCTCAAATGCACCAAAGGGTATTGAGTACGACACCCAATAGAAACCTCAATGGTCTTCATCGCAAAATATTTGTAATTGAGGGATGCAGCTTAAATGCAAAGTACAGCTTACCAGAGATTGCCACCTTAAGCCAACAACCTCGTGGACTATACACTCTCTTTGCTCTCACAATGAGAGTGGAGGGGACAAATGTTGATAAAAAGAATATAGTCCCCGGCCTACTCAGTCTTTTAGGCTCTAAAATCGTTACAACCCTGGTAAGCCCACTAAGCCAACTACTCGTGATATCTTGACCTCAAGACCCCTTAGGAGGTCAAAGAGAGCAACACCCCTGTAGATACCCAATTTTTGCCCAATTAATTAAGGCTTAAATTTATAAAGTTAATTAAACAAAATCTTCATTTTTGTTTAATTAAACTCATTTTTCCAAAAGCCTTAATTAAGTAATGAGTTGGCTAAGTGATCAAGGCACAGGCCAAATGGCCTGTTGGTTAAATACATTGACCCAAATACACACCCAAGTTCAAGGACCCAGGTTCAAACCCTAGCAAAGGCAAATTTTTGCCTTTTTATCGTCTCATATTTTTGCCTTCTCAAAGTGACTTTTTGCCTTACTTTACATCAATTTTTAACTGACAAAACATCATTAATTGTTGAAATTGATGATACCATTGCAAAGTAAACATGGAATATGAAAGATCAATACACAATTCATGTGTAAAAACAACCCAAAAGTCACAAAATTCGTGCTAAAAAAAATTGGGAAAAAATACAATTTATAAAGCATTCAATTGCACATAAATGAGGAGTTACAAGAATTGATAAAATTGGATGATTCATCTACCCACATTGAATGATTTGATGAAGAATATGAAAGATCAATCATCAATTCATCAGTTTGAAACAAATTAAACACGAATTATTGAATTAAATTCGTGCAAACAAAAAGGCAAAAATCGATTCATTTCTGAAACAGTACGAAACGTAAAATTGAACTTGCAACCTATAAATAGGGGGTACTAGGATCAAAAAGCACAACTCAATTTCAAGAAACACACATACAATGAGTTCAATTCGAGATCTTCGAATTTAGAGTTTAGGATTCGAATTTTTCAAATTCGAAATGATTTGATCAGATTTGGATCAAATTGAGTGTTTTATTAGTGTTAGAAACGAATTTTGATTATTTTAGTGTGCTTGGATTTGATCAAATTAATCAAAATCATCTCTGCAAATTTTCTTTTTATTTTTTAAAACGACCGCCGGCGACCACCACCTCGAACCGCCGTCCACGGTGGTTTCTGAGCGCAATCCACCACCGCCACCAGCTGCGACTCCTCCACAGGAATCGGGCCGACAAACTCCCAGCCGCCGCCAACCACCAGAGCCGCCAGAATCCTCCTCGAAAAGCCGCGACTTCGTCTTCTTCGCCCGATCGGGTCGGATCCGACCCGAAAATCCGAAGTCCAACCCGCCCCTGGTCAACGGTCACCGGTCAGCCCAGATCAGACAGCCCAGATTCAATCATCCAGATCAGACGGTCCAGATTCAATCATCCAGATCAGACTGTCCAGATTTGATCAAGCAGATCAGCGGCCCAGATTCAATCAAGCAGATCAGACGGCCCAGATTTGATCAAGGTGATTAACGCCCCAGATCGAGTCAACGAGATCAGACAGTTAGGATTGGTCTTCAGATCAGACAATCCAGATCGCGTCCGCTTCATCCAACGGCCCAGGTCAATCCGCATTATTTTATTAATATTTTATTATATAATTAATTCCAGAAAATGGTAAAAAATTCATAAAAATTCATAAAAAAAATTCAGAAAAATCCAAAAAAATCAAAATAATTATTTTTCATATAAATTTATTTTTTTTATATATTTTTGAATATTTTTAATATGTATTTATACATAAATTGCTTTTAGAAATATATATTTGATGCATAAAAAATAATTTTAATATTGTAAAATATTTTGAATATGTTGTGACTTTATATGATGATTATCTAAAAAAATAATAATAATAATAATAAAAAAAAAAAAATGACAAAATTGGATTTTCCAAAACTAATTTTTTTTTTAAAAAATGATTTTTGGACTTAGAAAAATATGTTTTCATGAAATGAAAAACCAATTGATTAGATCATAGGATCATCAAAAATAATTTTTATAAAAATTCAAAATTTAATGAACTTAAAGTGAGAAAAATTCAAAAATATAAAATTGATCAACAAATTAAAGTTCTTTTTAAAAGAACTACGTTTTGCCTGATCTCGATTAGCGAGTACGTAAGCACCTGCGGGGCGACATTAAAAAATGAAAAAAAATGTTTTTGTTTTTTTTAATAATATTGTGAATAAGTATTTGAAAATATAAGATATTTTGTTGATATTGATATTCTAAAAAAAAATAAAAATAAAGAAAAGCATATAAAAAATAAAAATGAATGATTTGACTTGTAAATATTTCTGTTATAATATATTATTTGAGTTTTTTGAGCATATAAAGGATAGATTATAAATTTAAAATTCCAAAAGTGGTAACCATTTGGTTTTAATAGGTTAGCCCCCGAATCCATGATATCTGGTTTTTAAAAGTTTGGTTTTTAAATCAAATTTTCGCAGACTAGTAGCTAAGTTAGGATCAACTAACCCATTGATCCTGGCTTTTTATTTTTTCCCGATTTATATTGGGTGGCGACTCTAAAAAGTTTTTTTCAAAAATTAAAATTTCTTTTAACCCCTAGTCGAGGATTCATGTTAAATGGGTTCGGGTTTAATGTGAATCGGGTTAGGAGAAATGAACCAGATAGTGGAAAAAATCCAGGCTCGACAACCCCTAATGTGCATTATAGCCTGGGGCCTCTTCTTGAGGCTTCACCTCAGAAAGATTAATTGAGCTAACGAGCTCAATTAGTCCGCCGGCTTAACCTCAGGCCTCACCCTTTTCTAGCTACAGTAAGCATCCTGATCACATCTCGTGATCGGGAGGACATCAACGGCTCAATCATACTCCTAGAAGCCATGACTCTTTAGCTTAGGTATCCTCGCCACATCAAGTACTAGCTTTTGTACAACCCCTCCTAGTATAACCCTAAAATCCTATACATACTGCCTATGCCTCCCTGGCATGAGTAGAGGAGGAACCAAAAAGGAAAAAAGGAGGACAGATAGAAAAGAGTAATCATATATTCTTTTGTATAAACCCTACCTATACCCGCAAACTAACTTAGGCGTTAGAGTAGTTGCACCGTGTAACAACACATGTGATTTCTTCCGTTGAAGAAACTTTAGGAGTCCTACTAGTGCACGATCAACATCCTTGAATTTCATAAGTTCTTCTGCAATCTCTGCTGGGGTTACCTCAATTTCATTTATAAGATTTTTATATCAGGAAACAGATGGTAGCTTTTTATGTTGAGATAGTTTGAAGCAAGGATGTGGAGTCCACTTGGCATGTAATAAAACATGCGAATGTACATATCCATGCAATTTGGTCTTAACAATGCAGGATCAATCCTATCTTTGTAGTTTGTAGTGAACACAATTATCTTCCCATCTCCACAATTTGACCACAATCATTCGATGCAACTTAGTAATCCGGATAATGTCAGCTGCCAAATAGGAAAATGTTGTGGTAAGTAAAGGATGCCATGTTATTGTCAAAGCCTTCAGACTTAAGTGCGCATGAAGAAAAAGGAGGCCAAGTATACAAATAAAGTTCATACTAAATCTTATAGATAAGATGGTTTATAGTGTTAAGTATCAGAGTAGGATTCAAGTTCCTTCATAGTAACTTCACCCCATTTAGAAAAGTTCCAAGGAGGGGCTGTCAAGTAGTAAGTATGAAACCCAAACCAAATTTGCAAGCTAGGTTTCTAATAGAAGAGTGAAGGAATTAAATAACCTACTAGCTACTCGAGTGCAGCTTAACTCAAAAATAGTTGAGTTGACTCGAGCTACTTAAGTGGTTAATAAAGTCAAGCTCAAATTAATAATATCTTATTTAACTACATGGAGCCAAATTTGAGTCAAGTTAGATACTGATGTTACTATAATTGGAGAAAAATTATTATCTATATAAATTAAACTTAATTGAGTAAAGCTTAAATTTGTTGGGTGTCACTTTAAGTCAAGTTCAATACTAAAATTCTAAACTTGCAATTTTAAAATTTTAGCCAAACTTACTTGAGCTAATGTATCAGATAGATTCAACTCGTTAATAGCGCAAACCTTAACTTAAAAGGAGCAAGAGTACAACAAGCTTACCTAGATATCGTTGTCATGAAATCTTCTTGCATTCCTATCTTGCATCTAGATGCTGCAATCAATATCTTCAATGATGACAATGGAACAATTCGCAGTTGAAACCAATATGTTACGGAGATCCAAATTTGTATGTACGTAAGTAGCTCCAAGTTATATATGTTGAACTTCAAGTAATTAGCCATGGCTGCAACCAAGCTCGATTTTCCAGTCTGAGACGGTCTATACAGCAAGTAACCATGTTTCCAAGCCTTTCCAACTCTTTTGTAATAATCCCTCCTATTAACAAACCTACCCAAATTATCCATAGCTCCTTCTTTAACTCAAGATCCATTGCTATTGTGTTGAATGTGGATGAATGATTGAGACTAATCGATCCCCAAAGACCCCCAACAAAACTTCTTGTGAAATGCCCATAGGAGTGTAGCTTCACCACCTTGCTTTCTTCTCTTATGGTTTTCTCTCTTGCCACCATATATGGTAAGTACTCATTCAGCACGGTCTCTAGGGCTTCCGATGGAAGTTCAGGTGGAACGATTTATTCTTTGACTTCTTGAGCAAAACACCATTGTTTTCATAATCTATGGTTGAGATCTTGTAATCTCCTAGATTTTATGATACGGTTTATGCTTAAATCCTAAACCAAAAGTCAATCGAAACCCTAAAGTCAACAAATGTATATTAAACCCTGGTAGATTTAGATCCGGCAATCCTATACTCTTAACCCTAAATAACAAAATTGAAATAATTGTGGAAAATAGTCGTAATAATATAGGAAGCTTGAAAATATCATATTTGATATTTTTAGTATCTTTTGGATTTGAATGGAATCAATTTTTAAAAATCGTGCCCTGTACATTCGACGGCAAAAATATTCCGATAATACCAATAAACTCGTAAAAATACAAGGATTTCAAAAATATCAGTTTTATAATTTTTCGACATTTAAAAATATCAAATATAGTTTAATTACGTGTATTTTCTTTACTATCGGTATTAATTTGTCTTATCTACAATTCATAATACTATCTATACTACTTCACTACTATTCATTTATTTCTACTTTTTCTACACATATTCTTACACTCTACATACCTATTTTCTATTTTTTACATTTCTCATATATCTTCATTCACATCAAACCTTACAACTTATTACTTTTAATTAACTAAAATACAAAAACAAGTAAAAAACACACACACTCTCCCCTCTCTAACAATCACGCCGACTACACACACAAACACACAAAATTTATTTTTTTCTTTTTCAAATTATTTAATTCACACAAATTTCCCTCCTCAAAACTCTATAAATAACCCTTCTCTCTCCATTTCTTTCACATTCATTTACCTTAACAAAACTCTCTCAAATTCATTCCACCAATCTTCTCTCCCAAATTCCTCTTTTCACTTTTCTTTACTACCTATTTCTTACATACTTTCTACATACACATACTATCTAAAACATTTCTTACACTACCAGTTTCATATTCCCGTTTTAGGTAAATATTCTTACCTATATCTTTCTACCATTCATTTTCTATATCATGTAACTTAGCATGACTATGGTGTTGTTTCTCAAAAACTCATATAAGTTGTAGAAGCAACAACATGTTCACGTTTTGTTTTTGCACATGCCAAGAATTCCGTTTTTTATTATCTTGTTATTATTATGATGTTATGTTATTATTATTGTTATTATGCTTCTAACTTGACCTTGTATATATATTGTTATCTATATGTATATCTATATATTTTAGAGCCTAAATGCTTACTAACTTACTAATAAGCTTATTATTATTATTGCTTCTATTATTGCTTTTCTTTTGCTTTCTTTTTCTTTTCTTTTTGGGACTAGTCTATTCTTAGTCTCAGGATGCTTTGATGAAGCTAAGGCTCCCAATACTTGATCGAAATACCTTGATGAAGCTAAGATTCCTAATACTTGACCTTATTATTTTGCTTCTTATATCTTTCCTATATTTTCATCATTTTCATATTACATACTTATGTACATGCATCATTATAATGTTATTGTCTCAACAAAAATAAAGAGAAATTTTCTTTAATAAAGGAAAAAAAAAACTAAACTCTTTTAAGATATAACTTGTCTCTAAATCAAGATTCTGTTATCAAACACATAGGAAAATTATTTTCAAAACCCATCAAGATTTTTCTTAAATAACAAATAAAAGATAATGTTATTAAGGAATTAACTAACAAAGCTAAACTTTTATTCTTTGTAATAAGTCACATGAAGTTTATCAAACTAGTGTTAATAGTTCTTTGATAAACAAATTTTTCTTAAAAAGCTTACTTATAATATTTTTACCAACTCCATAATAAAAACAAAAAACTAGACTAATTTTCAAAGTTAAAAAACCAACTCACTAATTAATAAACCCACTTAGAAAAATAAAGGTTTTCAAGGTTCTAAATGATAAACACATTTTCAAAGAAATAAAAGAATATAAACATAATAAGCTCAAAAACAATGGATATTATCAACAACTTAAAAAGATGATTTCTTTCAAAGTGAAAATCGTAAGGAGATTAAAAGACCAAGTTTTAGAAATAAAATTATTTTTAAAAAAGTTAGGAAATAAAAATATAAGAGGAAAAATACTTATTTATCAAAACCATTTTTAAAGAAAATATATACAACTCAAAATCATTATAGGTTATCAACAACTTAATAAAAACTTTGGAAACTTCATTTTTACTAGAAGCAAAATTTGTAGAAGATTATAGTTAAGGAAAATTTATTTTTTTTGGAAAAGAATTGGAAAAACGAAATAAGAATATACTTATTTACAATAACCTAAGAAATTATAAAGTTCCTCCAAAACACTTTAAAAAAAATTGTTAAGATTCAAGTTTCAATACCTTAAGATAAATTATTTTACGAAAAATAATCGTGAGACAACACCATTATAATTTTTGCATACAATATGAGTATATATATACTCAAAGGATTTTTCTATTATATGCATATCTATATTTTTGGCTAAAGGATTTTTACCGAAGTTGAGTTTGGAAAATTATTTTTCAAACACTGAGATTTTTGTGGTAATTCTGTACCATGTCTTTTAGAGACCCAAATAATCTTTTATGAAGAAAATAACCTTATAAATGGATAGATCTTTTCGAATAGGTAGAAAAAAGTATATAATATGCGAAATTTCGAGTTAAAATGAGTAAGTTATGGCCATTTTAAGTTAAAATTTTACTATATACGAATTTTGACGAACTTAGTAGAATAGAGTTGCAAGTTTAAGTAGAACTTCCAAGAAATACTCATTTTGGGTATTTTATTTGTACAGGTGACGTGGAGTCCGAACTACCTTACCTAGAGGATTACTTCAACTAAGAAGCTTTTGCTACTTTGCTACTATGGCCAAGTGAGTTTAAATTATCACATTTTGTACTTATGTATTTGCTTGTAGTTTAGCGGTACTGGACTTTAGGAAAAGATAAAACATGATAGCGCATGCGCTTTACTTATATGATTGAAATTATGATAAGTATATCGAGGCGGAATTGTTAACTAATCATTGTATGATTTAGTATAGGAATGATTTGTCTGCAAATTCTATGATCACTTATAAAATGTCTAATATTATTCCATGATTACTTAAATAAAATGATTCATGCATAACACATAGTGAGTGATGTGCGTTTTATCCTTGACCAAATTTAATTAATTTATAACCTATGATCTATTCCTATGTACGGTCAACGCTAGGCAAGTGCACCTATCAAATTGTAGCATAGGACTTAATTATAGGGTCGTATTCCACGGGGTCGTTAGCAAGTACCACTACTCGCCCTCTTGTTTATTATCTAGCCGATTGAATAAGATTAAGTTAAGTAACTTAAACTTATAATTAATTGCTAATATATTAATTACAAAAATTCACTAACAGAACATACAAAACAAAGCTTTACTATAACAATATCACAATCAATAATAGGTTACTCCATCATACTTGCATGAATTAAAACCAATTAATCCTATTAATTACTTATCTGCTGAAATTCTAAATTCATAGTCCTTATTCTCATAACGAACTAATTCTAATCCTGAATACATCTAATAGAATCTCTTCTAAGTAAATGGACAATTCAGAATTGCTTTATTACGTTTTTATCCTTAAATTTTCCTAAACTATATAGCAAGCTTCATGATAATATCTCTATTAACAGGAGTAGCTTGTTCTAGTGACTTAGATCTACTTGATGGAATTATTCTCAACAATTTCCATCAAGATCTAGTGTAGAATCTTGTCGTGCACTACAATTTCCTAACTTTTATGAAGACCCATCACCAGAAATTAGTAATTAATTGGATTACCAACTATTAAATACAAATTTCATGCTAATATGACTTCGTAACCCAAGAATCTACTCAAACATGTTAAAATACGAACACAAACTTATTAACAACAAGATTAATAATGAAAACAAGATAAGAGATAGAGAGAAGAAGAAAACCCCTTTCTATTACAACAATAATGGTAGAGTCACAAACACAAAACACTTGATTCCAGTAGTCTCTCTCTCGTTTCTTCCAGAATCGAACAAAATATATTCACTTTATGAACAGTTACAAGATGTTGATGATAGAAACTATGAGTTGTGTAGGTATGTAGAATGAATCCTATATCAATTCCTGAATGGGTATCATCAATTTATACCTACTCTCTTTCTAAAGGGGTTAAGAAATGAGAATATACAACGTTTACTAATGGATGTACTGTTTAGACGAAGGTTGTAAAAATCATATTGTTGCTTTCCAATTAATCACGGTCGTGACTCAAGTTTTCTTCTAATTTCATGCTTCACAAGTTGCCAGTCACGGTCGTGATCTTCACCAAGGTAGGTACTAGCTTTGATAAAAACTCCTTTCCTCCTCATTCACGACCGTGATTCCACTCTTCAAAGGAAAAATTGTGGTCCTTGCTTCAAGTCATGGTCGTCATTGGCTTCAAGGTGGAAAATGACTTTGTTGCTACTTGAATCACGCCCGTGACTTTAAATCCTTTGGCCAAATTTCTTCTTTGATTTCTTTTAATCACTCCATTAGGTTCTAATTTGACCTGAAATGAAAATAAACACTAATTAAGTATCAATTCTAATACAAAATCTTATCATTAAACTCAGAATTGGACTTAATTTGCTTATTATGAATAGATATAATCCATGCTTATCAGTGAGTCATATTGCATTCATTACTATACCCTTGGTGGATCAAGGGCATAGTGATGAGGTCGAGGAACCTGAAAATATACTCTATGACTTCAATTGCCCATAATTAAATGGTGAGTAGGCATCCAAATTAACTATAATTTAACAATTAGTAGGAATCTGTATAAAAACTGCAAAAACTTCATTTGTGGACTATGACCTTGCTGCCCGGAACACCTAACCACTGAATGAAAGGGTAAATCCATTCAAACATATGATTCCCGAAAAATCGTATGTATTGTTTGCTCACGTGATTGATTGCATCTCATATGCTTGTTAAATAACTTGATTGAATATTGATTGTTGAGTACTTTATTTATGGAATTAATTCTCATAAGCAAGAAGCTTACCCATTTATAGATATCTTTTGTAGCACCCCTATCTATGGTTGAAGCCCCGGGGTTATTTCTCTCAGGTATTACCTTTTTGGCCTAAGGAGTTTTTGAGAGAAGTCAAAAACTAGATGTAGACTTAGACTTCTAAGTAAATCTCCATGTAATTATTTGAATACACTTTGATAGACTATATCTTTTGAAAGGGGAATGTCGCTTTAACTTTTTATAAGACCTTTATATTTCCATAATTCAGATATTATGTTATGCTTTCTATTCTTAAGCTGTTATATGAATGTCTTCTTAAATAATTTGTTTCAAAGTTGGTCCTCTATGATTGTATGTGTACGCCTTACACCCGATATCAAAGATTATGTGATGACTAAGGTTATCATACTTAATCTTTAATATTGAGTGTGGCAAATTGTTGCATTTAGGGTACCCTTTGGGGCATGACACATCTTAGACTTGATGGATATGAATTCCCAAACAAGTTTCATGCCTCCATATATATCTACAATCTTTTCGCCTTTGTCGATGGTGATGGAAATTTTCTTCTCCTTTGAGTCCATACCAACCTTGAGCTGTTTGGTTAATGGACCAACCCTTGTGCTTAAGTAGGTCTCAGAAGCTTAGTAGACTTCTTTAATAGAGACTCCTCTACAGTCATCAATGACTAGAGTCATCTGGGACAAAAAACTACTGAAAACTGAATCCATATGTGATCAGACTCTGTCCCTTAGTTGTTGGGGGTATGAATTAAGAGTTAAGGTGTGGATCTCATTGAGCATTGCACAATGAGCATGGCTGATGCTTTGAAAGTAGCGTATGTTGAGAGCACCAAGGTTGTTGATGGCATGTTTGGGAGTAAAACATTATGTTGAGGAAGATGGAAGAAATTGTTGTGATGAATTTTTATGTATGAGGTTTACAAAGTATTTATACTAAAAAATCAATCACTGAACTTATTGGAGAAGCTAATTCCAATGTTAATTTTTTATAGTTGTTCAGTCAAGCAGGTACTTGTTAAGAAATATATATGTTGAAAAGATAAATATATAACTCACGTAGGAGTTGATAGCAGAAAATAAACAGATAAATGCATTAAGTAAGTGCATCACATATTTTCTTTGATTGATGGAAATTCCTTGCCTACTTCTAGCTACTTCCATCCCAAAAAAGAACTTTAATTCTCTAAGTACTTTGGTTTCAAATTCCTATTTGATCTTCCTCTTCAACTAAATAATTTCTTCAACATCGTCTCCTATTATAATTATGTCATCCACATACGTAATTAAGATAGGTTTCAATCTATTTGCTCCCACTTTAATAAACAATGTATGTTCAACCTCACTTTATTCATATCCCAATCGAACTAATGTATCTTAAATTTTTTAAACCATGCTGTTGTTGACTATTTTAGCATATAGAGATATTTATTTAACTTACATACTTTACTTCCTAAGGTAAATCATGGTGGCATCTTCATATAAATCTCCTCTTCCTAGTCCCCATTAAGAAGGGCATTTTTCACATTTGGTTGATGCAATTACTAACCTAAATTTGCTGCAAGAGTTAAGATCACTTGAATGGAATTTAGTCTAGCCACTAGAGCAAATGTTTCTTCATAATCTATGCCATATACTTGTGTATAGCCCTGAGTAACTAACGTTAATTTCTATCTATCAACACTCCCGTTTGATTTATGTTTAATATTAAAAACCTATTTACCTCCAACAGCTTTCAGATCTATAACATCTCAAATTTTATTTTGATATAAAGCTTTATTTCTTCAAGAACTACCTCTTTCTATTGATTTGTACATTGCTTCCTAAATATCTCTTGGTATCATTTACTTATCAACTTTAGCTAAACTAACTTTATAATTAGTAGATAATCTTGAATAAGTTGCATAGTAAGAAATTGGATACCTGTCATATCCTTTTGTACATTCTCTTCTTTCTTTTCTTAATGCAATTGGTATATCATCTTTCTTTCCTTGTTGTGTTTTATCTTGGGTTTCATCCTCAATAGTGGGTAAGACCAATGCCTCAAGGAGAGCTGTTGGCTTATGTAAGGATAGTTCAAGCCTTCAATAGTACACTAGAAGAGGAGGCTGATTTGAAGTATTCTCTAATAGCAGTAGGGACTCTATCTCGAAGCTATTTTTTGACTAGTTTAGGACTTCTTTAGTAGACTTACAATTTGGGCTTGAATCATTTGATATATCTATATAGGGACCATTTACTGATTGAAGTCGTTGTGATCGTGAAGGTTGATCTAAAGGAGCATGTATAAGACAATAGTTAGGTAAAAGGCACAGATCCTTTTATTCACACGATCCTTTTGACTCTCCCTAGACATTTGTATTGAAAATACGGTTGCCTTTCAAGCCAAATGACATCAACAGTGATAAAAAATCTTTTTGTTAGAGGGTGGTAGCACTTATATCCCTTTTGAGAAGGAGAATGACCAATAAAACACACTTTAGAGCTCTTGAATCAAGTTTATGTTTGTTTTGTGTTTTATTTAAGACAAAAGCTATGCAACCAAAGACTCTTGGGAAAAAATATGAAAAGATGAACTTTAGGATGTCACTCAATAAGAACACTCAAAGGTGTTTGAAAGTTCAAGACTTTAGATGAACTCTATTCGCCAAATAAGTAGCAATTAACATAGCTCACCCTAAGGATAGTTTGGAATAGAATATTCAAACACAATGAACCTAGTAATTTTCAAAGAGATGCTATTCTTATGTTTGGCAACTTCGTTCTATTGAGGAGTATACGCACATGAACTTTAGTGAATTATTCCACTATCTCTAAGGTATAATTCAAACTCATAAGAGAAATACTCCTTCCCAGTATCAGTCTGGAGTATCTAATGGTTTCTTGAAACATATTAGAGACAAATTTGTGAAAGTTTCTGAAAACATGACAAATTTTAGATTTCTCTTTAAGAAGAAATATCCAACAAACACAAGAATGATCATCAATGAACGTCGCCAACCATTTATAACCAGTTTGTGTTAAGCTATGAGATGTACCCCATATATCGTTATAAATTATGTGACATGGTTTAGATGGTTTATAAGGTTAGATGTGATATGTATTCCTTGATAGTTTTGCCATGATGCAAGATTCCCAATGGAAATCTCTAAGTCTCTTATTTTTGAATAAATTAGGATATAAATTACTCGAATACATAAAACTAGGATGTCCAAGACATATATGCCATAGTAACACATCTGACTCACTTGAGACGGAGGTTCGGGTTTGTTTTTGACACTAGAACTTGCTCTTATTATATAACAGAGGCCATTACTTCCTTTAATATCATGGATCATCTTCCCCAAAGACTAGTTCTGAAAAACAAAGTTATTAGAAGAAAAAAAATTACCTGACAGTTCAAATCTCTAGCCAATTTACTAACAGATAGTAAATCGCAATTAACTTTAGGAACGAATAGAGTGTATTAATAAGGTTTAAATTGTCCAAACTTACTATCTCCTTCCCTTTGCTACCACACATTCTCCATTAGCTACTGAACTTCTTTTATCACTAGAAGTAATTGATTCAAATAATTGAAAGGAATTGCACATGTGGTCATATGCTCACTATCAATAATCCAACAATTTTGTTTAACATTTAAAGATTCAATAGCAAAGCTACCTTTCTCCATAATGGTAATAAAAGATTTTTCACTTTCTTGACTTTGATTGCAGAAAACTTGCATTTAATCAAATAATTGCCGAAGAAGAGTAATTTGATCAAAAGAGAAAGTCATACCAAAATTTGAACCACATAGTTGATTTTGATTTAATTTAACCTCCTAAACTTTATGGCAAAAAAAAAAAAAAAATCCCAAACTTTGAATTTTTTGGAGCTCACATCTAGAGTCTCGGTGGTGCCGGTTAAATACCCAAGTTTTCCATTGCCACATAAGTTGGCTCGATTTTATTTTTATTGAGTAATTTGGAGACCATGGTGATCAACTAAGGAAATGATGAGATTCTAAGAGTTATTTCTACTCTCATCAGTTTGGTATGTTCCAAAAAGGAAATTTATTCTTGGGGATTGCTCTTGATTAATTTGAGGAGGTTTATTCATGGGGATTTGATTTATGTTGATATGGATTGGTTGGAGCTATGATATATTGAAGAATAAAATAGGTAATGGGAGAATCTGTTTCCTTATTCATGATACTACATAATGTACACATAAGACCCCAATATATAGGCATCTCAAATATGATAGGTGGAGAAGGTAATATCAATCATAATTAATTACACCAATAATGTAATCTATTGCATTTGACTAAAAAACTTTGAGAATATGAGTCATTAAATTAAAAATACACATTTAGATTTCCAATATTTTTCATATATGGAAATCAATAAAAAGAAAATATTAGAGATGAAAATAAGTGAAATATTTATTTTATGCATTGTAACTTATAAAGAAGTGGAACTAAAATAAGAAAATGTAAGTTAGTAATTGATAAAATTAAGCTTATATCATTTTTATGAAATATTAGTAAAATGGATAATTTTATAATTATTTTGTTTTTCATCATTTTTCAACTTATTTCCCTTCAAAGTTGGAGAGAAAAAGAAATGAAAAAAAAAAGTAGAGAATTTTCCATCTATTTGATTACTTTTCTAAACTTTTCATTTGAACTTATAGTTTACCAAATATCAAAAAAAAAAAAAAAAAATTTCCTAAAACAGGTTTCATAATTTTCTGCCTATCTAAACAAAATGTAATACTCATTTTTGCTAGCTTTCTATGTTGTTTTGTTTTTTTATGAAGGTCGAGGTTTATACGAGTATAATACATGTCTAAAGTTTTTGTGAAAAAATATTATCAATATACAATTTTGATTAAATTAATTATCAATATATCGTAATAAAATTATGTTTAAAAAATAATATATCATAATTTACACATAAATCATGAGAATAAATATCCTGTTGTTATATCACGATTAGAAATCACATTAGGGGGTTAATCAAATATCAGACTAGAAGGAAGAGGACCTTTTGTTTGTTTGCGGGCGTTCATTTGCTTCCCCACGAGCATCCAATTCGATTCTTCTGACCTTTCCATTCTACCTTTACACCAAAATCCCACTCAACAAACAAACACCCCATTTGTAATTTTCTCATCGCTTCACACTTGCGAGGTAACTTCCCTTGACCTTCAACAAAAACACACCATCACCACCATGTTACTATAATTCTAAATTCTGATCCTCTTTTTCTATTATCATTTTACTTGTTGGGTTGAATAATTTAAATGCGCTTTCTGTCTTCACTTAGAGTTGATAATCGAGCTCAATATCAAACATTTCGTATGTAATTGAAACATCTCAATTTAGGGTTTTTGTTTTTTATTTTTTTTCCTTTTCTTTTGAAGAACGTATGTTCAAAACGAAAAACCCTAATTTACGTATTTGGGAAGGAATTGGTTTTGTTGGAGTGTGTTCTGTTCTGATGCTTTGCTTAAGAAATTTCATTGCTTGTGGTTAATGTAAGCGTTTGCGTGTGACATAGTGTTACCGTATCTGTTTCCAATATGTTACATAATAGGGTACTTCAAAATAGGATTAATTCCTCTTTTACTTTTTATTTTGTTCTGTGTCTCCATGGAGATGGATGATAGCAAAGGTCTCTCAAGAAGATATTCCCTCTTTTTTGCTTTCTTTTTGTATTTGTTTTTGTTTTTGCTTGAAAAATTGTACCTTTATGCTGGCTTTTTGATCAATTCTAGATTATATAATATGGTTCTTGGTATAAGAGCAACGAATCTGATGACCCTTTTCGTGAATTCGGAATTCGCAATCCGCTTAGCGGTTGTTGATTGTTTTACTTGACATCCTCTAGCTTCTATTAGTATTCAGAATTGGGTTTTTAGATGATGGTGTAGTAGTACTTGTCTTTGTATATTGATATCAGATCCTTTGTGGTGTGTCTGATTTGTGATAATCTATTTTTGTTGCTTATTATGATGATTATATGAGTTAAAGCATCTTCTGTGGGAGTGATATTGATAGTTCATTCACGGGCATATGGTTTTTGTTTTGAACTAAATGAGGTAAAATTACATTTTTTTTGCTGTGATTTAACAGGTATACCGGGGGATGGTAGATGTCTCTTTCGTTCTGTGGTTCATGGTGCATACATAAAAGCAGGGAAGCCATCTCCCAGCGACAGCCTCCAGAAAGAACTTGCTGATGAGCTTAGGGAAAAGGTAGGAGCCCACATCACAACAGAACAAATGGTGCCTTCATAGGCTGTAGTATCTTCTTTTGTTCACATTGTATTTTGGCTGTGAATTTTGTTAGTGATAACTTGACTGTGCTTGATTAAACAATATAAAACTTTTTCCTAGAACGCGTTCCCCTTTGTTCAATTGCTCTGTATCGAGTTCTAAATACTTAGAACTTTAATGTATTACATCCTTGCATTCTGTTGCAAAATATATTATATGCTTAACATGTAAATTCTGGGAAGTAATCCATGTCATACAGGTAGCAGATGAATTCATCAAGAGGCGAGCAGAAACTGAATGGTACATGAATCAGAATTTCATTGTCTATATCTTTGAAACACTAGGTCTTTCTTGTTAACTATCATATTAAGATTATGTAAGATCACTTCATTTTTTAATCTCCTCACACGGAGGATTATTGAGAATTTAAGTTGTGTTCTATTAGACACCATCCATCTTAGTATTCTTGTGGCAAGTTTAATATTGAACCAGCTTCAAAAAACTGTCAATAGCTGAAGTTTTGGAATAGTGATCGCACCTCATTGCTCCTTGCTTTGATAGGTTTCTTGAAGGTGATTTCAACACGTATGTTCTACAGATGCGACAGCCTCATAGTTGGGGTGGAGAACCGGAATTACTTATGTGCTCACACGTCCTAGAGTGAGTCTCGACCTTTTTTATCAGATAATGTATGGTCCTACACAAAAATTTGTTGCTAAGATCTTTTGTAAATGAATCTTACATTGAGGATTTAGATTTACCTAGCTGAATTTGAAATCCTATATGACAAGAACTTTAGATTATTTGTTTGCAGTACTATAGGGTCTTATCTAGGAGTGTTCGCGGTTCGGTTAACCGGTCCGTGGCCTTATTTTTTGATCCTAACCGTAATAATCGGATTTTCAATATCCTAAACCTATCCATTATGAACGGTTAACCGCCTTAACGGTTAACCGTTTTTTTCGGTTAATTTTTTTGGTTTTCGGTTTTTAACCGTTTGACATAATGGTTATGCAAATTTTGCAATTAACCATACTTTTCAATATGTCCGTAAAAAAATTAGAGTATTTTTTTGTATAATTATATTAAAAACTATAAATTAAGAATGTAAGACATGTAAAATAGTTGTTAATATATATCGGTGTCATCAAGATAATAATCATAATAGCTTTTTACTCATGTGTTCTTATCAACCTCGATCAATTAAACTTAATACAAAATCTCAATCAAATACCACCATTCTAATTTTCAAACATATATGCATTTGTTTATTTTTATCTGAATTATTCACTTTAACATAATTCATATTGATAATACTAAAAAAAAATAATTATATGGGTATATTATAAATTATATATATATAATTACGGATCGGTTAACCGAATCCATCGGTTTGTAGAATCTAAAAACCGAAACCGAAACCGAAAACCGAAAAAATTAAAAATGCTAATTCTAAACCGAAACCGATGGATCGGTTAACCGCTTTTTTCGGATTGGTTTCTCGGTTTCGGTTCGGTTATCCTAAACATTCGGTTTTTTTGCACACCCCTAGTCTTATCCCTTTAAGATAGATGCTCATACAGTTTTTGAAGTTACTCAAATGGAGTTTTACGTTTCTTCTTTTTAAGTGCTATCTAGTGAAAGAACAACATTTGACATGTTGTATAAGGTTTTTTTCTCATTTAGTTTGGGATTTTTTTTAAATTTTTATTATTTTGTAAGGAAAACTTAGTTTCGGAATGTGGGCACATATACAGTAGAGAATTTGTATTTTCAACATTCTAGTCTTAGCATATGCGAACTTGAAAGAAGACAATGAATATTCTTAATTTTGAAAGGTAGTGTATAGAAGAAGGGTTTTACATTGGAGTTCAAGAATTTGGGGACTATTGGACTTTTAGGATTGTACATAACAGGTCATGCTTGTAACTATTTTCAGCAAAAAAGAATTCTATAACCATAGAATTTTCGTGAATATCAGATACCTGTGCCAGTAAATCCCAAATACCACAATGCCATTCATTTCCTAAATTGATCCACCTTTAATGAAAATTACTCTTGACCTATAACTAACTTTCGTGTGGATGAATGGCGTAATATACCTCCTACAAACAGTTCATTGCAGTTTTATACTTATATAAGAGTGCACTTGTTCACTTTTTTTTCTTCTTAAGAAATAACATACAATATTTTACATTTAGGCTGCCAATCACAGTTTACATGAAGGACAAGAATTCTGGTACCCTCAAGATTATTGCCGAGTACGGCCAAGAATATGGAAGAGAAAACCCTGTCCGGGTCTTGTATTATGGATATGGACATTATGATGCATTGCTTGGACAGACCAGCAAAGTTCAATCTAGACTGTAAGTCACCTACTTCCCCAATATACATCATATATAACTCTTGCATATGTCTTTTTGTTACTTTGAAAATTATTTGTATGTTTGATGAAAATATAACATTTTATCCAAAAAGTCCTATATAACTCTAGGCTGCTGGCTTTTCTGATGGGTCTTTTTCATGCTGGCTGTAAAACCAATCTCTGTAACGTTTTAATAACTGATGAGGTTCTAGCCATTGACCTTTCTTGGAACAATGACAGGTTTAGGAGAAGATGAAGCAAGGCAGTGGGGAGTGTTGAAAATTCTTGTGGTGTACATGTCATGTGGAACTTGGCATAAATTAATATGCTTTGTAAAAATTGTATAATATATGTTTTTCGTCAATTGCTACTTAGTCATTTCTTATGAAGACTGCCCAATCGTCAAATTGTATCCAGGCTTAATATCCTTGAAATCGCCACAACCACCAGCATCACCATGCATTAGGCTCATATGTAACCTACGACACGAGCCACTTCAACCTGGGCGTCATTACTTGTGCATTATATACCAGACTTATTGTTGAGTATTTAGCAATATTGGACTTTTTAAACTGCTTCTGTTACTATAACTCTCTATCTTCTTCCTTCTCTCTTTTTTCATTCAAGCCATCGTGACTGGAAAAGGCCCTTGGAAAACTTGTTAAGCCAGCTTGCAGACCCAGGAAACAACAATAATGCAGAGAAACCCGCATTCATTTCACCAAAATACTACGACTGAGGTAAAATGTAAATGTCCTTTTTGGTTCTGATTAAACGATGAAAATACCCATGTTTTTGTGCATGAGTACATCTTCCCTATGTTCAGGTGGAAACATGGGAAGTACATGGATTTTTGTGACTTCACTGAGATTGCCTTTTCTGGTCGAAAGCGAAACCCAAATCTCATTCCTTTTTTTTCCTGGAAATGTTCATATTTTTTGTCGATTTGAGAAACCAAGAGAATAAGAAATCATATCTTCAGCAACAGCAGTAAAAACAATCATCGTTCACCCAAAATCTACTGCTTCTTCACACCCCTTAAAGAAAAATAAAGGCAAGTGAAGGAGAGAGTGATGATTGTGTTCGAGAACGAAGTAGACAAAAAGATCTCTCGAGCTTTGAGAGTTGTCTGTATCTTGGTTTTCCTTTATCGTGTAAACTCACCCCAGCATGCGCATGGATTCAAACCAAACACTGTTTCGCATGTATTGCTTATCTCAAAAATAAAAAATAAAAATGCAAGTCCTACGCGATGCACATTCTTGCATAAAGCACGTCTTTATCTTTTTTGAATTTAAAAAAAGTTGATCTGCTTATCAACACTTTCCTTCTGTTGCTTTTATTTTATTGCCTTATGCAAGTCATGGGCTTTAAATTTGATATTTACAACCAATCTGTTGGTTTCTCATTAATGTCTTGATAACCACATTTTGACGTTGCAATTACCAGGAAGTTTATTGGATGAATAATCCGAATCATCAAATTAATGATTGTAATTTTTTTTTTTTGCCTTGATTAATGATCGTAATTTGACTTAGGATTTTTGTCTCATTTAGCAAACCCTTCTTTAAGCAAGGTTGTAACTTGGAGGTCACTACGTACTCATACCCAGCCATGGTATCCTGTCAAAATAAAATCTTGTCTTGCATCTCGATTTTCAACTCTGCATGGAGGTATTTTCATCATGAGCTAACTTTTATCTTCAAAGTTTTTGTGGCTTTAGCGGAATGGCAGTAGCTTCTCGGTGGTCGATATACCTATTCTTTAATTCCTATAACGATAGCAATGAATTTTGAACCCATGTTATTCTTGGGGTTTTTAAGGGAAATGCTACAATTAGTGTCATCATAAAATAGTCTAGCTATCTAAAGCTTCGGTCATCCTTTTATCATGATGTTCTAAAGCTTCGGTTACCCTTTTATCATCACCTAAATCCCAGTGTTCTGATATGCATGTGTGTTTAATTGATCTTATGGGTTTAAAAAGTCCCACATTCCTAAATTCTCAACAATGAGTCTGGTATATTTGAACTGGTGCGAAGCCTGAATTGAACCTTTTTTTTATTAAAAGGAAGTTAATTATAATAATATCATTAGCAATAATTATAGTATAGTGTTAATAGCAATAGATTAAAATAGTGGTGTTTGCCAATGTTATGTTAGTGAACTCAAAAAGTTCGATTAGGTATCATATTCATCAATTTCAAAGTTGGGTATTTAATTGCGCAATTTTGAAATTGATACAGCAATTTTTTTATGAAATGGGGTGTATCGATAATTTTTATTTGATTTCACTTTAAATTTAGTAGTTGTGTATTATAATATGAAGTTATTAAAAGAAGAAGAAGATATGTGAGAAGTAAACATCAACTATTTTTAGCTATTTAAGCTAGTAATTATTTCTAATAAATGGTTTTTACACTCAAAGTGAAGTGGCTGTAAAGGTTTGTTTTTTTGGAGAAAAAAAAAAAGGACAGTTTTAATTTCATGTCCTAATAGTCCTATTAGTTGTAATTTGAGGATAGGCGACCCTTTAGAAAATAGAAGTTTGGATATGTAGAGGGAATTGGACAAAACCTTTAGATATGTAGAGTGAAATGGCCAAAAACTTATATAAAGGGTTGCCTATCCTCAACTTATTCCTAATAGGACATGAAATAAAGGTAGTGCCTTTTTAGGGGCTTTTTTTTTATTCGGACTGGTTCACAGGCCATTTCAACAACTCTAATCTGTTAACAAAAAGGAAGTGAAAAATTGTGGATACCGAGCTTCCATTGACAAGGCCGCGTAATTGGGCCTATTAACTCTGTGCCAATGTTTAGTTAGAGCTGCATAGAAGTTTTCCATTTCACAAGCCATGTGGGACTCCCTGTTCTGTACCCATTATTAAAAACCAATAGACATGCACTAGATGTACGTGTACAAAAATTCATTATAAAAATATAATTAAAATATGAGATGAAGAGAATTTTTTAAAATTTGTTATAAATGAAATGTAGATATGAGAAAATTTTCTTACTCGTGTGGAGATTTCATGAAATGCTGTAAAAATGATATGAACTCCAAAGGGGAAAAAAATCCAAATACATGAAAGTGTATTTATAATTATATGTGATATTTTTCTTGACCTAGTGGATAAAATGTCCTATGCTTTGATTTTCTTCTTGATCGGATTGCATATATCATATATGTGTCCACTCATTTGACACTTGATTCTTAAGAAACTATCTTACCAACTTCTCTTCTGAAGTTCCACCATCAATAAAATCTTGTCTATTGAAATTAGGAAAAGGATATCAAATTCGTTCCTTGTTATTTCAGTAAGAGTCAACCTACCAATTAATTTTAGGTTTGAGCCTATTAATTCGTTTTGACTTTACAAGCAGATCAATCGGGTTTAATTTATGGGTCAAAGCATTAAAGGAATAGCAAGTAAAATACTAATTATGTACTAAAAAAAGGTGCTAAAAGTGGGTAATTTTTCAGAAAAGGAAACAAATAAAACCTTGTCTATTGAAATAGGGTAAAGGATATCAGATTAGTTCCTCGTTATTTCAGCAAAATAACGATTTATTAATGGGTAAAAGGGCAAAAAAAAAAAAAAAAACAAATGCATCAATGAAAAAAATTCAAAAATTTCAAAAATAATTCTAAAAATACGGCATGTAGAATCGTGAATCAAACCCACGATTTGATTTCCGAAAGAAATCAAAAGTTACATCTATAATTTATTAAAATAACATAAAAAATCGTAAATTCAACTTATGATTCTACATCGCGGCAAGAAATAGTGAGTTGAACTTAAGTTTCCACCATGGATCAAAGCAAAGTGTTAAGAGTGTAACAGTAAAATAACACACCCATACTATAAACTATGATCATGATGGACGGGGGCTACACTACGGGTGCCCTGTTCACTGTAAAGAATATAATGCAATTAAAATACTTTTTTAATACTTAGGCTGATATTATACATAAAAGCAATACCATAAAATTGAGAAAGCAATGATACATATTATTTTATTCATAGAGAGTTCTAGTCTTCTAGAGTGATTTTAAGCCGAAGTACCAAATTAGGAAAAATATACTTTTACTTATGTTGGTGTGGGCCTCACAGATAAGCAAGGCCCTCCAAAAATAAGAGTATGCCACTTCATGCGGCGAACACACGGTATTCTTTAGTAAAAGGCGAAAGAATAGTTCGCTTTGTGCTCACCGCGTGGCTGCTTGGGTATTGTGTTTGGCTGAGGGCTGATTTTGACAAGTGCAGAAAGAAGCTCTCTCCTTTGTTGGAACAATGCGGGACAAATTAGCTGCTTCTAAACTAAGTCGGAGATATATTTAGAACTCCATTATGAATTATGATTACTCTTGAAGGTGATTTCGGCACGTATGTTCTAGAGTAAGTCTCGACCTCTATCTTAAGACATTAATCATCATATGGGCCTTCACACAAGTTTGTTGCTAACATGTTTTGTAAATGAATCTTACATTATGGATTTAGATTTGCCTAGCTGCATTTGAAATCCTATGTGACAATAACTTTATGTTATGTGTTTGCCGCAGGTTTAGGTTCTTATCCCAGATTTTGAAGTTATTCAAATTGAAGTTTTGCTTTAGTTATCTAGTGTGAGCTCAACGTCTGACCTGTTGTATGGAAGTCTTCTCCTTGAGTTTGGGGATGTTGGAACGTATACGGTACAGCTTTTGCATTCTCAACATTCAAAAATTTGGAGACAGTTGGGACTTTTATGACTCTACATGACAAGTGCATTCTTCAAATTATTTTCTGCAAAAAAGGATTCTATTATTGGGCGCATGTACCTGATATTCATTCACTTGTTTTCCTTATAAAAAGTAACATACAATTTTCTAAAAAAAAAAAAATAGGAAGAGGATTTGTTTGGTTCATCTTATTCTAGTCATTTTCATGTATTATTTTTGTTGTTTTTAAATAAATCATTAGTCAATAAATAAATATAGATGAAAAACAGACATTATTACTCATAAACAGATCAAACAGATAAGATACAAATGTAGAACAAGTATGAATAAAATATAAATAAAAATCAGACAATCTAAACGGATCCTGTTATATGAAGGACAAGAATTCTTGTATCCTCAAGATTATTGCTGAGTATGGCCAAGAATATGGAACTGAAAGCCCTGTCCAGGTCTTGTATTATGGACATTATGATTGCTTGAACCCAATGGGGCAAAGTCCATTCTAAATTGTAAGTCACCCAATTCCTCAATATATGCCTTTTCTGATTGGTCTTCTTTATGCTTGCTATAGAACCAGCCATTATAAAATATTAATAACTGATGAGGTCCGAGTCCATCGACCTTTCGTGAAACAATGACAGGTTTAAGAGAAGATGAAGCAAAGAAGTGGGAATTATGCATAACGAAAATTAATGTGCCTTGTACAGACTGTATAAAATTTTGTTTTACGTGATATCGCTTTGTTCTCCATAAGCGCCACTATACTTGGAGATGCTACAAAATGATAATAATAATAATAGTAAAGAAATAACTAAAACGGGTTTCATAGCTCTTTTTTATTTTTTTTATTTTTTACGGGAATAGTTATGACCTTTTCTCCGACTGGTAATAGTTATTTCTGCAAAGAAGAATAGGTCTTACTCTTGCAATTTTTTCTCATTACATATAAATCCACCATTGCACTACTGTTGCCAACCCTTCACCATCAACATTACTAATCCCATCGCCACAACACTGCATTGCCACAATCACTACCATTAGTCTGAGCAAAATTTGCCTATATTTGGAAATCTTACTTGATAAATTTACAGTTTTATATATGTTTAATTGAATTTATACATAAATCTTGTCAAATTCGATCTTCGTGGGTAGTTACCGGAAAAAAAAAAAGTAATAATTACTGTCATTCAGTTTTAATGCTAATGGTCCAATATACATCAAACCCACACACATTCCACAATCTCTACCCCGACCAATAAAATAATCTATTGCATCTCTTCCAACAAAACATTATAAACTAGACTAACTTTATTGGAAAATAGACGATAAAGGACAATAGGTCGAAGTCATAACACAAATTCAAGTATTATACTACTCCCACAATGTTTGTTCATCCTCCTAAAGTGGGACATGCTCCATCTCTCTGTGCTCTTTGTTTAGTCATGTATCCAACCCAACCAACCTCCACATGGGACATAAATCTCATACATAAAACTCCTCATCACTTCATTGTTTTGTTTTCAAGTCAAACTACCTGTCATGCTTTCTTTCATCAATTTTATAGTTTGACCTTTATTCATCCTTTAATTCACAAATCCCTGATATAATCTGTTGCTTCCCCAGCTGTGAAACACACAGTCATTATGAGGCCATGGCATTTAAGACAGTGCTGGCTCCGGTAATATTGGTTTAGGTTCAAGGAAAGCTCTCCCATGCAACAGCACAAACATAGAGAGTTGCTGCATACTTCACTGCCCTTTGTATAACATTGTTGACGTGTCAGCTTTTGCATAATCATGCAAAAACGGTCAAATGGGTCGAAAAGGGGTGGTTTCTTTCACCAACACCACTAGGCACTAGGTGTTCTTTTTTCCTTTGTTCTTGAAAATCACAGCTTCATCTTCTTGCATTAATGACAAATCAAGTTCTGTAATGGTAGCAGTTCACTATTACTTCTCCCCATTCGCCCATTATATTCTTGATTGCTTACATCAGAGTTCGTGAAGCACCAAAGAGTTATCATCCCACATACTTAAATTAGTTAAAGTTGATCTGGCCAGGTAATAAAAAACATCGAACTACAAATCTGCTTTTACTATGTTTGTGTGGGTCTCACCATCTGAGTAAGACCCTCCAAAAATAAGAGTATGCCATTTAAAGCGGCGAGCACACGGTATTCTTTAGTAAAAGGCGAAAGAATAGTTCGCTCTGTGCTCACCGCATGGCTGCTTGGTTGGGCAATCGTGCTGAATGATGGTTTTGAGTAGTGCATGATGAACCTCTTTCTTTGGTTGGAACAATGGGGGACAAATGAGCCACTGTAACAAACTCAAAATGTTCTTATAACTTAATCATTATTACTCTTCGACTACAATTGAATTTACAAGCCAAAAACAAATTCACCCTTCAGGTGTGTAAAGGGAACTATTTCTCTTATCTATATTTTGAGAAACATTTTTTTTCCCTATTTTATTCTTTATTTAATGTGTAATTATCTAAATAATTTATAAATATATCAATAAAGATCAGAAAACATTGTTCCAACTTTTTAATCATCTAAAACAAACCATCACATTTGTATTTCTATAACTTTTGGTAAGTACTTGTTTAATGTTTCTTTAATATAATTGTACTCGCAATATATGTGCATGGTTTCTAAAATTTTAAATATTATAGGTTCATAAGTAAAATTTATCAAAGATTTATAAAGAGAAGCATTACATCAATCTTCATCATAGTGGTGATGGCATATGGCTGGATAAAACAATATACTAAATTTTAAAAAGGATCAATTAAATTTAATATACATATAATTTTGTTCTTGTTTGGCAGCAAACTTATTCAACAACAATTTTTTAAGTAGCTTAAATGCACAGGATTTTTCATTTTTGGCTTTGTTTTTTAATAATATTTTTCTTTCTTCATTTGCAAAAAGCATACAAAACCTGAAAATTACTAGTCAAGAAAGTAGCTAATATCCAACCCAATCTCCACATGGGGCGAAATGTCACACAAAAACTCCTCATCACTTTCCTTTTTGTTTCAAGTCTGACCACTTGTCATGCTACCTTTCCCTTAATTTCATATTTTGACCTTTTATTCAAATTTGGCCTCACAAATCCCAGCTTAATTGTTGCTTCTCAGTCACAGGATTTATACATAATCTCTGAAATCACACGAAGACAGCCTGTATCTTGACTTACACAGGTTGTTATGGTGCTGGCTAGGGGGATATTTGTTCGGCTCAAGCAATTAGCCTCCCCATGTTACGGCACAAAGAGAGAGTTGCTGCATACTTCACCACCGCTTTGTATATATTGTTGAAGACATCAGCTTCCATAATCATGCAAGAACTGTCGAATGGGTTGTAAAAGAACGGTTTCTTTCGCCAATACCGCTAGGCGTTCTTTTTTAATTGAAAATCACAGTTGCATGTTCATGCTTGATGAAATCAGGAGGGAGTACAATTACTTCTATTATGTTCTTGATTGCATATATTTAGTCATGGGGCATCAACCTTCTGCATATCATGATGGCCTGCTTCCTCATTCTTACCAGAACACAATATGGGGGCAAAGTGGTTTATAAAGTAAAGAGCTCTAATTATTAGTTTACCTAAACATAACTAGCCCAAAATTACCAATTTAGGAAAATGAACCTGGTGTGGGTTTCACAATCAGATGAAACAGGAGCATGCCCCCAACATAGGAAAATGAACCTTTCACTTACGTTTGTGTGGGTCTAACACCCAGGTAAGACCCTCCAAAAATAAGAGTATGCCATTTTATACGGCGAACACACGGTATTCTTTAGTAAAAGGCGAAAGAATAGTTCGCTTTGTACTCACCGCATGGCTGCTGATTTGACGGTTTCGCTGAAGGTTGCTTTTATTTAGTGCAGAATAAGCTATCAGTTTCGCTAGAATAATGTGGGACAAATAAGCCACATATAAAAAAACTCCTCCATTCTAATTATTCTCTTGGTAGTAACTGCATTTACTGATATACAAGCCCGAAAACAATTTAAACCAATATTTGTAATTTCATGTGGAAAGGTAAAAGCATCATTGCTCTATAAGTCAGTTTTATATTTTGAGAATATTTATAACTTTATGTTGGCTTTTTAACCAATTCTTGATGACATATTATGGTTCTTTTCTAAGAACAACTTATTTGATGGCTCTTCTTATGAATTCGCAATCCGCTTAATAGTTGTTGATAGTTTTGCTTAAAAACCTATAGCTTATATTGGTACTTAGAATTGGACTGTTGGATGATGTCTTGGTAGTACTTTGCTCTCTATTATTATTAGGTCTCTTCAGTGAGTCCAACTAGGGTTGATCTGTTTGGTTGCCAATTATGATGATCAATATTTATAGCACATTTATGGACTTATGATATTTCCTTGCGGAGGCGATTTAACAGGCATGGTATGCAGGGGGGGAGGTAGATGTCTATTTCGTTCTCTAGTTCACAGTGCATACATAAGAGCAGGGAAGCCATCTCAAAGTGAAAGTCTCCAGAAAAAACTTGCAAATGAGCTTAGGAAAAAGGTAGGAATCCGCATCACAACAAATCAAGTTTGGTACCCACAGTAACATAATATTTTTACCATTTTCTTTTCAGCCACTATACTCTGTCTTTACAACAGTTGCATAAAAATTACACTGCTGTGTAGTAGACATATGTAGAGGTATTTTAATTTTGTGAAAAAAATATGTGTCCGAAAGGGAATAGCAAACGATACGCTATATGGATAATTATGTAAAAAGATAAGAATAAACAAGAACCTAATACGTGAAAGTTTGCTTATAATCAACTGTGATAGTTATCTTGATTTGGTAAATGAAGTATCCTATACTCTCTCTCTCTTATTTTTTTCCATAGGAACAAGTGTCCTATACTTTGAATTGCCTCTTGATCATATTAAAAATATTTGCCCATTCATTGGATTCTTAAGAAACTATTAAAAAAAAAAAAAAACACTTCATTGGGCTAATATATCCAACTTCTCTTGTGAAGTTCCAATATTAATAAAATCTTGCCTATTGATATGAGGAAAAGGATATCAGATTAGTTCCTTATTACTTTTGGCAAGGACCAACTTGCCAATTGATTTTCAGTTTTGACCTATTGATTCCTTTTAACTTTACAAGTGAGTGAGTCAATTAGGTCTATTGACATCGTGAAATGGATTGGAGAAGTCCTCCGCCCACCATAAGTCATGGATTTTAACAAAATTTGTCAACATTCGATCTTATTCAATTTTTTACGGTTTCATCTAAGTTTAATAGAATTTATATGTATAACTGGTCAAATTTGATCTCCTTTACAACTTTTGATGAGAAAAATTTTATTAAATCTGAAGAATCAAGTATTGTACAAGTGGAATTGTAAAATACTAATTATATACAAATATATGGTAGTGATGGTACAAAATATATCAAAATTCACTCCCATCCCATTATCTCTACACAAACAAATAAAATCATCCAATGCCTATGTCACGGGATTAATGTTTAGTACATTCCTATGCGGCACATAACCCTCTATGCCTGACAATCAGAGGCTAAGTTCAGGCTGGAAATCACACACAAGAGTTTTAGAGAGGAAAAGTAAAGAGAAAAGCTCTGGGGAGAATAATATAATCATTATTAAATGGGTGATTTACGAACGAGGAAGATCTCTTATATAATACAAAAGATCTCTAAAAATGAATGGCCAAGATTATTGTGATCTAATGACTAAAATTAACTCTAACCTACTACCCTAACTACTATTTCTACCTACTAATATAGATCGAATCTGGACATTCCTTTGGAGACCTCTAGAGTCTTCTAGATACTTCTGAAATCTTCTTAGTTCATGTTCTGACGTTTGGCATGGATCTTAGGCAGTGTTGGGCTTTAATAAAATCATATATTCGACCCGTTTTCAAAGGTCTGTGACACCTACACATTATAAACTAGACTACTTTATTGGAAAATGGGCATTATGGACCAACAGCTTTCAAGTCCTAACACAAATTCAGCCACTATACTATTCCCACAATCTTTGTCCACCCTGCTAAAGTGAGACGTGCTACATCTCTTTGTTCTCTTGTTTGGTCATCGTGTGTACTTCTAAAAGGGCCCTGGAGTATGTTTAGTATGGTCCAAGTGTGTGACAAAGGTTGAACAAAAAGTACAAGTATGTCATTTGAAAAAAAAAACTAAATCAATGGCCAAAAGAAAAATTATCTGAAAAAAATCCCTATTGCCATGCTTCCTTTCCATCAATTTCATTTTTCCTTTTATTCATCCTTGAATTCAACAATCCTATGATATAACATGGTGCTTCCGTTCCAGGCTTCATAATTAGCTGTGAAAACACACCAAATTCAATATGATGGCCAAGGCCATTGAAGACAGCCTGTATCTTGACTTTACCGGTTGTTATGGTGCTAGCTCGGGTGATATTGGTTTGGCTCAAGGAATTAGCCTCTCCATGCGATAACATAAACGTAGAGACAATCACTGCATTACTCTGCCGCCGCTCTATATAACATTGTTGAAGGTGTCCCAGCTTTTGCATAATTATGCAAAATCCGTCCATTGGGTTGAAAAGGGGCAGTTTCTTTCTCCAGCACCAATTTTCTTTTTGTTTTTTATTTAAAATCACATGTTCATGTCCTTGCATTAGTGATGAATAAGTTATATAATGTCATGTTTGTTACTTAGAAATAGTTCAAAATGGAATGAAATGATTGCTGAAATGATAAATTCATTCTTTTGTTTAGAAACATCATGAAATGAAATGAATATAGTATTCATAAAAAATATCAACAATTAATGTGAATGATAAATTTACAAGAAAATAAAACAGTAATTATAATAGCAATTATTAATAAAGATATTCCCCGCTTTTAAAAATACATTCAAACACAAAAATGATAATGGAACCAGAATCGCGAATGGAGAACAATTACTTCCCTTTCTCCCATTAAATTCTAGATTGCATATATCAGTGGTAGTATTACTAATCTTTTGCATATCAAAATGGCCCGCTGGCTCGTTCAAGAAAAGCAGAAAAGAAGTTGTGGTTGTGTTTGGTCTATTAACCTACGTTGCTGGTCTGAAGTAGTATTCACAATATAGTTGCTACAAAGAGCCAACATAACCACCAACCTAATTCGTCAATCTAGGAATATAACTTTAAACTATATCAGTGTGGGTCTCACAGCAAAGTAAGACCCTCCAAAAATAGGAGTATGCCACCTTATGCGGCGAACACACGGTATTCTTTAGTAAAAGGCGAAAGAATAGTTCGCTCTGTGCTCACCGCGTGGCTGCTTGGGTATGTTGCTTGGCTGAAGGCTGCCTTTGAGTAGTGCAGAATGAAGCTCTTTCTTTTGTTGCAATAATGTGGGACAAATGAGCCGCCTACAAACTATCTCAAAATTAATTTATAACTTAATTATAATTATTGGCCAAAAAAAAAAAAGACTTATTTATAATTACTCTTCGACTACCAATTGAATTTTCAACTCAAAAAACAAATGAACCCTTTCACATCTGTGAAGAGAGCTATTTCTCTATAACTCAGTTCTACATTTTGAGCCTTTTTTTTTTTTTAATCACATTATTCCATGTCTGATATTAAATAATTTATGAATATATATCAATAAAAGATTAGAAATACAAACTAATCGATGTTATGAAATATTCCAACTTTTCGATCATCTAAAAGTTATCATAACTGCTGTATTCCTGGTACTTTTGATAAGTATTTGTTTAATACTTCTTTAATATAATTGTGCTCACAACGATTGAGCATGGTTTCTAAAATTTATAGTAAAATTTATCACAGATTTATACATATAATTTTGTATCAAAGGTGGTGATAGCATATGGATCTAACAAAAATTGGATAAAACAATATATCAAAACTATAAAAGGGATCAACTGAACTTAATATACATATAATTTTGTTCTTTTGGTTGCAAACTCTTTAACTAAATTTTTTTCCCTAGCTCTAATGTATCATCTGGGAGATTAAAGATTTACTGTGTTGTACCAAGGACAGGTTTTATTTTGGCTGTTTCTTATTTTTCTTTTAAAACTAATATTTTGCTTTCTTCAACTTTTTTCAAATTGCAAGCTTTTTAAAGACTCCATTAGTTGTATATTCAATACTCATTATATTGTATCATCCAAACATAAAAAATGAAATACAACTTGGAATTACAATTCTATTTCAGCTCTATTCTTATATACCAAATATGACATAAGTGGTGCTTCATTCTAACTTTAGGTTATTCCACAACTTACAGATTCTTTCCCCAGCAAACATCCTCCAACTCCAGTCATAACAACAATCAATGCACGTCAACACAATACATATCTAATTATTTATCAAGTTTTTGCACACTGACATAAGATTAAATGTAACAACATCTAAATTTTTATGTCTCATCTGCTCAACTGAGGCTTTAGCTATTCTTCTGGACCTCCAGTAATCCCTTTGCTATACGAACATCATCTTTAATAACTGAAGAAATAAACTTAGTTTAGAATCAAACCCATGAAAATACTTAACTAAGATTATAACAAGGGTTTAAGGTTGACTCAGGTCTCATCTAGTCAAAAGAACCATCCACTAAAAAGAAATGAAGGAATGAAGAGAGCAAGAGAAAGAGAATCCGACTCCAAAACCACTCCTATTCGTTCAATAAATGTCAGAATTTCATGGAATGAACTTCCATTAAGCAAACAATTAATTGCTTTCATCATGGTCATCCAAAGAAATTTCCTATTTGATTCACTCTACCATGATATTTCTTTCCCCTTATAAATTGTTTTCTTTTCTTGTGATGACGATAGTTTAAGCCATTTCCATTAATTTCATTATCAATTCAAATGTGAATAGCTAGCATAAATGACAATGAGCAGCTCGTAGAATTATACACGTCAAGTCTGATGTCCAATTTAAATTGTTATCGTGCGACTCTTATCGTTCATCAATCAAAGCTAAGGTGAATTAATGAGAGCAGAGAGCAATATAGAATTTCAAGCTAGTGAAACTTTATAATCCATAGGTGGAATCTTTAGTTAGATACTAGTAATTCAGTTTATAATGGTTTTGAGTTAAGGTGATTAAGTAGAATAGAATGAAGATAAAATCACTAATTTGTAAAAATGCCATTATGGTTTTCCAACACCAGTGAAGTACAACCACACAACATCCGCGTGATCATTTCCCTCGACTTAGAATTGTAAGACAATACAGGGAACCTTTACAAAGTGGAATACCAGATTTAAAAGAAAATAATAGCTCCGTCTCCGGCTCACAGCATGGCTAGACGGACAGACCCCGACCGAAGTGGGATATCATGTTGCACCATCAGAGTAGAAAACAACTACAGGTCTTGAATAAGATAGAACTTGACCACCCTTTCCCTCAGGCTACTGATTTTAAAAACCCTCACTACAATTGTTGGGGTCACCGCAAAAGCGTGGATCCCTCTAAAAATTGGCGTATGCCACTCAAATGCAACGAGTACACGGTATTCTTTAGTAAAAGGCGAAAGAATAGATCGCTATGTACTCACTGCGTGGCTGCATGGATTGGGAGAAGTCGCTTGCTTCTTCTTTTGTATTAGCTTTGGTCAACCTTGTCTGCTTCGTAAGCCATGTGGGACTTTTTTTGTACAATGTATCTCATTATCTGAGGACGCGGACTGACAAGAGGAGCTTGTTTTATGGTCATTAAACTACATAGGATACATAGTTTTAGTTTCAAAGATATACGCAATTCCTTGCTTATTTAGATTTCACTTTTGACTTAATTTAATAAATTAAAAATTATCTGCTTTATATGGAAAAGAAACAGATATGCGTATATGTTTCGGTATTTTTGAAGCATCGTGAATGGAGTTGGGAAGTCTTGAAGTGTAAAATAAAAGAAGTAATAGTTATTGATTTATGTCTTTGCACTTAAAATGATACATAGAATAGATTAAACATTTAACCAAAAGTCCTCAAGATCGCATATGATTTGTGATCATAAACATGGAAGAGAGATTTTAGATTAAAATAGGTAATAAAAAACAATGATTAAAATTCATCTTCTAAATCCTATAGATAGCTATCGTCAAATTTTCAAATCGTGTCATATATTGTTTATTTTAATTCCTTACCATTAATATAGTATAGGGAAAAAAAAGGTTAAAACAAATTGTGTATATATTATCTATTAACAAGCAGACAACGCACCTATGATACTTGTATAAATATAAACAATTCAACGTATAAATTGAATAAATATATTTTTTGATAGGTTGGAAGATGACAACCTTAATTATGGGTCTGTTTGTTTTAGCTTTTTTTCGGCAGATACAGACACTTTTTCAAACTTTTTTCTAATAAATTATTTATCAAGAAATAGATATAGATAAAAAAAAGTTGACAGTTCTCATCAAAAGATCAAATAGAACAAATATATATAAAATTTAGATGCAAATCGGATATATTTTATACATATCATTTTAAAAAAGATACAGATACAGATGAAAAACAGACAATCCAAACAGACCCTATATTTTCCACAGGTAATTTCTTCATATTGGGCAGAGGTTTAGATCAGTGTATAAATATACATGCTTAGGCTAAAAAGGAAAAGATTATAACTATTCACCCCCTATTTAATTCTATTCAAACCCTATTTAATTTCATGATTTCAAAGATACCAAAAATATTTTACGCGGAAAAAACTATGTCTATTCAACCCCTATTTAATTCAATTCAAACCCTATTTAATTTCATGATTTCAAGAATACCAAAAATATTTTATGCACATATGCTAAAAAAGAAAAAGCTATATCTATTCAACCCTTATTTAATTATATTCAAACTTTATTTAATTTTCATGATTTCAGGTATATGAAAAATATTTATACTAAAGATAGTAATGGGGTGGTTTTGCTTTAATAGATATAGATATCATATATGTAATGTAATATATGTTAATGTTTTTTACAATATCTAGCAATAACTTTTCATGTGCCAAATTGGTTTTATGGTTGATTCAACACCTAAATCAAATGGAAAGGCTCGCATTCATATATAAATCTCCATTAAGGGAAAATAAACTTCTTGGTCCGTGACCATACTTCGATTTGCTTGATCTTAGGCAGCCTATGTTTCGATGATATGGCCAAGAGATATGATCATTCGTAATAGGAAATAAACATGGAATCATATACCTTAACAAATATAGGGAGTTTGTTAGAATCAAAAGCCAAACAAGACTTAATTGAAGACGAGAAGAACAATGTCACGGATCAATCGGACTTCTTCTCGATAAGCTAGAGGAACGTCGGATAGAAAAATGGCCATATGGAAGCGCTTTGTTTAGATCTTTTTTGTTACATCAAATTGGGGTTGTAAACAATCCAAGGGTTTATTTTGATCATCTGTTTTCATCTATATCTGTATCCAATTCGTATATGTATTTTATCTGTTCTAGTTTATTTGATCTGTTTATAAGTAAAAATATCTATTTTTTATCTAACAAACAGTCTGTTTGAAAATGGCTACGTGTTGTATGTATACCAACGAAATAAACATGCCCTAAATTGAGATGTAATAATACCTTAAATTTAAGATCAGAAGGGTCTCACCTGTAAGATAAGCTATAAGACCATCCAGTATAAGTTGCAAGTGCATTGTTAGAAAAATGGCAGGACATAAAGCAAAAGAAGCTTTCTCCCCTTTTTCTCAGGATGATGTAAGACAAATAAGCAACACTACAAACTAGCGTGCTTGTTTTTGTTTGAGGGCACCATGTGTTCTTCAGATCACAAAGGTGTAGAAACCATTATGAAAGACAACATAATTCAAAAATACAGTTCTACTTTACTGCTTGCATCACTAAGGTGAGTAAATAATTTAGGTAAAAACAATAAGGAATAGTTTTCTATTTGGCTGAGAATATTTATAATCATAATAGTAGATATTTTTTCAAGTATATCAGTTGTGGGTCTCACCTATTAGGTAAAACCTAGATTTATGTGATTTTATGCAGCAACCACATAGCCACATAGTATTCTTTAGTAAAATTCCTTCTCACCGTGCTTGCTCCGTGGCTGCACAGATAAAATGTTTAGCTAGAAGCTGGTTTTATAGACAACAAACCAATTACACATCACACTTTTCAACTAGCAATTAAAATTTACAAATTACAAACCAATAGTAAATTAACCCAACTTTTATAACTACATGTAAAAGTACAGGCACTACTTAAAATGCCCATCAACCTTAGTGCCTCGAACATGATACAATCAAGGTCTTCCAAGTAATAATCATTTCTTGAAGATAATGACCCATAAAGATACTTCATTTCGATTTCCCAGCCAACCCAACTACTCCATTTTGATTTCCAACGATATCCACAATCTTCAAGTTATTTATTTATCAAGTTCCCATATATTGGTAAAACATAAATAGTAACCCTTAAACTTCTATACCAACTACATAAGCAAGTCATTAGCTTTATATATATATATAAAAAAAAACTATCATTTGGCCCGAGGGGAGATTGATGCTGGAGCATGGCTTATGGGTTAGAATATCTCATTTAAAATGTGCATATAAAATTTGATTAAACTGGGATTTAAGCTCAATGCAAAATGCCCTCGAATTGAATTTAAGCTTACACAATGTTTATATGATATGAATTTTTGATTTAGCTATCGTTTCATTACCATCCCAAAGATAGGCCCATGCCACATGCAAAATAGAATATCAATAAAATTTGCCATGGCCACCAATAAAGGTAGGAGAACATTCATTACACCTTAACATTCCAAATTTAATTTAGAGAACACTCAAATCAATCATAAGTCATTACTATAACATAAATATATATATGCATATGCTTATATAAATGACAACTAAATATTTTAACCTTTCTTTGTCCATATTTCCTTTGATAACCATTGCTCTTATTTTACTTTTCATAAATAGGGGAAAGAAATATGGCATTTGAATATGGAATCATAGGCCAAAAGCTTCTGTAATGTTTTAACTTGGTCACATATGTACTAAAAGTGTTCATTTCTTATTCCTTTTTATTTCTTAAATTGCAAAAAATATGGCAATAGTTTTTATGCTTTACAATTCACTAATTCTTTGTTTCTTTTTTCCATTTTTTTTTATTTTTTTCTAACTACCAATTTTATAATCTATGGTTTCCTCTATGAAACAATAATCCGCACTCTTATTATTTTGCCTAGCATAGGATGGAATATTTCTAAATAGGTATGCATAATTTGAAATTCAATAAGTGGACAAGTATAGAAAAAGAGGGAAAAACGCCAACATGAAATCATAATCATAATAGTAACAACATTGCCAGTACATCCTCTTAGGTCACATTAGACCTTGTAGATGGAGTTAGCCCAAAAGTAGCTTGCTACTCTTCAAAGCCTTAGTGCACCCATCACCTAATCTAGAGACACCACCCTTCACACAACTGGTCTTTTACCTCCAGACAAGGCAAGTACACCATGTGCATTGCCATCTTGTACCCCATGCAAACAAAGAAGGACAAAGTAATCACCACCAAGATCCATCAACAAGTGATACCCATCACCCTCGAACCATCAACCAAGATGTTGCATGTGTGTTTATGAGAGGGATGGTAGTCGTCGTCGTGGTGGAGGCACGGTTTTTTGCTTTCTGTGGTGTTTTTTATGGTGATTTGGGTTGGTTTTTAAAGAGAGAGAAAGAAAATCAAGAGCGATAAGATTACCTTTTAGAGAGTTTGTGTGAGATAGGGGGGAGAGAGAGAGTCTAAGAGGGTAAGTTTTGAGGGTAAGAGAAAAGTGAGAAGTAATGAGAGGAGAATTGTGATCCCACATTATTAAACCATCAATAAATTGCCTGGTTGATTAAATTGTCATTGAAATGGAAAGCAAGAAGTAGAAAATGAAGATGTTAGTTAGGAGCCTTTATTAGAGATAGGAATCCGTCATTAGCAAAGTTTAACACCTTCAACATCATCCCTATTTTATGTGTTGTAGTAATATGTTAAATTAAAATATATATTTTATGTGTTTTTATAATATATTAAATTAAGGTATATTTTATGTTATAGTAATATACAAAATTTGTATATGTTTTTATATGATATTTAGGATATATATTATATTTTATATATGACATATTTTATGTATATTATATGTTATTTTCAAATTATAAAATAACATACCATATGTTTATATGTTATATATAGTATGTAATTTATATGTTATATAGGATATGTAATTATAGTACATCATATATTTCATCATAAAACATTTAATATATATATTATCATATTTATGTATTTATATGTTATATTAGATATATATTCTATATGTTGTGGTAATATATCAAACTAGGATATATATATATTTTATATGTTATAGTAATGTATAAAATTTGTATATGGTTTTACATGTTTTTTAGGGATTATAATTTATATGTTATAGAAATATGTAAATCCTTATACATGAAATGTGTATAGTACATATATTATATGGCGCGGTTGTTGCAGCTGGTCTACCACATGCAACAGGCGTGCCGATTGACCTGAGAGGAGTTATGTATTGATGATACATGTAAGATGTCGTAGAGAGAGGTGTAGGAGGAGGAACAAGCAAAGCCGCTATCTCGAGTGCATGAGTGTCACAAAAATCAAATCATGTAAATTCAGTCGTTCTTGACTCGTTCTTTGTAAAATAGTTTTTTGATCTTTTTTGGAGATATCACAACATAGCTTTTGCATTGCTCTCAATCTTAACAATACTCTGAATAATCCTAAAAGAGAAGAGAAGCTACATATTTATAGACGATAGAGGCTAATGTCACCTATTAGATAACACTTGATCAAAGGGATGAGATTAAATGTAGTTGATCACCGTTAGATCATATCCAAACGATCTAACAACCGCTGTTGAAGGCTTCTTTTTTTTTTTTTTTACGGTCGGCTGGGCTGGGTTTGGAAATGTGCTAAGAGGTTTTATTTATATTATAAAGAAATTCTCATTATTAAAACAAAATGGGCTTAAGGCTTTTTTTAGTCAATAGAAGCCCTATTTTAATTAAACGAAGGCTAAATTAACCTCGAAAAATATTTTTGGAGTCTACTTTTCATAACAAGAAGATCAAATTAGGCTGAAAGCAGAATGAACCAGTCTGACGATACTTATTCCTAGCTTACAAAGCCAAATCTCCCTATAGCAACATTCATTATTGGACCCATCTTCTAACCCCGCCATTAGCCGAAAAGATAGGTTCTTAGCATTAAATCGAGCTCCAAGCCCAATTATTGAAATGTCTCCCTAATAATTTTATATGTTATATGATATATTTGTTTATGTGTATTGTGTATTTTTTTTTTTTTTGCAAAACATAAAATAATATATCATATGTTTATGTCATATATATTATATATGTTATGTATGTTATATGTTATATAGGATATGTTTTTATATGTACATCATATAATTCAATATATAACATAAGAAATATATATATATATTATGTTTTTATATGAAAAACTTTTAGATGTTCTCGTATGTTGTCTAGGATATATATAATTTATGTGTTATACATGATATATTTGTTTATGTGTATCATATCATATGTGCATATTTATCTTATATTTTATATACTACATACAATTTAGATGTTATAGTAAAATTAAAAATATTTATATATGTTCCTATATGTATTTAATATATATGTTATAGCAATATATAAAATTTATAAATACTTTTATATGTTAGGATCTATATATTTTTTACAAGTTTAAGTATTATAAAATTTATATATATTCATTATATGTTATATAGGATCTATATATATATACACATTATATGTTATATTAATATGTAAAATTTTTATATATAAAATTTGCATAGGATAACATTTTACATGTTGTGCATGACGTAATTGTATTTGTATGTCATGCATTTCATTATATAAGATAAAAAACATATCATATATATATTTTATATCTTATATGTTATAATATGTAAAATAATATATTAAATTTGTATATGTTTAAGTTATAACAATATATAAAATTTCTAAATTTTCATATATGTTATATAGAATATTTATTGTTTATTATAGCAGTATATTAATTTGTATATATTTTTATATGTTATATTAATATATAAAATTTCTAAATATTCTTATAAACTATACAGTATATATACAGAATGTTATGTAGGATATATTTGTATTTTTATATCATGTATCATACTTTGTAAGGTAAAATACACATATTGTATGCTAATATATCAAATTAGGAAATATTTATATTTTATATGTTATTATAATATATTAAATTAGGATTATATTATATGTTGTAGTAATATACAAAAGTTGTATATGTTTTTATATGTTATTTAGTATATATTTATATTTTATATGTTATAGTAATATATAAAATTTGTACATACTCTTATATGTTATGTAGGATATATATAACATATATGCTATGATAATATATAAAGTTTTCTATATCAAATTTATATTAGATAATTACCACGTTTCAAGAGTCATTTTATCATTGTAAGATAGAATTACTCTTTTTAGGGAGAAATCCTTATTCCAATGGTTATTTCACGCAGTAGAGGAGATTTCCTAATTCTATGAGCCTTTTTCACTGCAATAGGGAGGATTTTCTTGTGTCAATAGTCATTTTACCATAATGGGGGGGGGGGGGGGGGGGGGGGGGGGGGGGGGGGAAGGGGGGGTTGGATTTCTCATTTCAAGGGTCATTTCACTATAATAAGGGTGACTTCCTCATTCCAGGGTCCCTTTCAATATGATAAAGGTCTTACGGGTAATTTTACCCTGCTATGGGGGTAATTCCTCGTTTTCAAGGGCAATCTCACCACAATAAGGGGTAGTTTCTCATTCTATGGAACATTTCACTATACTAGAGAGGATTCCTCATTCTGGAGGCCGTTTTACCATAGTATAAAGGAATTCCTCATTTTGGAAGTCATTTTGCCAAATAGATAGGAATTTCTTATTCACAAGGCTTTTCACCATAGTAAGAGTAAATTCCTTGCTCCATATGGCATTTGATCATATTAGAGGCTAATTCCTTGTTTTAGTTGCTATTTCACCATGGTTGGGGGGAATTCCCCCTTCTAAGGGTTTTTCACCACAGTAGGGAGAATTCTTTGTTGCAAGAGACATTTCACCACAATAGAAGGTATTTCTCGTTCCAAGGGGCATTTCACCATAGTAAGGAGTAATTCCTCATGCCATGAGTCATTTCTCCACAGTAGGGGATAATTATTCGTTATAAGGGTCATTTTGCCACAGCAGAATGTAATTCCTTATTCTATGAGGGTTTTCACCACAATAAAAGGGGAATCCCTTGTTTCAGTGTGCTTTTATTACAGTAAGGGGAATTCCTTATTTTTATTTTTAGGAGCATTTCACCATAAATAGAGGGGTAATTCCTCATTCTGAGGGTATTTCAGTATAATAGGGGGTAATTCCCCATTGTGGTCATTAAGTTAGGTAACATTCTTCATTCCAAAAGGTTTTTCACCACAGTATGGGGAATTCCTCGTGCATGGGCATTTCACCATGGTTAGGGGTATGTTTCGTTCTAGGGAGCATTTCACCACAGTAGGAGAATTTTCTCATTTCAAAAGGGTTTTCACCACAATAGGAGAGAGTTCTCGTTCATAAGGGCATTTCACCATAGTATAAGAGAATTTCTCATTTCCGAAGGCATTTTCACCACAAATAGGGGTAATTCCTCGTTTTATAAGCTATTTCACCACAATAAGGGGAATTATTCATTCAATGGGTCATTTCACCATTATAGCGGGAATTACTCGTTCAATGGGCATCTTACCACATTTTGGGGAATTCATTGTCCATACAGCTTTTTACCACAGTTTAGGGGAATCCCTCGTTATTGGGAGCATTTCACAATTATAGGGGAATTTATCATTCTATGATGCTTTTCACCACAATGTAAGGGAATTTATTGTCCATGGGATCTTTTACCATCGTTGGGAAGAATCCTTTGGTCTATTCCTTATTCCAAGAAGCATTTCATCACAATAGAGGGAATTCTTTGTTCTGAAAATCTGTTCACCATAGGAGGGTGGATTCCGCATTTCATGGGGCATTTCATCACGTAAAGGATTAATTTCTCATCGCAAGGGCAAGTCAGCATAATGAGGGGGTAATTCCTTCTTTTAGAGGGGGTATTTCACTACTGTAGAGAGGAATTCCTTGTTTAATGGGCCTTTTCACCATAGTAGAAGGATAGTTTCTAGTTCCAATGGGGGAAGTTCATCGTTCCATATCGCTTTTTCACATAGTTGGAGGGAATTCCTTATTCCAAAAGGCATTTCACCGTAGTAGGAGGGAATTTCTTATTTTAGAGCCCATTTCACTATACTATGGGATAATTCATTACTTCTATGGTCATTTCATCATAATAAGGGGAAATTCTTTGTTCCACAGGATATTTCACAATGGCAGGTGGAATTCTTCATTTTAGGGGTCTTTTTACCACATAAGTTGTTTTTTTTTTTTCTTTTGTTTGGGGTGGGGGAGGGATTTCACCATAGTATGGGGTAATTCCTCGTTCTAGGTGATATTTCACCATAGTGTTGTTTCCTCGTTCCTAAAGTATTTTCATCACAACAAAGGGGGATTTCTTGTTCAATGGGACATTTCATCACAATATAAGGGATTTCCTTGTTTTATGGGTCATTTCACCATGGGAGAATTTATTATTCAAACGCCTGCAATAGGGAGAATTCCTCATTTTAGGGGTCCTTTTACCATAGTGTTGTTTCCTCATTCCAACAGCATTTTCACCACAGTAGGGGAGATTTTCTCGTTCTATGAGCTATTTTATCACAGTAGAGAGCAATTCCTCATTCTATAAGTCATCTCACTACAATTAGAGGTAATTCCTCATTTTAGGGGCTACTTCACCATATTAAGACAATCCTATTATAATAGTTGATTTAAGACACAACAGCTCAATTCCTTGTTTTATGAGTCATTTCACCACACAAAAGCTCAAATTCTCATTGTAGACCTGTTTTAAGACACCAAGGTTGAATTCCTCTTTGCAGGGCCAATTTCACCGCTCCAAGGGATATTTCATCATAGTAGGGGTTAATTTATCGTTTTAGGGGCTATTTCATTATAATAGAGGATAATTCCTTATTCTATGGTCATTTCATCAAAGTAGGGGCCATTTCACCTCATTAGGGGGAATTCTTTGTTCAAGGGGCATTTCACTTTAATAAGGGGGGGGGGGGGGGGGGCTAGAGGGGAAGTAATAGAGGTAATTCCTTGTTCCAGGGCTATTTTCACCACAATGTTGTTTCCTTGTTTTAGGGCCCTTTTCACTACATCATGATAGAATTCTTCATTCTAAGGACCGTCTCACTATAGTATTGTGGAAAAGCGTCTATTTAATTCTAGAGGATATTTTATTTCTTTTAATATCCACTTACCCATTTAACTTTCTCTTAACTCATGACAACACATCTAAGATCCTTTTTAATTGTTCTTATATTCTCTTTACCTTATCTTAATAATGGTAATATGAGGAAATAAAGATCGGCATCTTTATTTAATAACTAGCAGTTTGTTATAATATATTAATAAAATTAGTGTATCAAGGTTTATTTCGTTATGATTTTGTTAATTATATGACGTGAACTTGACATATTGATGATATCTACATGCTGACGAGATTTAGACTGATGTGCTATTAATGTTTCTAAATGGTTGGTTAAACATTAATTGGAGTATAAATAATAATATACTACATTTTGTAATAAAACAAATTGAAGATAAATGTGTATTATGGTAATTTGATGTTCATGAACTTAATTGACAATATAGAAGCATTGAATGAACATATGTGACATTAAAATAATGTAGTATTTTTGCTCATATGCTATTTTTTATATGAATAGTTAATATTTCAATATATTTTAATCAGTCTAATAAGTAATAATGGACTTGGTAATAATTTAGACACTCGCTTGTCATCTAAGTATTTTGGTTGAAAAAATGATATGGCGGCTTAGATAATTGAATCTAGGAATGAAAGTGGGTTTAGTGCCTAGGTAAGGTTTGCTATTTACTTTTGACTAGACTAGAGAAGGCAGATTTCATTCTTAGATTTAGTTGCGTTATGGGAAGAAAGCCTCCGATCATATGTGATTAGAGGCTAATTTTGAAATAAATATATAAATGGAAATTGTTATGAGTTTCTACTTGAGTAAATTAATAAGGTCTCTATTTGTATACATAACCTATGGTGTTCCATTTTTGAAAGTATGAATATATGTTAGGAATTATTGTTCATGCACATTTCTACCGTGATATATATATATATATATAAATACATATATATCATGTGTACATAATCAATTTGCTCTATTTTAAGCTTAGAGGTTGGTATGTTAAATTGTCCTTAGATTCATGTGATGAAGTTCTAAGTAGCTTATTAGGAAGGAAATGATGAATGCATAGCCATTCAACTTGCCTAGAGAAGCCATATTTCCCCTCTATTTGCTTATTTGGTTTTATAAAGAAATAAAATTTTTACATAGTTTTTTCAGCATGTAAGAATAATTGTAATCTAGTAAAATAGATGTCAACTTTTAGAGAACAACCATTGTAGGAAACTGAATCTTGAATGAGTCATAAGACTTTCGAATGTCTTTTTATTATTGACTTAGATATTTCTAGGTTGCCATAGGTGTTAATGTTGATTAAAAAACAAAGATGGTTTTATGGCGATAAGTTCTTTCCCAATTATATATGCATGGGTGTGCCAAATTTATGAATTTATCTCAAGGTTTAAGATACAAAAACGAGAAGATTACCTTGTTAACCATTTTCACATTGGGTTGCATTATCATTGTAATTCTCATGTCACACTATATGTTTTATATTGATCAAGCATGTCTTAGCTACTCATTGTAAAACTCTTTTAACCACATAAGCACTTATATGACCATAAGTAGACTCATTTCTTTGTTGTAGGTAGGGATAGGTAAAAAAATCATTTCAATATATAAATATATATTTAATAAAGCTTTGCTGGATATATAAACTGTGATAAACGAAGGGGTCCACATATATAATTATAGCAAAGGCATTTGTTAGGCCAGAAAATTTGACTTTTTTCATTTGTCATATTGGGGATAGCCAGTATATTCAACTTTCCAATAAGTAGTTTGACAGAGAAGACCATGTATTATACTAAGTGTAATTGACTGCGAGTGGACAAACCACAATGTTCAAATTATACATATATATATATATATATGTCAAATGCGAAATATCTACCACCATAACCATAATATTATAGTAAAATATATCCAATTTGTATTTATTTGATCTATTCATGAGAACTGTTAACTTTTTTTTATCTATATCTATTTTTTAATAAATAATTTGTTAGAAAAAAATTTGAAAAAAAGTTTCTGTATCTGTTTTAAAAAGCTAAACAAAAAGATAATGACCTCAAAAATGGGTTCGTAGCCTACCTTAATAAGAAAATGAGACGCGGATATGACGATAACTACTTTGTTGAGTTCATGGGAAAGACCGTTGATGGGCTGTGGAGCGACTACAAGCTTAAATAGGCTGATTAAAGTTAAGTGGTACGAAGTAATTAGATAAAGCATATATGCTGCGACATCAAAAACATGTCTTTAAAATAAACGTTGAAACAAGTGTTTTGCACTTATCAAGATATTCAACTATGATAAAAAAAAAAAAAAAAATTATCCAATTAACTTTCGTAAGATTGGAAAACATGCTTTCACGCATACAAATACTTTATTTGGTCGTTAGTTATTCATCCATACTTGAATAATTATTCGACTTGGTCCGTGATATCATTATGAGTTCACACGTGGATCAATTCAGGACATAGACAATGGGGAAGTGAGAAAAAAAAATTATTTAGGTGATTATACGACTTGGTCCACTTTATAATTAGTCCGAATTTTCAATTCCAAATTATGGTCATTGCTGATATAGAAGAAAAGGAAAAGGAAAAAAAAAAAAAAAAAAGAAAAGTTAAACTAGTGTAGGTCTCCAGCCTTCTAAAACTCTGTTTAAACCACGATGCATGGAAAGAACTATTTTAATGTTGAAACGTAAGAGTTGATATTTATACTAAGGAGCTACCATGTAGCCATTCCATATGACCTTGATGTATGCAAAGAGCTATTTTAATGGTGAAATGCAAAAGTTTGATATTTATTTTAATGGACTCCAATAGGACAAAGTGGACATAGACACAATTCCAGAACTGGAACCACCGGTTTCAGGTCTTGAAATTGTGGAATCGGAACCGAAACCATCTCTCACAATTCCGGTCCGATTCTATGGAACTGATGATTCCTAGTTCAAGTTTTGGAACTGTGGAACTGTTCTTTTTTCAAATAAAAATAAAAAATAAATAAATTTAGTTTTTAATAAAATAAATTTTAAACTCAAAATAATTAATTATTGGGTCTAAAAGTGTTAAATTATTTAACTAAAATTTCAAAAAATTGTTTAGAATGCGTATTTATTTATATACAAACACAACTAATATCAATCGTACCTAGTAGCATGAGATTGCAAAATATTCTAGAGAATAAAGCCAAAATTACAAAACAAAAAATAGTCTCAAGTTATTAAGGAAATGAATTTTGCTTTTATGAGATGTGTATATAGACTAATTATGTATGATTTTAAGTTATATTTAATTATATTGTTGATTATCAATATTAAATATTAAATATTATAAATTAGGTATTAAATTTTACTATTAGTGTAAACATTAATAATTGTATATTTAATATAATTTTTTTAAATTTTTTCTCTAATTTTTTTTTCCAATAGAACCAGTGGACCCAACGTTTCTACCCTGTTCTAGACTGTAGAACCACTTAGGAATAATAAAACCAACGGTTCTTCAGCCGGTTTTAGAACCGAGCAATTAGTCTAGTTTCGATTCATTCCTAGTTTTGAACCAAACCATACTTATGTCTAGGACAGAGACATATGTCTAATTAGGAGTGACATGTGTCTTAAGGATGAGCAAGTACAAGATGGATAATGTATGAAGCATTATCCATATCCCACCTTGTAAGATATAGGGTATTAAATTACATACTTGGAACCTATCTTGTGACTCATTGTACCCATCATGTATCATGTAAAATCTAGAGAGTACAGGGTACCCTATGGAACCTGTAATTTTTCTTTTCTTTTTTCTTTTTTTACAAAATCACTATATTTATTCTTTCTTTTTGAAACATCAAGTATATAGTTTTTGATATGTTTTCATATAATATGAAATACTATCTTCTTTTCATACATATGAATAAGGATGCAATTGCAGCGGGTTTGGGATGGTCTTTTGAAACCCGAATCTGACCTAATTCTTAATGGGGTGTCCTGGAACTCGAGAAAATCCTTATCGGGTCATTCTCAAAACTCGACTCGATAGGGGTTTTAAGGAACCCATAACCCGACCCGACTCAGTCAGATTCTAAGATTTTAAATTTTTCTTCAAGAAAAAAATAAGAGAAAAGAATGAATTTTGTTTTAAATTATTAACAATGCAAATACCTATATTGAAAGAATAAATTTTAGACAATAATATCATATAAAATGATGCAAACACTTCATTTTTGCTTACTTTCACATACATAGAATATAAATGAGACCCTCACCTTAATAACTTAATATTTTTAATTTTTTTATATTTTAAATTTATGCTGGGTCGGGTTTTCCCAACAGGTTATATATAAATATGATTCGATAATTTATCGGGTTTTTTTGTTAATTCGGAAACCTGCCCCGAAATCCTATAGGGTTTTTAACAGGTTGGGTACCCATTAACGATTCGCCTTGCTTGCATCCCTAAATATAAACAACATACAAAAAGAAATTAAAAAATTAATTTATTAATATCAAAGGTTTTATAATATATATAATCTATTTATGTGTGAAAGTTGAAACCAACAACAAATACTTGTGGAACCTATTTATATGATATTAAACAAAATTATAAAACTTGCATAAAATTCAAAAATTAAAACTTTGGAACTACTTATATATATATATTAATTAGTATTATGATATAAACAATATCTTTATATAATTTGGAAGTTTAAGTACGTACATACGACTATAGTTCTTTTAAAATAAAAATAACAAGTCATTCTAGAATAGAATAGTACAAATCCTTCTATAATAAAACTTTTTGAAATATAGTATATAAATAATAATCTTGAATATAAGTAGTTGTAAAATAAAATATGAAATATCATTATTTATTTATTATATATCAATATTATTATATAATATTTAATAGAGAGGATACATGATACCTTGCAACCCATATCTTGTACAGTATAGTATATGTTCCAAAGTGTGTATAGGGTCTGAAGAGATCATACTCGTACCTTATCCTCTGAGAGTAGGTTCTAAAAAATTGATACACATATCCTACCTTGTAGTCCTTATGGCATATTTGGTATCAGGGAATGGACGGAATGGAATCGTGATTCTGGCTTCCATTCCTTTCCTACTTTTGGAAGCGTCAGAGAATGAGGCTTTAAGGTGGAATTCTATTTCGCCTTTGAGAAGGCGGAATCGTGATTCCATTCCCCATTCCATTAAGCATTTGTACTTAAATTACATTTTTATCCTATATAAATTTATCATCTTATTTTTTGTAGTAGGTGTTTTTGGTAAATTCTAATATAAATTAATTCATATCCATTTCATTCCGTATTCGTATCCAAACAAAGGAAATGATTTGTCATTCCATTGTTGATTCCATTCCATTCCATTCCATTCTTTCCATTTCAATCCATTCTATTCCGGACGATTCCCTATACCAAACGTGACATTAGTACCTACTCGAATCCTACCATTCAGCAGCAAGCCCGAGTGAGTACCCTGTACGATAGAGTTACCTGCTTATCCCTAATAATACTAATAAATACTCCCATGATAGATGAATATTATATGGTTACGAAGAATAAATGTTGCATCTCTCCTAAGGAGTAAGGACAATAACAAACTGGCTCTTGACAAGTCCTCTTTCCACTCCATATTCATACCCAGTTAAATCTATCCCATCCTACCAATGAAAAAAAATTATGGTCTATCTGATTCATCTTGATGTTTATTAAGAAACATATACATGCAATCCCAAAGCTCATATATTTAGGCCCACTCTTATCTTTAAGACTTTCAGTAGTTTAAATTATTTTGAGCTTTATTTCTAGACTTGATAATATAAAAAAGGTTTGATTTTAGCACTCGACGATATTAGACAATAGATTCTCTTACTATTCACAATCTTAATATTGGACAATAATTCTCTTACTATTCACAATCTTCTTCTCCAGTCATGGGAAAAACCATCATTCACAGACATCTTAATCATAGTGAATTTGACTGCGTTTTCTAGAGAGGATCTAAACTTCATCTTCTTCCTTTTTCACCACTTTCTCTCTCTAGCCACTCTTTCTCTCTAAAAAATGAAAATAAAAAATAGAAGATACAAAGAGTTTAGATGATATAAAATAAAATAGACAATGGTAATCTCTCTAGACTTGAGATTCCCCTCCTCTGGTGTTCATTGGAGTTACCCCCACGTGCTTTCCTCTTCCTAGTCGACCTTGTCAAGAAGATGAAGCTCTTCATTTCCATTGATTTCACTTGAGCCCAATCTTATGGTACACTGATTTAGTTGTTTTTTAAATATAATTTTTACTTGTAAAATTTTCTCATAAACTTAGATGTAAATACACTAACTAGATGTAAATACGAGAACAAGTGTTTCTTATAGTCTCATAATAATCAACTATAGCTGAAATCATAGTGATCTATTCTCACCCTTAACTATTTCAAAATTTGGTCCTGATTATTTTCCAATGGTTTTTACCGCCATGGCCCAGATGAGCTCTATTTTTTGCCCTCAAAACAAAGTATGTCTCCAGTGTACGTTGCTATTCGAGGATGGATGCAGAAAAGAAGATTATTAAACAATATCTACTTCCACTATTCTCTTACTTTTTATATTATGATAAGTGAAAGGTCCCGTTTACATTGCGGGATTACTATTATTATTATTTAAAAAAAAGAAAAAAAAGAAAGATAATATAACTAAATCGGCTATGGAATGTAGCCACCGAGAAACCAGAGAATTCTATTGAATTCTCATGAAGGAGGAAGCTGGCATTTGACAATTTTCAGCCAATCTTCAACGTGAGAACAAGCTGGCAAATAATAATCCTATGGTCAACAATTTAAGTCGGGTAAGACCAACTTTGCTAAATGTAAGGGGCAAAGATTTTCTTGTCTATAAATATGGATTTCATCAATAAAATTACATATATATATATATATATACAACTCTGTGTGTGAGTTTTATTAATTGCAGAAAAAAACCAAAGTAAATATTGCTTTGAAGAAAAATTGTTTAGAGAGAGAGATATAATTTTAGATAGTGATAAAATAGTAAGGATATTTTGAGGTATTTGGAAAAACACTTATATACCACTATTTTATATTTATCTTAATTATTTATATTGTATCTCTAGAATATTTTTCTAGAGAAGTATCTCTCTTGTGAGTCTACTATTTGTATAATGGAATAAATTTCCGGAGTTGGTTTCGTGGATGTAACCCAAATTAAAGGGTGAACCACGTTAAATTTTCTGGTGCCATTCATTTTTATTTAATTACTTTGCTCATATTTTATTTATCAGTTATCCGCCTATATTGATTTTTCCGCTGCGCCTGGATCCCAACAGTAAGCACAACATTTTTCTAATATAATTATACTCGTATATATGCCAATAAACTTTCTCAAAATTATTACCTACTTCTACTACTACATTCTTGATGCAGAAACGTCAAGAAGAGAAAATAAAAAGCTTTGAAGAGAAAAAAGGCAAGAAAGGAGAGACAAGCCATGAAGATAAATTGGGTTGCGGGTAATTTTTATTAGGGAAAAGCACAAAGGTCAGTCCTCACAATTTCTACAAGCATTATGTTGCTTCCGTAAAGAGATGTTAGAAGATAGAAGTGTAGGTATATGATTAAGAGCACAATATATTCGACTTGCAGAGTCTTCTTATTGTTTTAAAGACCGCAATATATTCGACTTCCAAGTATTCAATAGTAGCCCTCAAAGACCTGAGGAATTTTTGGAAAAGATGAGTCCCTCAAAGTGGATTTCATCCAATTGAGATGATAGCCAAATAGTATAGCATTTCGACTCCCACATGAATTTTATTTTTTTTTAAGAAATGAATTTGTATATAAGTAAAATTAGAGCAAACTTAGATTTAGAAATGATCGCTTAAAGGAATGTGAGCTTGCTTCATGAGTTAATGTGAACAGACAAGGAGATAGACTTAGACTAAAAATTAAATATAATCTTCTTTCAAAGAATAAAAAATAATTATAACAAGAAAATAAATAGAAAATAATAATTTATCACATCTGAAGAGAAAAATAAATAATAAATGATTATATGCTATGTCATATGACACGTATCACGTTGTGATCGATTCGTAAGTTCATGAAAAATGATCATGAAAAGTTTGCTCAGTACTAAAATTAAACTTTTAAAAGTCTAGATACCAAATTCGACATTAACTCTTCTCTAATATTATTAAGATTTACAGTTTCACTAAAAGGAATAAAAGTTAGGCAGGTTATTGATAACACTCTCCATTGAGTGTATATCACACATGAAAATAGGACTATATACAATATCATATTTTTAGTAGGCACACTTCAATAGAGGGTATTGTTAAATATTGATAGTTCGAAGATTATCTATATCTCCCCCTCCAGTGGAGGAAGTATTGTATATGACGAGTACCAACTTGGAAAATGTAAAAAGAACACTTAGCTTTAAGCAACTATGGTTACAATTTTAGGGACACCTAGCCAAACCACTCACTAAAACTTGTAGTTGCTTATCCTTGGGGTACTGGGTGGAAATATATGATTGTTAAAATATAATAAGACAAGAAAACCAATAGGAGATTTCCAACAGTAAAACATTATTTCTCTGCCTACTGAGATGGGTCTATTTGTTTCATTTTTTTTTTCTTTTTTGATTTTATTTTTTTGTTGTTTTCAAATAAATTATTTTTTAAAAATAAATACTATAAAAAATAAATATTTTTATTTATAAACTGATTAAATAGATCAGATATCGATTGAAACATATATGATATAGCTATCAATAAAAAATGGACCATCCATTTTTGCTTATGATTTTTTAAACTATTAAAAATAAGGAAACTTGTACATTTAATGAAATTCATGTGCCGGTTCAATAATTTTGTTTCGTTTTTATTTGAAGGATCATTATCAATTGGTTACAAGTGGTGATAAAATGTCAATCACCATTGTGAACTATTGTAAGGAGAAGAGACAAAAAGCCTATCTTAAGCTTATCAACTTGCACACTCTAGTTGAAAATTTGTACCATAGAAAATAGTGATAGCTAGTTTATTCTTGGGCTTAGGCAGGTCCTCTATTTCTTTCGGTAAAAACGAAGCACAAGAATTTTTTTTTTTTTTCATTTTTTTGTGCAGGATGATGTTGACGAAACACTTGGAGAATGTGTCAAGAGTTGCTCAGTGTAAATTTCTACATCCACATTTCATGTACGAAACCTAAGGTGCGGTTGACGTTTTTTTTGCTTTTTTTTTTTTTTTTTTTGGCGTCCTAAGATCAGATTTTGTTCTCTATTGGGAATCCTGCAATTTGATCATTGGTCTCTTGGCATTTTTTTTATGTGACCAATAATATAATAACACTTCTCTATATTCCCACATTGTTAGACTGTTATTGATGAAGCATAAGATGAAAAGGTTGCATATGATGTTGTCAAACCTAGGTCTAGAATGAATCACATTACAATTGATCCTATTCATATCCCTGCCAACTTGGTGATGCAATTTCATCTTACCAACTTGGTGTAGTAATTTACATATTTAGGTCTAAACTTTTAAAAAATAAGTAATTTAATATGTTTGAATTTACAAATATATAGAATGTTTTATTATTATAATTTAATTTTCTGAATGTAATTTGTTTATTATAAATTTAATGATTTTTTTTTTGTGCAAACATTCATTGAACATGAAAGCGTCTACTACACAAAATCAATTGTTCCCAAATGGTAATTTGAACAAAATTTGCAATACACCTTAATAATTATATATTGTGAACTATCAGTACGGTATTACAATAACATATTAATGAGAGCATATGAATTATGATAAGTAAATCTTAAAAGTAAGATTTGAATTGTAGTGAACAAGAGAGAGATTTGAAGGATAAAATAATTAGTCTCGTATCTTCATTTTGGCTATATGTAACTAAAATTAACTCTAGGTTTCTTTATTTATTTAAATTTTTATTAGTACGATAAGTAAATATATAGTTTTTGCTAGTAAATTTATACTGGCTGTAAAATTTTATAATTTTATGTTTTGATACTATATTTCGATTCTATTGATTATGAGGATTGTGGATAAACTTTCAAGTTTGATAACAATGTTAGTTTGGCGGGATATATAAACTGAGAATAAGCGAGGGCGTTCACATGTATAACTGTAGCAAAAGGCGTTAGACTTTTCTTGCTGGGCCAAAAAATTTCACTTTGTTCGCTTGTCATATTGGAAATAGCCAGAATATTCAATTCATGAATAGATGGTGTGATAGAGAAGACCAAATGCTAAGCTAAAGTAAAATCGACTTTGCGAGGATTACCACAATGTCCAAATTACTCTATATATGCCATATGCAAAATATCCCTGATGCATAACCACAAAATTAGAACCTTTCCCGTACTTTTACCATGGCTTCGACACATACTGTCCTCACCATCCTCGTACTTCTTACATGCTCATGCTGTAACATATACCGTCACAAATAATGCTGGCAACGCGCAATTCAGCAATGTATGCCTTTGCAATTTTTCATTCCTTAGTTTAATATAATTAGAGTGAAAGAAAAAAAAAAGTGTATTTAAAGAAGTAGAACCCAAAACCCACCAACATCGGTTTGGTAATATATCAATAATACAGATATATATGTATGTATTTATATTCAATAAAGCTTTGCTGTATATATAAACTGAGAATAAAACAAAGGCGTTCACATATATAATCAAAGCAAAGGCATTGGACTTTTCTTGCTGGACCACAAAATTTGACTTTTTTCGCTTGTCATATAGGAAATTGGCACAATATCCAATTTTGTCAGTATCTAGTGTAATGGAGAAGACCACAAGCTAAAGTAAGATTGACTTTGACTGGAGAACCACAGTGTCTAAGTTACAACCATATATATGCCATATGCAAAATACCCGAGACACATAACCACAACACAAGAACCTTTCCCATACCTTAACCATGGCTTCAACACACCCTTTCCTCACCATCCTAGTACTTCTCTCCGCCTTACATGCTCATGCTGTAACATATACTGTCACGAACAATGCCGGCAGCGCACGATTCACCAATGATATTGGTATCCCCTACAGTATGCAGGTTTTAGATTCCTCTACCAAATTCATATGGAGAACCTTCCAACAAAATACTCCCACGGATAGGAAAAATGTTCCTAAAGTGAGTTTATTTATCGACAGCATGGATGGAGTAGCTTATGCTAGCAATAATGAGATCCATGTCAGTGCCAAATACCTAGAAGGGTACTCAGGGAACGTAAAGATTGAGTTCACGGGAGTCCTCTACCACGAGATGACCCATGTGTGGCAATGGAATGGAAATGGCCAAGCCCCTGGTGGACTAATTGAGGGTATCGCGGATTTCGTGAGGTTAAAAGCTGGCTATGCACCAAGCCACTGGAGGAAACCGGGCCAGGGAGACCGATGGGACCAAGGCTATGAAGTTACTGCTTATTTTTTAGACTATTGTAATAATCTTAAAAAGGGGTTCGTAGCTAACCTTAATAAGAAAATGAGAAACGGGTATAGTGACAGCTACTTTGTTGAGTTGCTTGGGAAGACTGTTGATCAGTTGTGGAGGGACTACAAAGCTAAATATGCTACTTAAAGCTAAGACGTACCAAGGGATTTGATAAAGTATGTGTATTCTGACATCAAAACATGTCGTAAAAATTAATGTTGAAATAAAAGTGTTTTTGCACTTATCAAGGGATTTAACTATGATGAAAGATTATCCAATGAACTTCCCTAAGATTGGAAAACCGCTTTCGCATACATAATACTTTACTGTTGAATTGGTATTTGGTTTTTAGTTATTTATGCATACTTGAATAATTATTTGACTCGGTCCATGGTGTCATTATGAGTTGATAAGTGGATCAATCCAAAACAGAGATAATGGGGAAGAAAAAAACTTTATTTAGGTAATTAGACGACTTGGTCCACCTTAATACCTTATCGTTAGTCCGAATTTTCAATTCCAACTGATGGCCTTGCTCCAAAAGAAAAAAAAGTGTGTTTGGATTGTCGGATTTTATCTATATCGTATCAATATCTGATTTGCATATATATCATATTTGTATTATGTCTTTTTAATCAGTTTATAAGTAAAACCGTTAGTTTTTCATTGGTATTTATTTCTTGACAAACATGTATTTGTAAATAATAAAAATATAATATCAAAATATCAAAATATGATGAAACAAATAAACCCGTCCTTTTAAAGTTGACTTTTTATAAGACTATCCGTCCTCCTAGGGGATGGTAGATCTAATTTTCAATTTTTTTTTTTAATTTTAAAAACAGATGTTTCTGGGAATGGTAATGCCGGGAATTCTATGAAATGATCTAACGAGTTGCCATCTAGCCATGTCAGTTAAACCCGGTAAATTGATACGCTGACCATTGACGGTCTGGTTGATAGACATAAACCATTGAAATTCCCTCAAAATGTATATGTGTATATATTGAAGAAATTTCTAATTATGTCAAATAAATTAAAAAGAAAATAAATAATGGCTAGGAAATATTAAAAATTAATTAAAGTGTTAAATTTCTAATCGAGTTGAAGTATTAGAAAAAAATTAATTAGTTTTAATTGATGTGTTGTTTTGTGTTGATTAAAGTGCTAAATTTATGAATGGCAAAAAAAAAAAAAAGTGCTAAATTTATGGATTGGACTAATTTATTGTTTCAATTCCATAAGTAGTGTTCTTTTAAAGGATGACTTAGATGAATGGATAACTATCCCGAATCCAATTTAATAATCAAAGTTAAAGTACTTTCAATGGTCATAATTTTGCAAGAATTATAATCCACCATAATTGATGAAATGATATTAAAAAATATATTTTATATCCTAAAATAACTTAGCATGAATATTTTATAATTTTTCCAGCACTATGTTCTTGTTTCACAGAGACAACAATTCTTGATATAGGCATGTTTCAGTGGATTTTCCAGAGGATGACTATGATCTCTCAGAACTATAATTCACTTTACTCCGGATCAGGTGGGCTTTGATTTTGACAATCCATAAAAAAACAAGAAAGAAACTAATTAGTGAACGCTAAGGTTGTATCTGGTGTCAGGTTTGGTTTTTGTAACTCTCGTATAGTTTAATATAACATGACAAGTGTCATTCTTCCACTTGCTCATTCAGCCACATCAACAGATAGATCTAACATTGTTAGCTTAGTGCTTGTGAACATGAAAAGTAGAAGGAGATATCAAATTGATTATTATAAAGTTTAGTTAGTTAATTACATATTTTTTTTAACTTTAGGTACAATTGACCCTTTCTTATGTACCATGCAAATGAAAATTTTCCTTTTTCACTTGATTACTCCCTTCATAACTATGTAAGAAAACTTATATAAAATGGTTTTGTTAATGACATAAAATAAATATTGTTTGACCATTGTTAATATAATTTGAATGTAATTATCGCCATATTAGTATTGTCTAACTATCATTATTAGTATTAATATAACATATATATATATATATATATATGCATCCATGTAGTTTCACTATATTTACATTAGCCGTAAATTTCAAATTCAGTACCTCAATCTTGTACAAAAATTTAATTTGCTAATTGAACTTTGAAATAGTCAATTCAATGTCTAATTAAACTTTTTATGATTATTTTTACTACTTCCTTAAGATTGCTTATTTTGTTTGCTAATATAGAATAAATATCATATAATTGAATTTTTACTACTTTTCTTAACATTGTCTAATACTGATAGACCATCTCTTTCCAGATTAGAAAACAAAGCAAATGGTAGTAATAGAGTAGTACAAATAGTTATGAATAGTTTGATCAAGTATCAACTTGATCGCTTTAAAGTTTAGGTTTTGAATTGAATTTCTATGCAAAGTTCAAATATCAAATTTGACATTTTCCCTTTATATTAATACATGTGTAATTTCCTTCTCATTTTTATTACTTGTGAACATGAGTTTTTTTTTTAATATATTAAAAGTAAACATCTTAATTTATTTAAAAAGAAATATGAAATATAGTTTAAAACCAGACGCACATAAAGTAAAACTCATGCATAATATAAATGTAATTTTTAATTCAAACTATATGCATACTCTTGATAATTTAAGAATGAAAAGACAATAATGTATAAACATATTGGAAAATGTTTGGCCGAAAAAAAATGAAAAAATATAACTAGAATAATACACTACAAATATATTTGTTAACTAAAGGACATGCTAGCCACATTTGATTGCTAATAGAAGTTATTGATTATCTTAACAAACAATTAAGTAGATGTAATTTGATAATTTAATAAAGGAGTTTCTATGGTTCCTTCCGTCTAATCATTAAAATAAATGTAGTAATTAAAATATTATTTTAGTGATTCAATCACAATTGAATAGTGATGGACCATAGAATTTTCCTTATTTGTGTGATTAAGGAGCTTAAGAATAAAAGTTTTTCAATTTATATTAAATGCAGTGTAAGTCTACAATAATGATCCTTCATAAGAGAGGCTTTCTAAAGGGGATGGTTTGAAAATTTATTGTCGAAGTTAAAAGAAAGCATTAAAGGACTTAGATTTTACCATAAATTTTAATAAAAAGTAAAAACATAAAACTTGTCTCATCCAATGATCCTTAATCCGCCAATATGAACTCGACACATCTGGTTGAAGTGTAAAGGGACATATACTGAACCGATAGGCTCCTAATCAAATGTATAAATGGAAAACAACAGTAGCATTTTTAACTCTGACTATTGATCAACTATATTGTTCAGTAAATTTAATCTTTATCTGGACTCTAAGCACAGAACTGAACTCTATTTGGCGTAGTACCTAGGGATGCAAGTGGGTTGGGTTATTATAAGGTACCCGGCCCGTTTAAACCATTAAAAACCCTATAGGGTCTGACCCTATAGAGTCACAGGGCGGGTTTGGAAAATTACTTGCTGACCCTATAGGGTTTCAAGACGGGTTCGGGTCATTAAAAAAACCCGATGGGTAACCCGAACCCGTCATAATATAAATAATTTAAAAAATCAAGTCTAAAATTTAAAAATCACAATTATGCAATACAGCTGCAATCTACAGTAGGGGTCTTATCAATTTCTCTCTCTCTCTCTCTCTCTCTCTCTCTCTCGCCTTCATCGCCATTCGCCTTTGTCCGCTTGCATCCTTGCTGCTCGTCTCGTCGCCGCTCGACTCCTAGTCTTTTTGCTTGTCTCCATTGTCGCCAGGCTCACTATGCGCCTCCATCGGTCGCTGCTTACTAAACTAAGGCCATATATGCCACAAAACTGCTCCGTCACGTCCACAGTCCACCAGCAATCGACAAGGTACTTTGATCCAGAGTATCAACAAGGTTCAAGGAAAGGGTCGTAGTGGAAAGTTGTTACTTTAACATCCACCGTACCATTATTATTAGGTAAGCAATTCTGGGTAGCATAAAAAATGGGATAAGTTTTAGGTTGTAAGAACAATGGTTAGTAATTCTGCGAGATCTTGATCGCTATTTTGCTTCCTCCTTTAGGCGTTTGCTTGAGGCATGGCTGCTGTACCGTACACCTCTCTCTTTCTCTCTCTCTCTCTCTCTCTCTCTCTCTCTCTCTGTGTGTTGACATTTTTTATTATTTCTTTGGATCCTTGGATTGGCTTATCGAGTTAATTGTGAGTTTTATAGAGAATGATGTTTGTATGTGATTTTTGTATTTGGGTAATTGGATTTTAGGAATCACTATAAAAGTTAGATAAATCACATCCCATAATTTTGATTTATGGCTCAATTTGAATTATAACATGCTGTAAAGTTGGGTTGCAGTTTTTTCACATTTGGGGAAAACGAGGCAGGGGACAGGAACATAGGAGTTGCTAAAGTTAAGATGGTGTCTGGATTATCTAACTTATTTCTCCTTTCTCCACGGCCTCTGCGGTACTTTTGTTTTGTTGCGCCAGGTAATTAAATATTGAAATATTTGATTGCATTCGTGGGCAGTGGATGGTTTTTATACTGATTAGTTCTGACCTTGTGAGAATCACAATTCGAAAACTAGCTATCCTGCGCTTTTGATAGGTCACATACCTTTGAGATTTGGATGATACTGAAAACAGTGAATTTCCTTCTTAGGATACAGTTGAAATTAATGAGAATGATCAATTTATTTACTTGAATCTTGTTTGATGGTTCATTATTTATTTTAGCTCTATCAAATGATGGTACCATCCTTTATCTTTTATAAAATGCTCCATGAACCATGACCTATGTCAAGATGAACAAAAAAAAAAAAAAGATATGTATGCTTTTGACCCCTCGATTTACTTGACTCTTTCATTTAGTTTTAGAGTTTGTTGAATTGAGGCTGAGGATGTGAAGTTGTCAACCCAAACAAAAAGGTTGAAGTGCCAATTCATTTGGTATGTGCTAAGTACCTAAAGGATATTGCATCTATTCCAGTATTTGATTATCACAGCAGGATTTAACGATGGGTTAGATGATGATTGATCGATGGATTTTGCTTACTAGTTATTTGATGATTGGAAGATTGTGATTGACTAAATATGAATAATGTAAACTTTTATTTGCTTAACATGCAAATCTGTCATGTCACATAATATATATATATATATGTATATATATTATTCACATAGCTTTGGACAAACAAGTTATTCTAGTCTTATAAATTAAAAACTCAATTTTGAATGAAACGACATAAGGCTCATAATTTTGGAAATTCAATTTTTGATATAGGATTGATGTCGGGTTTAAGAATTAAGGTTTTTAGTGTATGGTAGTTTGTATGAGACTTTCGCAACACTCTCACGATATAATTAATATCCGAATGTTTCGTGGCTCTCTTCGTATATATTCGTGTTTTTGATGACTCTCTTGGGATGAGTCTTTTTGCAACTCTCTCAACATATATATTCAAGTCTGCAACGACTCTCTCGGTACATATTTAAGTTATTTGCAGGTTTTTCGGTTTGAACCTTTGACACTCTCTCGATTCCTTAGGTTTTTTGAGCCACCTAAGGATCATTCTCATCAGTTAGGATCCGTTAATTGTCTGTTGTACCATTTTACTTATGCATGCTAGTAATATATCTCATTTTACTTATGCATTTTAGTTAATAATAGTAATATTAGTAGCAACAGCAGCAACAACCATACACTGCTTGGTAGTACTGGTCTGTCATTTATGGAATGTCTATCAATGAATATTTCCAGAAAATGAAGTGTGTTTTCTCTCTTTTTTTTTTTTGTCTTTTCCTTTTTTTCCTGAAAATATGTATATGGAAAAATTATACTATTTATGTTTTGTATTAAATAATACTACATGGGTAATATTACTATGATTGATGGTAGGACATCTTTGGTAGAGCTAAACTGCTCGTTAGCTGTTCCATGGATACCACATGAGAAAATATAACTTCGATTGATTAGAAAGATTTATATGAAAAGCTAAACTATTTACATGCTTCACAATATATTAACAATAATATCTAATGCAATTTAGTTTTTGTACAAACTCTGAAAACTATTTTATTGTGTACAATACTTTTATCTTAATAACTGATATTTCATTTCAGGTGATGATTGATTCATCATTAGGAAATGGATGGATATGAGATAAATATGGAGGAAAACGTCCATGACCTTCAAGATGTTGATAGTCCTTCTCTAGCACTTACTATAAGAAAACCAACATCTACTTCGTGTTCTTGTATAGCAAGCACAGCAAATGAATCGGACAATCCTAACAAGCGTAAGCGGACTTCTACTGTGTGGAATGAGATGGTTAAGAGAACAATTAACGGGGAGGAATTTGCTATTTGTAACCATTGTGAGAGAAAGTTGAAAGTAGAAAGCAAAAATGGTACAAAGCACTTACACAATCATTTGTTGAGGTGCACAAAGAGAAAGACTCAACAGGATATAAGACAATGTCTTTTAGCTGTGGAGCAAAAGCAAAGCGAGGGTGAGAGTAGTGTGACAGTGAAAAAGTGGACCTTTGATCAACACATTGCTAGGAAAAAGCTTGCAAAGGCTATTGTTGTGCACAAGTATCCCATTTCAATTGTTGAACACAAGTACTTTAGAGAGTATATGCACAGTATATAACCTCTTGTGCAGCATGTGAGTCGTACAACAATAAAGAAGGACATCTTCAAGATGTACAATGAGCAAAAGGACAACTTGATGTTGGTACTTAAAGGGCTTAATTCCCGGATGGCTGTAACAACTGATATGTGGACTTCAAATCAAAAGAAGGGATATATGACCATTACAGCTCACTTCATTGACAGTAGTTGGAAGCTCCACAGTCGAATCTTGAAGTAAGTTTCTTTAACAATGTATCTCTATTTCATTTAACAGAAAATTCTAGTCCTTTTTTTTTTTAATCTTGTTTACCTTTCTTTATGCAGTTTTATATATGTGCCCACTTCGCACACAAAGGAAGCTCTATGCCGGTGCTTATTCGATTCACTAATAAAGTAGAATTTGGATAGACAAATCTCAACAATCACTGTGGACAATTGTTCAACAAATGATGTAATGATTGTAAACTTAATATTGAAGTTAAGAAAAGATGATCTGATTCTTCGTGGCAAGATAATGCACATGCGTTGTTGTGTACATATTTTGAACTTGATTGTAAGGGATGGTGTGGCTGTGATAGAAAATTCAATAGAGAGGATCCGTGACAGTATTCAATTTTGGTCAGCAACACCATCAAGGGTTCAGAAATTTGCTGAAGCATGCAAGCAGCTTGATGTTCCATATAGTAGGAAATTTTGTTTGAATTGCAAAACAAGATGGAAATCTACTTATGACATGCTTGTCACTGCAATTGGATACAAAGAGGTCTTCTATAGGGTTCAGTTAATGGATAGACACTACAAATGCCTTCCTTCAGATGATGATTGGGACATGGCTGGGGAGATTTGCAATAAGTTATCTATTTTTTATGAGGTAACTAACCTTTTCTTTGGCACTCGATATCCCACTGCAAACTATTTTTTGGTAAAGTATTTGCAATTAGGAAATCATTTATTACATGGAAGAATTCTTTAGACTTGAATATTAATGCAATGGCTGTGAAAATGTTTGAAAAGTATTGGGGAGATATGCACATTGTCATGGTTGTCTGTACTGTATTGGATCCACACTCTAAGATTAAGAGTGTAGAGTTCGTGTTTCAAACTGTTTATGGAGAGAATGCTACTATAGAGTTACAAAATGTTAAAAACACTTGTTATGAATTGATTCAAGAATATCAGTCTAAGCTTAAGTCTCGTCGTGCTCTATCTAGTAGTTCTTCTTCAATTCCTTTAGAAGGTGGTAGTAATACTGGTATTGCATTATCATGTGATCCTATGGTGGAGACAGATGAATTTGAACAATATTTGATAACTTCTAGCAAAGATGATATTCAAGTCATATGAAGTATGAGTTGGACCATTATTTAGAAGAGCCTACAATTCCCTGGATAGCAAATTCTAAATGTGATATTCTTGGTTGGTGGAAAATGTATGGAATGAAATATCCTACATTACAAGAAATAGCGAAAGATTTGTTGGCTATTCCGGTGACGACAGTTGCTTCTAAATCTGCTTTTTGTATTGGTGGACGGATAATTAGCTCCTATAGGAGCCAGCTCAATCCAGATACAATAGAAGCATTGATGTGTACTTAAAGTTAGCTGTTAAATTCTGGAATTTGTGTGAGATTTTTTAATTTATTGTTGAAAGTTCTTTTTACCATGCATTTTTCTAATATATGTCATGAAGTTATTTTCTTTTCCTTTTATTCTTTTAATTTTGTAGGTTTAGAGATACTTGAATTTGAAGAACCTGAAGAAGGGGGTGAAGAAGTGGAATACAATAATGAAGATGACAAGTGAAGATAATGATTGATGATGACTTCATAATTATGCTATTAATTTATTTTGGTTGATCCGGTGATGTTGATGCATTGTTTATTTTGGTTGGTATGGTGGACTGAGCTTCGAGTTTATGTTTATTATTGGATGGTTCATTTGATGATGTATTATATTTGCTTTTGTCGTTAATGTATTTTGAAGACAAGTAGAAAATTAGAAATGAGTGTGTTGGGAGGTTGGTTTTTTGGAGTTATTGTTGGAGAGTGAATGAAGTGTTAGTAAGTTGTTAATGTGTTTTGAAAACATGTTTTTCTATACTTGAGTCTTCACAAGGCACAGTTTCTACATATGTATTATGTATATTTATGTAAGTGAAGTAATGTCTTTTCATCTACATTTTAAAATCTTCCTATGATAGTTTTAAACTTTTGTATTTCTTAATAAATATGTAGATTATCTTGTAAAATTTATTCAATCATAGTTGTAACTAACTATTGTGCTCCTATAGGAAAAAATTGTCATTAAAAATTGTAATTTAACTAAGTGTTGAGAAGAGGAAAAAAAAAATTAAGCGGATCGGGGCAGGGCGGGTCAGGGTCAAAACCCTACAGGGGCAGGTTTGGGTATTGAATAGAAAACCCTGTAGGGTCGTGGGGCGGGTTTGAGAAACCTTATTGGGAAGCGGGTCTGGTTCGGATCTTAATGACCTGTTCCAAACCCGCCCTGTTGCATCTCTAGTAGTACCTTCATTCTTGGCCGCAACAACTACCAATTTGCCAATCTTAAAAGTAATCCAAGCTTCACATTGATCCATGCCAAACCGTTGATACAAATTCTCAATAGTAATTCCGAGCTCCTTAAATCCGGTATACAACTTTAGTCGACCGAGCCAACTTTGTTTAAATTTGAGCTGCGCTTGCCATGATCCAAAAAAAAAAATAAGTGTATACTTCTTGTACCACATTGTTAACTTTTTAACAACCAGTCCTATTTATAATGTGCAATTGAATCATTGTTAATATTCTACGTGTAGAGTGCATTGAAGGTTCAATCTAATAGGGTAGTTAGTGTTAGACCTCTTTGGTTTATTGATTTTTTATCAATATCGGTTTGATTTTGTTAGTTTATGAATAATACTGTCGGTTTTTCATCAATATCATATATTTATTAGCTCAGTACCTGTTCTGTTTGAAAACGATGCTAGAACGACGATCCAGACAAGCCTAGCTAATAGTCATTAATGTTTTGCTTAGATCTGCGTTTATTCAATCTTATTTCTCGATAGGGTATTCAATTATCTGCTGTCCTATTGGACTGTGGAATATCGATGTTTACAACTATTTTCATTATAACAAAATATATGTATATCATAAGGATCAATTAATTAATTAGAGTTTTGCAATCTCTGACTTGTAAGGTAGTTCTCATAGTATGAGTGCATACGTGATATGACGATTTGAGGAAAATCATACTAGGTTTCCTTTAAGGTCATAATAGAATTGGTCTCAATGAGATACTGCTAAAATATGTATGGATGTACTCACAATGTTTAAGTAGTTATCAAATTTTTGGTAAGGTATTCAATTACCTGTGGTCCTAATGGACTATAGAATATCAGTATCTACAACTATATTCATTCTAATTAAATATGTGTATATTGTAAGGAGCAATTAATTAATTAGAGTCTTGCAACTTCTGACTTATAAGGCAGTTCTCATATTATGGATGCACACATAATATGATGACTTTAAGAAAAGTCTACTAGGCCCCTTTTAGGTCATGATAGAATTGGTCTTAATGAGATATTGTTAAAATATGTATAGGTGTACTTACAATGTTTAAGTAGTTATCAAATTTGGTCTAGTGGCATTACAACAAAGAAAAGTTCTTCATTGTTTGATAGAAGTAAGGGTAAAAAAAAAAAAAAAAAAAACGACCACACCAAACTATTAAAATTTTTCATATTTTACTTATAATTATAATTTTTTATGATAATTGATTAAATATCGTATATGTTCTTATGGTTTCATTATAATGTTTATTATTTAATAAATATTGATTGATATCAACTTGTTCCTTTTTAAAATTGTATTTAGGTTCATTTATATTCCTTCGTTGGTGACATAATATTATTATTTTTTAAATAGTTTTAACTTTGGAGAGTATCAATTTGTTTATTTAGTTATAACTCTTATATTGTATTAATTGTTTAATATATTTTATCAGCGGATCACCTTTATCCTGGATGACTTTTGTTATTAAATGATTTTTTTTTTTTAATTTTGGTCAAATTTGATGTGTAAATGATTGACTTTATGGCTTTGTGAAAAAATTATAGATTTTGGCTTGTTATGTGTTAATGAATGTATATTTGGTGGACAACTGATCATGACTTAATAATTTTATGAAAGATTATAGATTATGAATATGATGTATATATAAAGTTTTTTTTTTTTTATGGTTTGCAATATAAACTTGGTATAGTAATTTAAATATTTAAATATAGATACATGTATTAAAAAAATTAGAACAAAGAAAGTTTTTAATTAAAATTTTGGTTTAACTATAATCTAAATCGAACCAAACTATTATTTAGTGATTTTGAAAATTTCTAATCCAAACGAAACCATTATTTAAGGATTCAGTTCAAGATGGGAAAAAAAACACATTATCCGTGGCCACTTTTAGTTAGAAATGCCATGCTTTTACTTGTAAACTCCCTGTAAAAGTATACACAATAAAGAGCTTTTGCTTAACATTTATTGTCATTGTTATTATTAACATTAATTGTTGTATAAATGATAATATTGTACTCTTTGGACACGTGAAGCTTTCTTAGGTAGTATTAGGGAACCTACTTGGGTCAAGTCACTTATCTATCATACTTACCACTTTTTCAACCTAAAACCTAAACTTTTATACATAACCTACCACACCTACAACCTACCACATCTACAATTTTTTAAACAAACCTATAAATTTGTGTAAGATCCAATGGTAGATCTTGCATCTTCCTTAGAAGTGACTTGACCCAAGTCTAACCCGTAGTATTAGTGTACTGAAAATGTTTAATTAGGTATTAGATTGACTAATTAAAAGAAATGGTTAATGTCGCCAGTGGCCACATGGCCTAGTGGCATTACCCTGGACATATAAGTAGGATATGTCAAGTTCAAATCTCCTCTACCCCGTTGTAATATTAAAAAAAAAAAGAAAGCTTAAAATCGAACTTTTAATGTACATCTATATTGCTTAAGCTAACGTAACACATTTAATTATTTAATCAATAAAAAACCTTTGGCTTTGTTGTTGTTGTTATTTGTAGAGGGTCATTTCGGTAATTAGGCTATTAGCTCAATTTAATGCCACAGACTAGTCTTTTGCGTTAGTGATATGGCTTAGAAGATTGAGTCCAATAAGGGTGTTGTAGGGAGATTTAGCTTATTAGACTCAAAATAAGGATCATTGGACCAGTTTATATCACTCTTAGCCTAATTCGATATTCTCGTGTATGAAAAGTAGACTCCAAAAATATCTTCCTAGGTTCATTTGCATTTTATTTGATTAAAATAGGGCTTATGGGCTAAAATGAGCCTTCGTCTTTTTTATATTGAAAATGGTTTTTTTTTATATATATAATAAAAGAAATTAAACCCATTTCCAACCTAACCTACTACTATAAGAAAAGAAGGCTTCAATATCAGCCATCGGATCCTTATAAAATAATCTAATGGTCAGTTGCAACACTTGATCTTAACAATTTGTTTAAGTGCTATTCAATGACTGGTATCAAGCTTTACCATCAATAAATAAGAGATTTTTCCTCTCTTTTAGGGAGGATTCTGCATATTGTTAAGATGGAGAACAACATAGAAACTCTGCTGAAGCATCTCCAAGAAAAATCAAAGCACATGTTCTACCAAAAATGCGTTAAGAATAATCGAGTTTACTTGATTTGATCTTTTGTCATACTTGCACACTCGAGAAATCGAGTTTGCTTGTTCCTCCTCTTGCGCCTCGCTCCGCAATATCTAATACATGTTATCAGTTCAAGATTTCTCTTAGGCTGACCACCACACCTATCACATGTAATCGGCCAGCTGTCGCAACCACTGAGGATAGAGAAAGTTTTGGACAAGAATGGCACCTCCAAGCAGAAGAGTTGAACGGGAGACAAACCCCCAAGACCAGGACAATCAGTGATGAGGTTGAGTAGGTCCACGCAACAAAAGATAATATCACACCTATGGTTGTGCAAGCATCTGCAGTTGATATGCGCTTATGATACACACTATGCAGAGAATACTCAAGCTTTTAATCAATTTCTGAACACTTTCATGAAATTTCTACTGGATATAACTGGCATTGCTACCAATTCAGGAAGTATGCTTCCTAAGATAACTTTACCTGCACTAGAGTCAAGTGGCTAGCACTGTGCTAGTTGTTGCTACTCTAGAGGGTACTCAACATGAGACCCAACATGATGCTCAGCAATAGCAAACTACTGTTCCTGCTACTAAAAATGAAGGATATCGGCAGGAGTCATTGTAACCTTTGCTGCCTCCAACTGCAAGAGATCCCACATCTGCTGTTGAAGGAGAGGCAATAGCCTGTCATGGAGGATACTCCTCCTCTAAATGTAATGTGCTACCTATTACGGCTAGCATAGCTGCACTTCATAACATTACTCTCACACTTGAAGTGGGATTTAATATGACATCTATCGAGCTTGGATTTTTCAATTTGTGGTTTTATTTCTTTTACTCCAATCAATATCAAACCCGAATCCATTTAATACTAACCCTCGACTATGAATTAAAAGAAACTTGATTTTCAAAAATTTTAGGAGCAGCTACCCTATCAAAATTGGGAAAAAAATGTAAGGTAGGATCAACGGTTGATTGATTCTAACTTAGCAACTAGTCTGCGAAAAAACTGATTTAAAACCAATGTTATTAAACTATAGATTTTTGGGTTCATGGGCTATCCTATTAAAACCAAACAGTTGCCACCTAAAATTCATAAATTAAAATTTTATCCTTTTAATGCTAAAAAATTTTTTTACTAATGCACAGATTACGATATTTACAATTTATCACTAAAGTTCACAAATCTAAACAGTATTTACAACAAATAATGAATCAAATCAATATTTACAAAAATAAAGAAAAGGTTTTTTTTTTTTTTTCATTTTTTATATCGCCCTGGAGGTGCCTACGTACTCGCTAATTGGGATCAGACAAAACGTAGTTCTTTTCCTAAAAACTTTAGTGTGTTGGTTTATTTTAATTTTTTGATCTCTTTTCAATATAAATTTATTAACTTTTAGCTTTGAAAAGATTTTTTTTAATATTTCCCAAATACTACCAATTTATTCTTTATTTAAAAAGAAAAAAGAAAACAGGATTTGTCTAGGTGACAAAGTTTATTCCTTTAACATCTACTAATAATTCCCATTTATATTTCTATTTTGATTTTTTTTAGTACAATTTTTTTTTTATGCATGCTTTCAGCATTTGTTTCTTTACATATTCTTTTATTTATTATTTTTTTTATTGATTGAATAACAAATAAAATAAAGAAAGTGGAAAGTAAACTTACCTGAAGCAAATGACACGCAGATTGTGGAGCAAAGTCTGGACAAGGCACATGTGTTGCTGGTGAGTCGAATTCGTACTTTGGATCGGCGGAGGGAGCGACATCCAATGACTATTCAAGTGTCAATTCTAGAAGCATCTAAGGTGGTGGTGGTGGTTTAACAAGACGTAGTGGTAGTCGACCACAGAGTTCGGTCGGAGTGGTTGCCGATGTCTTCAAGCTGCCTTTAACTTAGATTCAGACCTTTTTTCGTAGAGATTTCTTTGTGATTATGATGTCCTGTGTTATTTTTTTTCTCTTTGTTTTGTGTTTTTTTTTTCTGCGTTGTTGTTCTATTATTGATATGTGTCGGGTATTTATAGGCTCAATATGCTCACCTACCTGCTTACCTACTACTCATCTACTGCTTACCAACCGCTCGCTGACATATGTTCTTACCTCATTTGGCTGCTCGTTGACATATGCGCTTACCTCATTTGGCTAATGGGAGCATATGGGAAAAAAAAGGAGAAAAAAGACAATTTGCCTCCTCGTAGAATTGAACCCAAGTCTCCCCTACGCATGCAGTGACTTATCCATACAGGTTATTGGCCTATGCCTTGTTTTGGTCTACACAAAAATTGTATTTAAGGCTTTAAAAATAGGTCCAATTAAATAGGCCAATTTAGATTGGCTATTTAATTGAGTCCAAAAACTTATAATTAAAATTAGTACTAAGCAAAAAAAAAAAAAAAAAACTTTCTTCTTTTTTTCTTATATATTTATTGTGATAGTTTTTTTTCTTTTTCTTTATTTTTTAATTTGTGGGCTTAATATAATATTAATTTTATTATAAATTAAAGCCTTAAATGGGAAAAAATAAGATATCTACAACATCTACTTTCGCATCATATGTGACGAAGGAAGACCTCAAAAAGCATCTAAAACAGGTGTAAGCTGCATCTACTACTAGTGTCATTAACCTGAAGCTTCCATACCTGCAAAGGATTGTAGATAAGCCCTATCCCAAGGACTACACTAGTCCAAAGTTTGTCAAATTCAATGGAAAGTAGGGTAGTGTTAAGGAGCACCTTCTAAAGTTTATTAAGACTCTTGAAGTCCATGAACTTGATGATGACTTGAAGCTCAAGAAATTTTCTAAGTCCTTAATGGAGAAGGCATACACTTGGTATGTCAATTTTGCCTCCGGCTCTGTTGATTCATGGGGGGACTATGCGTAGAATGTTTCTTTAGAAATTTTTTAAAACTCAATAATGAGTGACATTGACTAACATGAGGCATATCAGACAATGCTTGGAGGAAGATTTAATGGAATTCATCGAGAGTTTCAGGGAACACTCCTTAGATATCCAAGATATGTGTCACAGAGTACATTGTGCACCTAGAGAATTTATCACTCCAATCCTTCTCAACGTTAGTAGAAAATGCTCAAAGGATTAATAATTCTGTTGTTAAGCAAATGGGTGACCAAAATAAGAAGAGTCACCCATCAGTGAGCATTGCTTAAGGGAGAAACTTCAAGGGTAGCAAAAAACTTAGATGAAATAGTGCTTCAAAAGTTCCATCTTTCCTATGTACTATGGATAAAGTTCACGCTGTCCTTGACCGATGGTTGAAGGATGGTTTCCACAGATTACCAAGGGTTGAGTGGCAACTACGAAGGCATTAACCCTATTGTCCTCCTAAATATCAGAAGACACAAAAAAGATGACTCTTTTCTTTTTCAAGTTTTTGGGAGTCTTAAACCAATCCATCAAGGTGGATAGCCTAATGCAATGCTCGTTGCAAGTCTTCATGGACACAATTATTAGGCCTCTCTTTACTCCTAGAAATTCTGAAATAATGCGGGTTGGGCCCTAACCAAGGTCTAGGACATAGATTCCTTTTAGGGTAGGTGAGGCTTGTAGCAATTTGGCATATTTTTCTATAGTTGGCCCAAATAAAAGGTTGTCTCTTCTAGTTCCCAAAAGTGGGTCAGAGCCCTAAACATGGTGAAAGGGACATGGAACTTTGGTAGGTGAAGGATTGGGCCCAACCTATCTCTAATGAACGATTGTTGGATGGGATTGAAACAGACCATCCATCGGTCCAACAGGGGCATAGGATCTTTAAAGGCTTCAACACAGTATTCCTTGATGAAACAGGTCCAAAGGTTGGTACTGGCGTTTGAGCTTAAGGTTAATATTTCCTAAAGCATATTAACTTTAGATTACATGGGGAAATAATCTAAGTCCTATATACAAAATATTTACATAAAAGGAACCTATATTATCATTTATAAGGAACTAAACTCTTTTTGTTTCTTTTTTTGAAAAACAACACAACTTCTTTTTATTATTACTTCACCATTAGATTATAGCCATCATCCCTTCAAAATGAATGCAATATTTAATTGGTTCTGAAAATGTTCTCAATTTAGTACATTGTGGATCAACACTAAACCGGAGTGGGAAGTTATTTTATGAACCAAAGAATGGAAAGGCCATAGCCCCTGGATCTTATTAGCGACCTCCCTAATTAGAATCCTAAGACATTTTAGTTCTAATCGTATCTAGCACACAGTATACTTCATATACAGTTTGGTTCTAATCGTATATAGCATACATTATACTTTATATACAAGAGACAAAAAATCCATTAAGTTAACAAAGGCAACTGCAAAACTTGTACTCAAAGCTAAAGAAGAGAGCCCAAAAATTTAAAAATGTGAATGGCTAGCTTACTTAAAAAATGTCCCTAGTGGACTCGCCATCTTGTCGAGCTTGAGTTTTTGAAAAGGTTAGGTTCAGTTCCATTGCTAATAAATTGATAATCCTTCCAATAGAAATCCTCGACTTGAATCGAAAGAACCAAAGTTTTCGAAATTAGAGTCACCACTCGACTAAGGTCGGGGAAATTGTCAAGTGTTGAAATCGATGGGTTTATTGATCCTAACCTGGCTACCAATATGCGTCAAAACATTTTGAGAAAACCAAAGAGAATTAGATCTAAGAGCTAACATATCAAACCTAACAGTGCCACTTTTAGAATTTTAATTTGAATTACATCCTTTTAATGCTTGGATTGAAATGAAATGGGGTATTATAGATTTTTACAATTCGTACTAAGAGTATTCATGGATAAGAATACTTAACAAACATAAATTATTGGAAGCATTATAGATATAAACTATTTAATCACATTTTTTTTTACAAAAATAGAAAGTAAAAAAAAAAAAAATAGATTTGACAATAAGACAATATTTCTTTATATTCAGGGCTACCTGTACTGCTAACATACTCGCTAGTCGAGTATCTAACCCTACGCAGTTATTTTAGGTTACTTTGTATTTTTTTTTATCTTCGTTGATTTTTTTAGAATTTAAAAAAAAAAAGAACTAATTAACTTTTTTTTATCATTTTTTTAAATTCTTTTTGAAAATAAGTTTTTTTAATTTTTAATTCAATTATGTAATATAATCTTTTAGAGGTTTCTAAATTTTTTTGTCTTTTATATTTTCATTTTTTTTATATCCAATTTAAAAAGTAAAAAATAAAATGGAAAATAAAAAATGTAAGCATTATTTATTTATTTTTATATTTTTATTATTATTAAAAAAGATAATTTTAAAGAAAAATAAAAAAGGGTCCGCTAGGCAGTCCGATACCTTCAAATTGCACTTATGAGGAGTTATGGTAGGTGTTTCAACACCTCCTATCGGTGGGTGTTTGTAGTCGAAGTGAGCTTTGGATGAAGGGAAAAGCTACTAGCTAAAGCTTTCACACCTCTAAATCCAAAATGTAGCTCTAATTTTCCCGATTAACCTCTATAAAGAGTAATCGAAGAAAATTAAAATTGAAACCCCAAACCTCTAAGACTTGATTCGGAGTTCTTTAAGTGATTTATAAGAAAATCTGATGCTATGACGAAGGAAATGACCATTAATAGCAAAGACAGTGCTCGTATAGTTGTGATTTCCCAAGCTTAATTACGTACGTTTGCTTTTTTCAAGCTTGAATGGTGTTGGAAGAATTCAACATGCTTAAAAGAAATTAAATATGTTTTCAAGACTTCGAAATAGCAAGTGGGCTTAGAAATGTAAAACTCCAATGTGTGCAAAAACAAGTTTTTTTTTTTTTTCAATATTTAGCTAAAAAAAAAGCTGATAATATATCTATCGAAGCTATTTTTAATATGATCTTGCAGTCTTCCAGTCTTCTTCTTTTCTACCATCGATTTGGTGAAAACTTAGAAGAAAACGGAGCCAGAAATGGCTCTAAGGATCTAGAGAAGGTGCGGGCTGGGGAAGAAGATGATGTGTGTGTCCCACACATGAGTCTTTTGCATGCGTATGTGCTGGTCTGTGTATTACACATGCTTAGGCAAAAAAAAAAAAAAAAAAAAAAATTGGTTGCCTCTAGTGCAATTCAACCCTTGTTCTCATGTGTGCATGTGACCATTTTTCCACAGGCCACTCGCCTATGCCTCAGTCATATAGCTACTCATATAATATTTGAGTTGCCCTGATTAGGGTCAAAAAAGTCAATGGCCCTTTTGCCTAAGGCCTGACCCAAGATAAAAATCACTTAGAGCACATGATTACATTTTAATAGATCTTTATATCTAAACAAAGCCTGGTTTACAAAAAATCCTATTTCTTGATATATATATGTATTTTATTTTTTTATATGTATGTATATATATTTTTTATATTATATATTTTATTTATTAGGAAAAGACAAAAATGGGGTGTCTATAAGTACCTCATAGAGATATGGCGATAGACGAGGAGCACGATTGAGGAGACATTAACTTCTATGTGGTAAGTGACTAAAGCTCTAGGCCGACATGGGCCATCATATATAATAGCCCAATTTATTTAGAACTCCTACTAAGCTACTTAGACTTGCTACCTTTAGGGTTAATGTTGAATTTGGTACCTCAACTTTGTTGAAGGTTAACGGGACTTCAAGAGCCCACTCAACCCCATTATGATCCTTAAGCCTTTCACCATTTCTTATTTTTATAACCTTTCTTTTTGGACTTGGTTATATAAACAAGGGTTCATTTCAGGACTTTAGCAATGTGGGACAATAATTCCTCCTATACAACATAAAACATCAGGAGAGATCTAACTAATTTGACTTCTTTGCACCTGGAAACTACACCTCATAGAGCATACAATGTGAAAATACTAGCAATGTCAATTGATTTTAGCAAGATAGGAAGTGAATAAGTGATCATGATGCTTCCACTCCAACACGTGAGAATGTAGATCATGATGCAAAAGCTTTGGACCTTGGTCGGGAAGATTTCTAAGTAAATAATATTAGGAATAGCTCCAAATCCCATGACGAAGACACTAACATAAACCATGACACTTCTTGATGAGATTACAACATAGGTAGCAGGACACATGTTGATGATGGAGTGGGTTTGTTTCACGCATAAAAAAAAGAGCAAGCATTTTGAAATGAAGCGGCTCAACGATTGATAAGGATCGAGCTTGACAGATCAGGGTAGACTCGAGCATTAACGAGCATCCGAGATTGAGCAATAGGTACTCGAGCTACCACATGAGACAGGATTGAGCTTGACATATTAGAGAAGACCCAAGCAGTAGCTACTGACCTGATTGGTTGGGCAAGGTCGAGCCATCACATGCAATAACCCAAGCTCAAAACCAGCAGTACAAGATCAATCCGGTAGCAAGCTGAGCAACTGTTATTGAACGATGATCCAGAACAGCCTTAATCAGAGCAATCAACAACCGAGTAAAGTCTCAAGCAGCTACTTGTCAAGCATTTGAGCTAATATGAACTCCACATTTTCCAATCTACCATGTTCTTTAGAAACTGAGCTTAGCTTATAAGACTAGGACAGCACGTCACGACCTGAAATTCTCATGCATCCGAGCTCCACCGAACAGTTACCACGACTTGCTATATACTAATCAGACCAGAGCCATCATCAAACTCAATCGAATACTCATGTGTGGCACTACTATGGAACAATAGACCTAGTCTGATACGCACCAATGACTTAGAACATCGCTCTACTTGCCAACCTGATTTGCCTCCAACTGAGCATCCATAGCAGCACTTGAGGGCCTAACAGAGCACCGCCTAAGCGCACATTGATGAGACCAAGCTGAGTGCTTCATTAGTAGTTGAACTTACAAACCTGCTGCTATGCAGACTCAAGCTCCACACCTGACCTGAGCTAGTTCATAATAATGAGCACTTCAGGACATGCTCCAAAGTGCCTACCTAAACTGCAGTAGCCGAAGACTAAGCTCCCAATACCGACTTGACCTATTCAGACAAATACCGAGCTCCACATGGCAATAGAGCATAACAAACAAGCAACTACTAATTTGGTTTAGTGCACACTGACTTGACCTGCAATCTTAAGGAACAACTATGAGATACATCCCAGCGAGCTTTATTACAAGAGGTTTGATGTTGAAATTTTTTTCATTATCCTCTTTTATTAGTTGAAATTGTAACACAACACTTTCATCATCACACTGGTCTGTGTATGAGACGGAGAAAGAAGATTTGGGAGAGGGTGAAGAATTTAGGTTGGGGTTTTTAGTTGAGAGACAGAGAGAGGGAGATGGTGCGGTGAGCTAGTTGTTCCACATTGAAAATTTTGCAAGAATCCTTTTTGTTTATAATGTGTAATTGGACACTACATATACGAGAATCCCTAAGAGAAGTGTGAGTTTGCTATATGTGTGGGCTTGTTCACTATTGTTGGATTTGTATGGGCTTTTTGAAGTTTCTAAAATTCAAATAAGTAAAAAATAAAATAAAATAATATCAATTATGATAAATAATAATGAAAATATAAATAAGAAATGAGACTTTGCCATGTCATAAATGAAATATAAATTTAAAAAATGTTAAGATGCCATGTTGGATGACACGTGTCACGGTGTGATTAATCTGTACATCCATGTCAGCAACGGAGTTAACACCGTTAACCAAGGTACTAAAAGTGACCTCCAAAAGTTCAATTAGGTACTGAAATTGAGCTTCTAAAAGTTTAGGTGCTTAATTGAATTTTTAAGGAAATTTGAGGTACCAATCTTGACATTAATGCTCACTTTTACTTTGTTAACATGGGCTATTTAATTTCATATTATATTTTAGACTAGTTGTTAAAAGGTGCCCGATGCAAGACATTCATCATCTTCCTCTCTTTCTCTTTCTAGAATCTTCATCTTTTCCTCTTACCATGCTTCTCTTTCTCTCTCTAACTAAGGGCTTATACTTTCTTCTCCATCGCGATTGACTCTTGTGCCAGTCATCAACCTATCCATCTCTAGCGAGACTCACGACATCCACAACACGAAGCTATTCACGAACTCACTAAGTTGTCTCGAGTTAGCTCATCGATCCTCGAGTTAAGCTAACGTTGGTCATCTCGAACCACCACTATGCCACAACATGTATATAAAACTTCATTACTATTTCTTCCTTTCAAAACTCAAATTTAACCTTCATTGCCAAAACTCTCATTCTCTCACACTCTCACCATCACCATTTATACTAAGCATTTTGAATTTACTCCATAATGGGTACTCATTAATAGCACTTCTAAATTTCTAAAAACGGTTGGACAAAGCAAATTGACACCAACGTTTCATCTGGAATATTTAGTTTACAGAAATTGCATGGAACTTTCTTCTTCCTCTATTTTTCATTTTCAAAACAGAGCATGCTAGGATCATCTAAAGTAATTCTTATTTGATGCACTGCTATTTCAGTCGTGAATTGTATGTGTTAGTTCAAATCAACCGAATCAAACAACTTCCTTCGTGAATGACAACATTGGGCCATTTAAAATGCTGAAGTCAGACCAAAATAAATAACCTGTATACTCATGCCATGGTTATTTATTTGTGTTGATTATGTTACCACTAATTTTTAACCAACAAAAAAGTAGGAAGGTGAATGAAAGGCTAAATTCTCAGCCTTATGTGTCTTAAATTAAAAAAAAAAAAAACAAAGCCAAGTCTGAAAATGATGAGGATGAAGAAAAGAAACTCAAATTCCTCCTTCCTCAAGTACTCAAAAGCTGGCAACAGTTCCACCTCAATTAAATTTAGCTTTGTTCAAACCACTCATCTAGCCATAACATCTATGTGGAAACAATGGAAAAGGGAAATTGTAAATTTGGTGACATTGTAAATGAATGATCGATAACAAGACAAATCAACTTTGAGCGTACATGTGCAGAGGCCTTACTTGATACTCGACAACTATGTTATCATTAATCTCATGAAGAGTTTTTGCTACAAGTCTAATGTTTAAAAATTCCATGAATCTCTGATTTTTTTTTTTAAGGTTGTGTCTCTACATTCCTTAACCAAACTTGAAACACACAAGTATATAGATTGTAGATATCTTGTTGTCCCACATGGTTCAATTCTCAATAACATGTCTTTTATATAGATGTAATTGGTGAGCTTTGATAGAAATGAAAATTGCCATGACATAAGTACGAATGGGGTTTTTTTATTATAAATAAATAAATAAAACTAATGATAAAGATAATGATAAAAATTATGATAATTATTAATATAATGACATGATACATAAAAAAATAATAAATTACCACATCAGCCAACACTTGATACGTTTGTATAGGTTGGAAGTGCAGTGTCAGCTAACGGTCTTAACAGAGTTACCCTTATATGGATTTACTCTAAAACTAATATCTTGTAAACTTTTATCTTCATTTATTATATCTTCTAGTTCTTTAACAAAACATGCTGAATCTTTATCATCTAAGCCTTTCGCTAGCTCATCCTCTAAATTTTACCCAACTCCGTTTTCTCCTATATCATAATATAACTTATCTAATTTTGATTTATGATATATCTCTTGCTTCTATTAATATATTTTCCAATATAAGTAATTCTATCTAAATAAGGTTCATGTTTAATTCTTGGGAAAATGAAAAAAAAAATATATAGTTTTAAGAAGAAAATAAAAAAAAAAGTTTTCTTTAGGAAAAAAAATCCCAAATTGTGTCTTAAATACTCGATTTTGACTTGCAATATTCTGCAGGGCACTGCATTTCAAAACATGTCCAATTACAAACTTACAGTAGTCGTACCACCAAATATAGATATAAAAAAACTAGTCATACGACATATATACAACTGTTACATATGGCAATATGAGCTCCTTATTTGACAATTACAACTCCAAACTCCGTAACATATGTTGACAAATCTTAACATCCCAATCTCAATCCATACAAACAAATGCCAAGCTCCATTAATTGACAATCACAACCATATGTTAGCAATGTAATAACATGAAATAAATCAAATGTTCAATTAATCTTCATTAGTACTATTTAATGACTACAAGTACATAAAAGAGTATAAAATTCTTTACAAATTAATACATATAATGAGAAATGTAAAAGAGAAACTATTGGTGTTGCTTGCTTTGCTTTTGGGTGAAGAACCCCATCCTCCGATGACGCTCTGGCTCTAGAAATGGTTGTGGCTGTGGTTGTAGCTGTGGTTGTGGTTGCGACTGTGTATCCAGCTATATGAGTTATATGTCATCCTAACCTTCACTTGATAGGCTGGAAAACGAGTCATATGTATGGCCATGGAATCAAGCTCAACCTAAATGAGACCCTTCCCTCTATCAGTGTAAGAAGCTCTCAGACGCCTCTTATGTGGAGCTGCTGAAGTTCAAAGGGCTACATGGGAGCTCTCAAGGGAGTCTTGAATAGAGCTAAATACAATGTTGAAGGACCCAGCTAGACATACTTCCGTGGATGCGTAGGGAGATTACTTGTGAGCTAGCAATGTGTCATCCTTGATATCTATTGGTACATGCAAATGGCCTTGCACCCTATCTTTGCCTTGTCTTCGTGGTATGCGATGACTTCTTTGAGGCAGTTAGGATGATGAGGAATTATCTTTGGCTCTAGCTAGAGCAGCGGGCTGTGGTGGATCATCAAGTATGGCACCCATGAACTGACATACTGCTCTGTCAACTTATGTTTTGTGAGTCCACCATGAGTGGCAACTGGCGGATGAAGCCAACCTATACTACACAATAGAGAATGACTTAAAATTCCAAAGATTGACTTAATGGAATTTGATATCAAACCGCTAAAACAACATCAATACATTGTGTATGTATATATAGAGAGTATTATTCTACTAAAAATTATGATATAAACATAAAATTTTGAAATGAAAACAAGGTAAAACAAACTTACATTCACGTGGTGCTAGGGTTTGGAGGATTTGGGCAAAAATCTCCAGCAAAATTGAAGTTCAATCGTACAACAAGTATGTGATACACTGGATTCAGTGAGATTTGATCTAAAAATTATGATTTTAAGAAGTTTGCTGTATAAGACTCTGAGTTAGGGTTTGTATTTTCAGAAAAAAGATGCAGTGCAAAATGAAGAATAAAGGAGGTTTTGATGTGCAGTTTTGGGATCGACTAGGGAAAATATCTAGCATAACGTGACCTTCCGAAACCCAAATTTTGTTCTTTTTCTACGAACTTATCTAAATTCCATGTTTCTTCTGCTGAAAATTCACTCTCAAGTTGTAATGGTCTGATTGATCCTATACCTTTGCTAGCCATTGCCTTTATAGTTGCTTCTATATTTCCTTTAAACTTTGAACTACTATTGTTTGATAATCTGCCTATAAATGTTAGAGAAACTAATAAATTAGATCCTTTGAAACCTTCGTATCCTTTAGTTTGTATGCCTATTTCTATATAATTTACGAAATCTTCTACTGTCATTTGAAAATTTGGACTATAGTAAAATATGCCTCCATCTTGATTCATGTCTACTTCTACGGCTGCTACCATTGCATTTCTAACATTATTTTTCCACCTTTTATCTAGTAATACTAATAAAACTTTAGTTCCTAACTTCTTTCTAGTCGATCCTAAAACTATAAATATAACTCCTAAATGAATATACCTATGATTCCTATCCGTTATGTTTCCTTCTGATTCTCTGCTGACTATTGGGATACTTTTTGGTTCATTAATTACTGATAAATCTACTTCTCTGTTTATCTTAACCAAACCCGTCCTCCACTGGAATCTTCCCACTTGATAAAGCATCCTAGGATTTAATAATTTTATGCTTTTATTAAATATTTCTACGTCTCTGTCTAGAGTAGTGACTTCTTCTGAATCTAGTGCTCTATCTCTATTCTTATTACTTACTTCCTAAAGTTCTACTTAGTACTCCTTGACTCTAGTACTACTGTTCCCTACCTCCTCTGGTCTCCCACTTCTTTCTGACATCATTCTAACTTCTTAAAACTAAATATTTTAATAGTATAACCACTCAAGTAAAGAAAAGGAAAAGCAAACTTACAGAAAAAATTTTATAGACAAGCTACAAATATTGCTTATGATTGGATATTAGAAATTGAAGGGAATTCTACAAGGATCTTGAGTTTTCCTCACAGAGAGAGTAAGAATTCTTGGGCTTTTGTTTTTTGATTCTTGTTTGGGTGTGTGTTCGTTTGTTGTAGATTAAGCTAATATTCATACTAAAACTAAGAATTCAAAAAGACCGGAGATACCCCTGCTTTAAAGTTCCGTCTGAGGGCAAAAATGTAAAGTGAAAAAAGTACAATAATTCTGAAAGAAGAAAAGATTTTTATAGTACAATTATTGTGGCTACATGAGTATATGGGCCAACCTTCGAGCTGGAAAGCAAAGATGCTGAGGTTTTAGGTAAGATAATGCTCACTTTGGATTCCTTTGTACACTTTTTATTAGTTTTAATGCTGGATTTTTATTCAGTTTGGTGATGCAACGTGGTTAGGGAGAGTAACTACTATTTACCATTCTTGGATTTAAATATAGCAAGTGACATTTTAATTTTTGATAAGATATATAATTAGATATTTAAATTTTAAAATTAATTAGTTTAGTATTTAGATTTTAAAATCGATTAATTTAATGTATTAAAAAAAACTTTTCATACACGCTAATAATACCTTCATGATATTGATTAAATGAAACGAAAAGTAATTTTAAGTACTAAATTAACTAATTTCAAAGTTTAAATACTAAATTGATCAAATTCAAAGTTTAGATATCTAATTATGTATTTTGTTAATTATATATTTTGTTAAAATTTAGATATCATTTACTGTATGTACCCTTCTATTTTTCCGAAATCTACTCGGAAGTTGATTTTCCTATTTATCTGCTTGTAATAACAATCCTTTGTACGTTGAAATTTACACACCCAATGTACCCAAACAGGTATAAGAAAATCTTATGAATTGGGTTCTCTGTTTAATCTTCTCTAAAGTAAAAAACTTTATCTTCTATTAAAGCTCTTAAAAAACTTCATCCGTGTAATACAACTTCTTTCTTATTTTGAAATAATCCTAGACTTTGCTATACTAATATCAAGCATATTTGGATGCGAAAGTGACATACAACTTATAAATAAATAAATATATATATATGCACAGATAAGTCATTCAATAATAATAGTTCAACTTTTTGCTTTTAACTGTTCACACTTGGAATGCCATGGTTACTTCATTATGGTTCATTCCACCTTCTCAGCCGTCCATGAAAACTTTGGGTTGGTCCCCAAATTTACGCATTCTTTCCCTTATTAGACGACAAACATCCCACAACACATAAAACAGTACACCGTACGGATCTAATTATTTGTCAGACTTTCGCCACCTTGACTTAATGATTAAGTATCTAGGTCACCCATCTTGATCATTCATAGTTACTTAGCTTTAATATATAAACAACATCTTGATTACTCGAAGAAATAGACTTAATTAAGAACCAATCCCACGAAAATACTCATTAAAGGTCTGTTTAGATTGTTTTATTTTCATATATATCGTATTTGTTTCATATTTATATTTATAAATTATTTATATCATATTTATATTATTTATATCTGTATTATATCTCAGTTATTTATGAGTAAAACTGTTAATTTTTCATCGATATTTATTTGTTAATAAATATTTATTTAAAAATAAAAAAATAGAATATCAAAATTATCATAATACCATAAAACAAACACTCTTACAAGGTCGTACCTTGACTTATGACACATTTTAATCAATTGAATCATCCAGAAAAGGACAAAAAATAATCAAATTCCAAAATCACTTCTCATTGGTTGATAAGTTTCAGAATTTGGTCCATTAAACTTTCGTTTAGCAAACAATTGTATAATTCCACATGGTTACTCAGAAATTTTCCATTTGATACAGTGTGATATGATCTTTCTTTTCCCATATCAAGTGACTCCTTTCTTTTCTTTTTTCATTTTTTTCTCTTTATGGTGATAGTCTAAGCATTTCCATTCATTTCATCATCGATTTAAATCTCAATTAGCATAAATGACAATGAGCACGGTGTGCAGATTTATACACATCCAAGTCTTATGTCAAATTCAAATTGTTGTTGTGCTACTCTTGGCATTCGTTAATCATTTTAAGTCAGATCAACGAGGACATGGATGAATATAAGATTCAAGTTTCTTTAAGTTAGATTTTACTAATGTAGTTTTTTAATGTGTATGTATGGGAGATATATGCTAAATATCTAATTAAAGGCCAAAATATTGATGTCGTTATTGTCTGCAAGCAGCATTTGTTGTTTATAGATAATAAGAAGATATTTAATTGCTGAAGACACGTTAGGCACTGTCCTTTAAGGATAATTCGCTTAGTATAGAAAAAAGTGAAAGAGTAAGGGTATATACACAAGAATTCAACTAGCCCTCCAGTATACATCAAGTAGCAGGAATAGAAAATTGAAAAGTAGGTGAACACCCAGTAAATTTTTGAAAATAGAAGTTAAGATTAAGAATAGAATGAGAAAATTGAGCAATATTCGAATTGGTCAAGGAGCTTGTTTAAAATATTATCAGCATAAAATTAAATAAGAAAACCAAATTTATTAAAAACAATAACAACAAAACAGAAATAAAATAAAATATTTTCATGAATTAGCCAAACTATAACTTCAAGCAAAGGATGCAAGTCCATGACTTTCACATTGCCCAGCCTATGCTTTGCATGAGCACTTTTACCTTTTATCCAGCTTCATACTAACCTATTTAGAGAAGAGAGCTAATAAACAAATGACATGAATATGCTCTAAGAAATATGAGATATTTTTCTTTTGAAATATAACTACAACCTACAGCATCATTAAGATACGACCAGACAACATCAACATAATCCTTATTTTAAACTAAGATTGTTGGGCCTCTACTCTGAAAAGAACACTCCCAAAAACAAGCAGACTAGAAAGAGGGGGGTGGGGGGGGGGGTGGGTGGTGGGCGGGTGGGGGTTGGGGAGGAAGGGGTTCGACTTCCAATTATATGGTTCTTAGACAATGTGGGATTTATCAACTAAGGATACCGAAAAGTAAACACAAACACTTTATTGCTATTCAAAATGTTCACTGAGTTCTTCATTTTTATGTAGATTCTCTAAATATAGTGCTTAAAAATTAGATTGTCTATCTCATCTGGAAAAGAAGCAAAGAAGCTCTAATCATCAGTTTTTAATCATTTCAATATGGTTTACTTATTCTAATCGAATACAGGACAATAATTAAGTTTGTTCTGTGGCTGTGAAGCTGCCATACATGAAATGGTTATGTACTAGATCTTGGGTTGTGCATATATTCAGTATAAAATTTCAAAGAAGATTCGCAAAAGGAAATGTTTTATTGACTTGCACCGAGGATTAAACATGTTTATAATTCTAGTAGAATTTTTCAAGGGATCAATGCAGAAAGTATGTGAAGATTGCTTATGGGTTCACAATGTGATTCATTTATCAATCATATTGTAAAAGGATTGCTATGTGTAATAAATTAAATAGAAGAGTTACAAAAGTTTCGTGCTCACACCATATCCAGCATATCTACAGGTACAATGATAGGAATTGGACAGGATACAACCTGAATGTTGATGGGTAACGTTGAAGTTGTAAAATCCAGATGCCATGGTTTTCATACATTAAAAATATAAAATGCTCTAAATTTTAAAGAAAAGTGGAATTGATTAAACTTGAAGATGCTGAGCTTACTAGCTATTGTTCCATTGCCATCCCATGAATAGAAACATGGCCTGTAGTTCGTTCATTTTGCTAAATGAATAAGGCTGTAATGGAATTCTTATTATGACGGAATGAAATAAGAATTTATTTTATTAATTTTTTATTTAAATGGTGGTATTTTGAAAAAAAAAAAAAAAAAAGAACAGTTGCTGTATTGAATTAGTATTATTCAGTATTTTGCATAATAGAGATTTATTGTGAAATCACTATTTAGTGGACTAAATACCATGATAGCTATTCATAAAGAATGAAACCATAATGAAATTATAATTATAACAAAATGAACAATTAGTTAGACTAAGATTGTTAGGGCCTACTTATCATGGTACCCTCCAAAAAATGTTGTATGCCACTTCATGCAACGAGAACACGGTATTCTTTAGTAAAAGGCGAAAGAATAGTTCGCTTTGTACTCATTGCGTGGCTGCACGATGGAACAAGTGAGCTGCTTGCCAATTTCCATCAGCTTCGGTGTTCTTTGTCTGGTTTTTAAACCACGTGGGACTTTCTATTACAATGGAATGCAACAATCCAGAGGAAGCTGACTGACAAAGTAAGCTGTTATTTTCAATCATGCTACGCATCTTTGCGGGGAGGGAAATAAAATACATAAAGCTATATGGAATTATTTGTTTCATTTGATTTTGAAAGCAAGGCATTAGTTGTTCATCTCGAGCATTAGCCACTTAGCTTAACAAATGAACAACATCTTCATTAATTGAAGAAATAAACTTAATTTAGAACCAAATCCATGAAAATAATTGATTAACACTATAACAAGGGTTTAGGTCGACATAGGTCATCTTTGGTCAATTGCACCATCTAGAATAGGAATAAATAAATAAATAAATAATCCAACTCCAAAATCACTACTCTTTGGTCGATAAATTTCAAAACTTGATTGATTAAACTTTCATTTAACAAACAAATGTTTATTTCATCACGATCATCCAAAGAAACTTGTCGTTTGATTCACCGTGATATAATCTCTTTTCCTTTATGAATTGTCTCTTTTTTGGGATGGTATAGTCCAAGCAATTCCCATTTCATCATCATTTAATCTTAATGGCTGGCATAAGTGATAGTGAGCACGGTGTGTAGATTTTTATACATATCCAAGTTTTATGTCAAATTCGAATTGTTGTTGTGCTATTCTTGTCATTCGGCAATCATGTTTAGGCAAATCAATGAGACACGGATGAATGTGAAATTCAAGTAGAGACACTCAATAGGGTGTTTTCTTAAGTTAGATTTTGCTAATGTAGTTTCTGATGTGTGTGTTTTGGTTTATATAGGTTTAAGGGCTAAAATATTAATGCCATTATTGTCTGCAAACACCGTTAAAGCACAACAACACAGCATCAGCATGATAATTATTTTAACATCTGTTGGGGCCTCTACACTAGAAAGATCTTGAAACCTAAATGCAAACATCGGGTGAAATACGTGTTTACCAATTTTGTAGAAAAAATTACATAAATACAAACTATACAAAAATAATTACACAAATAACGATGTAAAATTGTATATTGAAGAGACATTTCACAAATTTACACATGAAACACTCTTTGAAGATGTGTTTTAGTCAAATATCATACAGTATTGAACCGTATCTTCAAAAGGCGTTTCACGTTTTTTAAGATGAATTGCATATTGAAAGAGCAATTCACTTATTTTGTACGTGAATCGTATTTTTAACAGACTTTTAATATTAGTTAATGAATCGCATCTTTAAGATGATACTCACGTGCAAATTCGTAAATCGTTCGTTAGACATGTGATTTTACATCAGTATTTTAGTAATTAATTTTATATAACTAGTATTTGAGTAATTTTTATTTGAGGGATTGATAATCATACAATTTCCTCCAGTTTGTTCCTATCCAAAATCTATATGAAATTTTTTATTTGTATGTGGATGCTCTAAACATGTTGCTTAAAATTAGATTAACACAACATACTAATCTAATTTTTTTATCAATTTTCTGCACATTGACTTAAGATAAAATATAATAAGAATTAAATTTTTAGAACCACTACACAACGAGACATAAGCCACTCATCTCAATCATTGATAGTCATTTAGCTTTAATACATGGACAACATCTTTGTTACTTAAAGAAATAAATTTAATTTGAAATCCAACTCCAAAATGACTTCTCATTGGTTGATAAATTTCAGATTTGGTCAATTAAACTTTCATTTAGCAAACAATTGTATAATCCCATCATGATTATCAAAAGAAAATTTCCATCTGATTCACCGTGATAAGATCTTTCTTTTCTTTTATGAATCGTCTCCATTTTTTCCCTCTGTTATGGTGATATTCTAAGATATTTTCATTCATTTCATACTGATGAACTGACCAAACAGTTATTATATAAATACAGATTTGATACAAATAAAAAATAGACAATTCAAACAGACTCTTAATATATGAGCAACACCTTTGATACTTGAAGAAATAAACTCAATTTAGAATGAAACCCATGACAATAATTGATCATGACTATAATAAGGGTTTTGGTCGACTTAGGTCAAGTTTTTGGTCAATTGCACCATTCAGAAAAGGAAAAAAAAAATGAAAGGAAAAATTCAACTCTCTTTGGTCTATAAACTTCAGAACTTGGTCGACTAAACTTTCATTTAGCAAACAATTGTCTATTTCCATCATAGTCATCCAAAGAAATTTGCCATTTGATCCACCCGTGATATGATTTTTCTTTTCCTTTATGAATTGTCTCCTCTTTTGTGATGATGATAGTCTAATCTATATCTATTCATTTCATTATCAATTTGAATCGGAATAGTTAGCATAGATTAATCTAAATATTATATATAATTCGAACTGTTGTTGTTCTACTCTTATCCTTCGGTAAAGGTACAGATAAATATAAGATTCAAGCTAGTGACACTCCATGGGTATTTTCTTAAGTTAGATTTTGCTAATGCAGTTTTCTAATGTGTGTTTATGCTTTATATCGGTTTAAGGGCTAAAATATTAATGCGATCATCGTTTTCAAATAGTCTGAGGGAGCTATGTGGCTCTTGAGTAATGTGAGACTTTATTTACATATCATTAAAATATCTTCTGTTATTATGAAGCAAAAGTGCTAATTCGTGTCAAAAAATGCATGTGATATGATATGGCGGTTATTAGGAGTGTGCACAGTAAAATTTGGTTCGGTTTGCACCTCAAACGGAATTGCACCATATTTTATAGTTTGGTTTTTCTTTTAAATTTGAACATAATCATATTGTTTGGTTTGTAATTTTTTCGAACCGAAAAGAATAGTTTGATACGGTTCGGTTTGCGATTTGAACCATTTGTATTTATAAAATAAAAAATATATTCTATCAAAAACTTCCATTACATATTTCTTATCACTAATACAAATATAAATAACAATATTTAAAATTAATCATTTACCAAATAAACATGTAAAACTTATAAGAAGAAAGGGATTTCATCCATTATAAAATTATAATCGTGACTAGTTTCATTTTTTTTAATTATTTTAAACTATAATTGTATACTAGACTTTACCCCAATATAAAACACAAAATTTAATTATTTGTATGCTTCTAACTAACATATTATCAATTATATAAATCAATTCGTAATTAAATAATATAAGTAAATTAATTAGTAAAACAGAGGGAAAAATATTCATAAGATAGAATATTAAAGGTTTAAATTCTAAAATTTATCTTGTTTGTAGACAACATAACAATTAAAACATAATATGACAAATCTAATTTTATTCTCACGAATGATACATATTTAAGTCAAAAATTTTAAAAACAATTAATTTTTTAATGAAACAATAAAAGTAAAAATAATATGTTTAAATTTTTTTTTAAAAATGTGTAAAACAGTTCGGTTTGATTCAGGACTGTTTGATCTTCACAGAATCGAACTGCAAACCGAACCATTTCAAAAAAGAAATAAGATTTCAGTTTGGTATGATCGGTTTTTTTCACAGCCTTAACGGTTACTTTACTCTCTCTCTCTCTCCTATTTTCTCCATTATCTCCTTTCTTCCTTCTAATTTTCATGGCAGTTATTTTTTATATCTTCCACTCTTCTTTTTTCTCTCTTTTCTTCCTAGATGCGTCATATGCTAGTATTTAAGAAAATGAGAAGCGAACTAATGATCCCAAAACCTAAATGCAACACTTTATTGCTATTCAAAATCTTCATTCGTATGTGGATTTCCTAAATATAGTGCTTAAAAATTAGATTTGTCTATTTCATCCAAAAAAAAGTAGCAAAGAAGTTCTTGTCATTGGTTATTAGACCAACCAGCATCTCCATTCTAAGTCTAAGGGTCAATTTGGATGGTTTATTTTTCATCTGTATCTATATTTGTATCAAAACAACATATGTAAATATATCCTATTTGCATCTATATTTAATCTTTTTATGAGAACTGCTAATTTTTTTTATCTGTATTTATTTATTGATAACCAATTTGCTAGAAAAAAGTTTTTAAAAAAATATCTATATCTGCCCAAAAAGGTTTACCAAACAGATCCTAAATCAATATTGCCCACTTATCATGAGGTTAACTGCTTCTGCACTATCATGCAGAAAGGAACTTTTTAATTGGCAATGCAGATGTTGTAAGACCTAGACGCAATAGTTGTGAAACTTTAAAAGCCATTGAGCATTGGACTAGAATTGTTGGGGATTGGACTCGTCTTGCAGAATTTGTACTAGAATTGTTAGGGGCTTCTACTTCAGCTAGACGCCTCAAAAATAGATGAATGCCACTATAAACGGCGAGTACATGGTATTCTTTAGTAAAAGGCGAAAGAATAGGTCGCTCTGTACCCACCGCATGGCTTCATGATTTGATAAGCGAGCTGCCTGTTTTTTCTTTTGTAGTAGATTGGGTGAAGTTTCTCTGCTTCTTAAAGCATGGGGTACATTCTATTACAATGCAAACGGTTCATTAAATGATTGAGTTATAAATAAGTTTAGTCGTGACGATGTAATATCCAATTTGAACTTGACTCGAATAAAAAACTTGAAAATTGAGTTATTATTGATTAATCTTGAGTAGCTTATAAGTAGCATTGACTTATTGTGTCAAAAAATTATTAATATTTATTTATAATATGTATATTATATATGACGTGTATTATCCATCAAAACCCTTCTTTCTAGATCAAAGCACACATACTGACGAAAGAAGCTGTTATTTTTTCACTAGTTGATTTGATTTGATAAAATAAAATTGTCTATTTTATATGGAAATGGGCATATCTAATTGGGCATAGACTTTGAAAGCTTATAGCATGCTTGATTGGCCGAATAAGATTAATAGAGATAGAGTTATGACTCCCAAATAATAGAATAAAGAAAACAATAATTATTAATTTGTTCTTATGCAGTTAAGATAACACAAATAATAGATTAAAAACATACCCAAAACTCTAAAATATCACATATGGTTAGCGTATCGATAATCTTACTTGATTTTTAGCATAACAACATAAATACAGAAGAGGCTATATATTAAGTTTTCATACTAAATCAGGTAAAAAAAATTAAATCCATCTTCTAAATCCTATAGTAGTAGAGGTGCATGAGCCAATGGTCAATTTCTCTAATTGAATCATTGACTGGTTGTAAAAAGAAAAAAAAAAAAAGACTGCATCATTTTATCTTCTTTTTTTTTTTTAATACAATAAAAAATAAAGGTAAATTGTACATAGATATAAAATATATGACACATTAATTTAATAAAATAGAATCGCTCGTATTCATATACATAGAGGTGGGTGCCGGGTTGAACCAACCCTGAACCAACTCGTGGACATGAAGGGCAGGGTCGGGCTGGTTCAAACCGCCGGTCCATCGATGGCCCTTTGACCCGTGAATAATTTTTTTAAAAAAAATTCATAAGTTTCTTTTAATTAAATTGATAAGAAAAAACATAATTAGATCATCATACAATAGACATATAGAGAATTTTAAATTATAAACTTATGCAAAACAAAAAATTTATTAAGAAAGTACACTTGAATAGGAAAGTTAATCTAGAATGCACACACTTAGGCTAAAAAAAGCACACTTAAACAAATTGGGAAAAAAAAAACAATTTCATAATAAATACTATCTATTCACATTAAAATGAGTTAAATATTTATTTTTTGTATTTTTTCTTGTATTTTTTTATTTTGACTCGCCATATTACCAGGTTGATGGGTCAAGGCCTTGAACCGGCTTTGAGCCACCAAGCCGATGGTTGGCTAATGGGTATGACCCGTACAGCTGCCGGCATAGGCCATGACCCGTCAATGACAGTTCAAGCCAGGTCGACAGTTCGACCCAGCCCCATGCCTATGTTTGCATATATAGGCGTATACTAAACAAAAACTTTTTGTACTTTTGACAATGGATTTATTTGCATGATCTCGGCAGCCTAAAATTCATTGATATTGAGAAGAGATTTGATCATTCATAATAGGAAATGAATATGGGGTCATATATTTTGACAAATATATATAAAGGGAAGTTAGTTTAAGTCTAGTGAAAGAAGAGTCAAAGGAAGTTGATGAGATAAGAAGAAGAATAAGAGGGATGATCCAACAAAGTTGATCATGTGAAAGCACTTTGTTTGGATGATTTCCATTCATTTCATTATCAATTTAAATCTAAATAACTAGCATAAACAACAGTGAGCACAACATGCAAATTTATACCCACCTAAGCCTTATGTCAAATTCAAATTATTGTAATGCTATTCTTGTCATCGAGCAATCATGTTTAGGCAAATCAACAAGGACACTGATTAATGTTTGGTTTATTGTTTTCAAGTCGTTTTGGATATTTTATTTTTATCATTTTTAAATAGACTATATGTCAAAAATAAGATACAGATAAAAACGGACATTTTTATTCATAAATAGATTAAACAGACAAGATATAAATAAGATACATATTAAATACAGATAAAAATCAAGCAATCCAAACAAATCCATAGATTACAGTTTTCCATGCTTATTTTTCCCTTTTCCCCTAACCATGGTACAACACGGAAGCGGAATTTAACAATTATTATAACGATCAAGCCGAATGCAGCAAGACAATTACAAGATTTATTTAAGCCGAATACAGTAAGGATCTTCTTGAATACGAGAAAGAATTTGCAGAAAGATATTCTTCTTCTTCATTTTGTATTTGAACCATACAATTTATATCGATGCCTTTTACAAAGAAATGGAATGTAATCTTTCTAATTTATTCTCTAATTAATAGATTTGACTAATTGAATGTAATCTTCCTACTTTAGGATAATTAATGCGTTAAATATAATGTAATCCTTTTAATTTATTTCCTAATTATAATGCTTTATTGAGAAATTTAACTAATTTATTATAATTCAATTATTTTGATTTTTTCCTGCAGCTAAATCCAATCGTACAACCATCAGCCAATCTCAGCCATCCACACATATGGTCATAAGCCGTTCATTTCAAACCCAGTCATGCATTGAAAGCTCAAAATCTCATTCTCTACTTTCCCCAAATTCAAACCCTACTCTGTCTTCCTCGTTACTTCGACTCTTCCAAATTCTAACCCACCTAAAATCCCTCAGTCTATTTGTTAAATATCAGTTGCATTCCCTTCTTCTTCAATACCTTTGTCCATAAAGGAAGGTGAGGATACCACAACTTCATATCTTCATAGGAATCCCAAGTTGCTTCGGATATGGGTCTTCCATGCCAAGAGATAAGTATTTCCTTTGTGCATGCTTCCTTTTTTTACTTGTTGTTGATCAATTACTACTTCTAGAATTAATTCATCTTCTTCGTGAATCCGTACAGGTATTGTTGAAGAAATGTCAGATCTAGGGCCATAGTACTTCCTAAGTTGGGAGACATGAAAATAGGGTGGATTGATGTTTTGGGTGGCAATTTGACATGGTAAGCTACTGATCCCAGCTTATTTATAATCATGTAGGACCATAGTACTTAGGTAGTAGCTGTGCATGCGTGATCCCTTTAATGACTGTTGTCTGTATGTTGTAGCTTTAATAGACATAATCCCCTATTTGGAAATTTCTGTCACTCCTTTTTGAATCTTCGATCTGTTTCATGCGATTCTGAGCTCGTTTCAAATGAAACTTGAGTAATTTGAGCCTATCCTCTTGAGTAGTTAACATTGAATCTACTAATGCATTCTTAGAATCACCGGGGATATAGGGTAGATGTCTTGGGGGTGGGTAACCATATAGAGCTTCGAATGGGGTTGTTTTAGTGCTTGAGTGGAAATTGGTATTGTACCACCACTTAGTCAAAGGAATAAATTGACTCCAACTCTTAGGTTTTTCCCCTGTTACACACCTTAGGTAAGTCTCCACACACTTGTTAACTACTTCAGTTTGTTCATCCGTTTGAGGATGATATGAAGTGGACATATTGAACTTGACAGCCTGTAATTTGAAGAATTCTTTCCAAAATGAGCTTATGAAAATAAGATCCTGATCACATATTATAATCTCTGGAAATCCATGTAAATTGTAAACGTTGTCTAAGTATACCTTAGCCACTGTTGATGCACTATAAGGATGAGATAGAGTAATAAAATGTCTATATTTACTGAGACGATCAATTACTACTAATATGACATCCTTTCCTCCAGATTTAGGAAGGCCTTCAATGAAACCCATACTAACACTTTGCCATCATTCATTAAGAATACTTAAGGGTAATAGAAGTCCAGGTGTCTTAACATTCTCAAATTTAAAACGTTAGCAAACATTATAATTCCTAATGAATGTTTTGATCTCTCTTTGTTGCTTTAGCCAATAGAAAATTGTAGACAACCTTTTGGAAGTAGCTTGTGCCCTAGAATAGCCTCCTAAAGGACCCTCATGGTATAATTTTAGCAGCTTTTCTCGCAGTGTGAGAGATAGTCCTACTACAATTCTTCCCTTTCATCCGAGTATGCCCTGGTCCAAAGTGAAATTAGCCACAGTTTCTCCTTGTTGTAATCTTTGGATCATTTTGGAATATGTTTCATCAAGAGTCCAGCTAAGTTTGATTTCATCTAAAATTTCAGGAATAGTAGCTTGCACTTGTAATTGATTTAACAAATATCGTTTCTTCTAGAAAGGGAATCAACTGTTGTGTTAGTGTTTCCACTCTTGAATTCAATTTCATAGTCAAGCCTAAGTAATGTGGTCAACCATTTCCGCTGGCTAGGGTCACTAATCTTTGCTCAAGTAAATACTTGAGGCTTTGACGGTCTGTTTTTATCAAAAAATGTCTTCCCAATAGATAGTGACGCCACTTTTCAATTGCATATACTAATGCTAATAATTCTTTTTCATAAACTGACATACCTTTATGTTTTGGAGCTAATGTCTTATTGATGAAATCAATTGGATGTCTTTCTTGCATTAGTATGGCACCAATTCCATCTCCACTAACGTTTGTCTCTATAACAAAGATTTTAGAATAATCAAGCAACTTTAAGACTAGTGAATGTATCAAAGCCAATTTTAAATTGTCAAATGATTCTAAGCTTCTTTTCCCCACTTAAATTGGTCCTTCTTAAGTAACTACGTTAAGGGATGAGAAACGGCACCAAATCCTTGTATAAATCGACGGTAATATCTAGTTAATCCTAAAAACCCTCGTAGTTGCCTCAATGTTTGTGGTATTAGCCATTTTTCAACTGCTTCAATCTTCCTTGGATCCGTAGAAACTCCACTTTGAGTTATGATGTGGCCTAAGTATTCCACTTGCTGTACACCAAAAACACACTTACTTTGCTTCAGAAATAGTTGTTCCTTTCTTAACTTAGTGAAAACAACTCTTAAATGTTCTACATGTTGATTAATACTAGCATTATATACTAGTATGTCATAAAAAAATACTAGAACAAACTTCCTTAAGTAAGGTTTGAACACATCATTCATCAATCCTTGAAAGGTAGATGGAGCATTTGTTAAGCCAAAAGGCATAACAAGGAATTCATAGTGCCCATCATGAGTGTAAAAAGCTGTTTTATAGATGTCACTAGGATGCAATGATACTTGATGATAACCAGACCTAAGATCAAGTTTACTAAAAAAATTTGCACCATGAAGTTCATCGAATAGATCTTCAATTATAGAAATTGGAAAGTGATCCTTGATGGTATGCTTGTTAAGCTCCTTATAATCTACACACATCCTCCAAGAATTGTCCTTTTTCTTGACTAGTAATACTGGTGAAGCAAATGGACTATGACTAGGTCATATTACTCTACTCACTAGCATTTCTTTAATCATATTCTCAAGGACTGTCTTCTGTATCATTGAATATTTGTAGGGTCTTAAATTGATTTAAGTGATTCCTTCATTTAAATGAATTCTATGATTACAAGATCGGTTGGGTGGTAATTCTTTTGGTTCTTCAAAAAAGTCATGATATTCTTCAAGAGGTCAATCAAATTTGTTGGCAAAGGTTGAAATGGAGTTTTTCCTTCTTTTGCATTTATGCTAGTAACTACCCAACACTGAATTTCTGTTTTTGGTGAAGCTCCCAATATGGTATTCAATGTTTATCTAGAAATGACCTTAAGCTCCTTAGCCATTCCTTTAGCATGCATTCTTGGTTCTGCCATTCAAAGCTCATCCACAGATCTCTGAAATTCCATGTCATAGTACATAATAAAAGAAGCCATGGTATACCTAAAATTAAGTCATAGAAGTTTAAGGGTATAGTATAAAAGTCTGCTTCAAACCCTATTCCTTGTATTTGCCATTCAAATGCTCTAATTAATTTGGCACTTTGAAGTTTAGTACCATCAGCTAGTAAAGTATAATGGATATTGAAACCACACTATATGAGCTATAACCAAATTCTTCAATTACTTTTTCGTCCATAAAGTTAGCTGAAATCCCTGTATCAATCAAAATATTCAGGAATTTCTCTTTATACCTTCCTCTAACTCGCATGCAATGGTCTCTATTATCATCATTGATTGTGTTTAGCTGCAACTGATAAATCTAAACCAAGTTCATCAATTGTTTCTTCATCATTATCCTTTTCTTCTTGTCCCAACACCAACAGGTTTAGCTTCTTGCTTTTACAATGGTGCCCAGTACCAAATGGTTCATCGCACCAAAAATAGATCTTTTTGCACCTTTTCTCCTCAATCTCCTTTTAAGTTAACCTCTAAACTAGTCTATTGTTTGGAATAGTGTTGCGGTTCTGGGTTGTTGGTCGGTGTTTAAAGGTTGAAAGCTGTTTGGTTTAGTAATTGAAGAATAATGTGAAGAAGTGTTTCTATTGCCTTGGATTTGAGTACTGGTTTGACCTTTGAATGTTTTCAAATTTTGCTTGGATGCTGGAATGTTAGCCTCTTGTAATTTGGCTATTGTATAGGCCTGGGTGAGTGATTTCGGTTGAAACATGTGAATAGGAAATTGGAGTTCTGGTTTAAGGCCACTAAGAGAACAACTAATTAAATGAGATTCAGGCAATTGAACTTGAGTGGTTAAATGCATAAACTCATCATTGTAATATTGTAAAAGTCTGACTTGATTTAACTCCTTAAGTTCCAACACAGGACCTTCAAATGCCTTTTCATTAAACCGTGTATTTAGAATTGTAACAAATTGTTCCCACGTCACTGGAGTTGATTATGTACGGTTTTTAATAAATGCACAATACCATTCATGTGGTTTAGTGTCTAAATGCATGATTGCAATCCTTACCTTAAGATCCTTGGTGTTTCATACAATGTAAAAAATTGCTCAGCTCGGGATACCCAACTTTTAAAGCCTTCTCCACTAAAAACAGGGAACTCAATCCGTGTTTTTAGTTGGTACTTGATATGTTGTGGTCTGGCCAAAGATAGTATTAGTGTTGATCCTTGATACACCTATGTTTCTAGTATTGCTCTGGGTTTTGATGGTTCTTCAATTTTCAATTTTCTATTAGTGTATTGTTTGAAAGAGTCAATGGATTGATTTTGTTTCTCAATGGTTGATGTTGCTTCTAAATCATTGCTTGTTGCTTTTGCAGGGTCTTAGTAAAGAATTTGTTCCAGTACTTCTATTTTTCCGACTACTCCTTCAACGCGCGTTCATGGTGATCCATTAGTTCTTCATAGTATTTTCATGATGATCCATTCGCTCCTTAAGAACAAATCTCAGCGCATCTTCCATTCTTTTATATTTCCTTGTTTCCATGGCACAAAGGTTTTGATACAAATGCAACATGGAAGCGGAATTTAACAATTATTGTAACGATCAAGCCGAATGCAGCAAGACAATTACAAGATTTATCCAGCCGAATACAACAAGGATCTTCTCGAATATGAGAAAGAATTTGCAGAAAGATATTCGTTTTCTTCATTTTGTATTTGAACCATACAATTTATATTGATGCCTTTTAAAAAGAAATGGAATGTAATCTTTCTAATTTATTCTCTAATTAAGATATTTAACTAATTGAATGTACTCTTCCTAATTTAGGATATTTGACTAATGAGTTAAATATAATGTAATCCTTTTAATTTATTTCCTAATTATATTGCTTTACTAAGAAATTTAACTAATTTATTATAACTCAATTATTCTAATTTTTCCTTCAACTAAATCCAACCGTACAACCATTAGCCAATCTCAGCCATCCACGCATATGGCCATAAGCCATTCCTTTCGAACCCGGTCATGCGTTGAAAGCTCCAAATCTCATTCTTATCCCATTCTCTACTTTCCCCAAATTCAAACCCTACTCTATATTCCTCGTTACTTCGACTCTTCCCAAATTCTAACCCAAAAACTCTTTCTTCTATCCAATCCCTCAGTTGTTTGTTAAATATCAGTTGCACGTGGTAACCTATTTAAAGTTTTGTAATTCAAACAGATAACAACCCAGATAAATAAAATAAAAGAGCATGAGTTTAAACTTCGATATTTTTTATACGAATAGAAATAGATAGAAATATAAAAATAAAAAATAGAATATTAATATATGACTCAACTAAGGCCTTAGATAAAACCATAAGTCGTAATGAGCCTATATATAATTTCAAACCCTCAAACAAAGCTCGATAATAATAACAGATAGTAAAAATATTTACATAACCAGTATCAAAAGTTCAAAATATAGAAATAATTTAAATAGGACTCTAAGTGTATTAGCAAGCGATTAAACAATTAAGAGAAAACGATAATCATTGGATGAACCGTAGGATTATAAATATGCAATAAAAAACAAAAACAGATCCATAACTTACAATATAAACTCCAAATAAATATTTGGATCATACTATTGTATTAATTAGAGTATTCTTAAGCCATTAGTGCCTAAAATGAAAATTAGCCTATTGAGTTTAGAAAACCTTAATCCGGTGAGGTAAAACCTAAAAATAATCAATCGTGTAAATTTTAAATCCAAAGTTGAAGTTAATAGTAATCTAGAAAATTTTTAGAACTCTTCATAAATTTTTGGAGATAAAACTCTTGAATAATTATCATATTTGTACTCCTTTAACTTAATAAACTACTGTAAAACTAAGATAATTACTTAACTAAATAATATTAAACTAATTTTCCCTTCATTTCAGTGCAACTTGGTGCAAATTCGGTGCAACATATGGCTGGGATTTTCTTGGGAAAGCAGCAGTCAAATTCTTCAACAAAGGAGAGTCAATTTGCACTAAAAGTCAAGACAAACAATGACCTAACCAATCCAGATTAACCAATTCAGTAAGAACAATTAATGCATGAGAAAAATATGTAAGGCAAATTGGATATCAGAGGACATCTCTTGGTTTGGGCAAAACTTGCAGCTTCATTATGCCCATTTATATATACATTCATTAAGGAAAACCAAGACTCATAAATTATACCAAAACTAATCCAACCAACAACAACAGTAGCAGCACAAAACCAGCTTAAACCACACATCAAAACAACCATTAACAAAGCTTTAACAAGTTCTAAACTTAGGAGGAAGACAAACAAGGTAAGAAAGTTGTGTTAAGTTAGTTTATATATACACATAAATAATAGCTTAACTAATGTTTCTACTAACCTTATGTTCGAATCTAGCTTTGGGGGAGAGTTTAGCACCTTCCAATTTGCTTAAACAAGGTAATACCTAGTCCTAAAGCTCCATTAATGTATTATGTTATATGTTGAAGCTAGAAAATAGGTTGAATGATGATTACAAGAAGTAATATGTACTGATATATCATGTACAATACATGTAGAATGTAGAAAAACACTTAGGAGAAGTTTTAATACAAGTATAATACACATATACAATAAGAAAGTTAAGTTTCAAATTGAAGAAAATCAAATAATGAACAGTGTCAACACTGCCCTTACACTGACAGTGTATACGCTCAACATCGGCAGCGTACATAGTTAGGCCGATAGTGTTGAGACGACTTACACTGGAATGAAAGCTACGTAAAATTATTTTTACATAAAATGAATGAATGCTGGCAAATTTGAATTCTATGTCGAATGCATAGAAACCAACATACGTTATAAAGCTGGCGGCCTACAGCCAGCGTACGCCGATGCAAAATAACATGTAAAACATAAGAACACCGACATCTGAGTTTCAATATTGGCGGCATTGTAGCCGACGTACACGCATAATCCCCTTGTGTAAAGTTTGTTTTACACAAACATTATATGTATATACAAATAATAATAAACATATTATATATATATATTAAACAAAAACAGATTTTGCCTAAGTAAAAAAAATAAATACAAAATATTTATAATAATAATAATAATAATAATAATAATAATAATAGGTCTAATATTTGAGAAGTATTAAACCCTAAAAACTATAGGAAAATATTATTGTTACTAACAACAATAATTATTAAATATTTGTTTTATATAGATAAATATATAAGAATGGAAATCTAAATAAGCTAAAATTATTAATAATGTGACATCTAAAAATGACAAGATAATTATATGAAGTAGATTAAGAGAAACATGATGAAACTAAATAATAGAAAATAAATATTAGTTACCATAATAAGCTAACTAAAGAATGATATAAGGGTAATGATAATAATAATGATAAAGTATCGAAATACTAAATACAAAATTCTATGATTACCCAATAAAAATATATAAATCTCCAACAAGATCAAGAAAATCAAAATGAAAATAAATATTAAATAATAATTTATTATCATAGGACCATTAAAGGACTAATATAATAATAGGAAGCAAACCAAATATCATTATAGGACACTTAGACACCCATAAGAGTTTAGTTCTATAATCTATGTTTTATTGATGAATATTTGATTCATCTCAATAGGTGATTTTGAATCTATAGAAAATTTTTCATCTGATTATTATGACTAGCCAATATGAGTAGGTGAGTCACTCGGTCATATGATAAAGTTTGTGCCTGTAATTAGTTGAATGTGTGATGCAAAGATAATAATATGATTGTTATGGTATTATCATTGAAATGTGTTGTGATATGATTGGATGATTTCTAATCTATGATAATGAAAGTGATAATAGTGATTATTTGATGACTGTGATAAACATGTCATAAGCCGTGTATGTAATGTTTGGACACCTTAAGTTTGATTAAAATTTATTGGCTTGAAATTAAAACAATCATGCATACACGAACTGCATTATTACATATGCAGAAAGAGTGACAACCTGCTACGTATTAATATTTCGGTTCTCTATTAATACTTGGTTTTTCTAAAGTGTTAGTTCTACCAAGGTTTTTTTTGTTCCACCGGTTCTATGGGAACTAAGTGGCAATGAAGAATGCTATAGGTAATATCGTTTTGAAATGATTAATACTTAGAGAGTTTCTTAGGATCGATGCAGGAAATGGTCAAATAAAATATTCTTAAGTTAAAAGTGATAACCCTAAGACAAGGAGTCGTTGATTTTCTTGTAAACTTAGGCTTTCTTAGGCAGGTGGTTCATAAAGTAATTGTTCTTCAACCCTAAAAAGAGGGCATAAATCTTTTTCCTATTTGGATTCTAGATCATTCATGCTTGTATTTGAGCATATGTTTGATTGATTGCATTACATATGATTTGTTAATAAACTTGTTTGGTGTGTAATACGTCTGGTTATTCACTGAGCTTGTGGTTTCGCTCACACTCCTAAAGACATTTTAGGTTTACTCTACGACCGTAGCTAGTTACATTCAGGAATATAGCCCCGGTAAGAGCTTAGGAGCTAGATGCTCATGGGTCAGATCAGGATAAGTTGTTGTCTATGATTCCCAGTGTAGATTAGTTAGTATATGGATTATCAATTATGTATTTGAAGATTTATAGAAAGATTATATGGTCTGTAATATCTTTATGATATTCTCTACTTGTGATGACAGTTATTTATTAATTTATGTCTTACATGTATTTATCCTTTCTTATCCAAGCAACTACAAGATCCTATTGTTTTGAAAATTTGTCACTCTTCGAAGGTTAACTAGTAATGGTATTCAAGTGTGGCTTGTATATTATTGCTAGGGTACTCTCGGGGTGTGACAATGAGCACTCTAATTAAATTAATAAAATAAACAGTCACAATATGAAGCGCGAAAACTGAAGTCATGGAGTTGCAAAAAAAAGTAAATACACTTTGTATTTTTAACCTTTCATTGTTTTTATGCTATATTTTTATTTTTGATACTTTGCAGTTTCATTTTATCATTATATTAGTTATTGTTAATTAGCAAGTATGTGTCAATTTATAATTGGCTCACACTTATTGATTTAATGAAACAACTTTATCAAATTATTTAAAAATGATGTAAGAAAAGTAACTAAGAGGAAACCAAATGATAGAAAACATTATTTAAAGCCTTGAGGGCCTAGCCAAGAAGTGCTCCTTAGAGCATCTCTATCCCTAGATTGTTTAAGGAGTTGCTTAAAGTATCATATCGGCATCTAAAGTAGCTATCTATTTTTTTCCCTGATTACTTTAAGAGAGTTACTCATCTCTTTTTTTTTTGTGGGTCCCATTTTATTTTATTACCTTAAAATAATATTTACATATATGTTTTTATAAAAATCAAATAAGTGTGAAATTACTAATAAGAGGAGGAGTGAAATAGTTGTTTTTTGTAAAAATTAAACAAGTGTGAAAGAACAAATAAGAAGAGAAGTGAGAGGGTTACTTGCCCAAACAAATTTGGTTGCTAAGCAACCCAACAAGCAACCCACTTTATTACGTAGGTAATTGCTATATCACCTATATCCCTTGAAAGTTATCAAGTAACCTAGAGACCAGAGCATCTTTATCGTTAGGTAACTTAAGGAATTGCTTAAATTGATATGTCAACATCTAAAGCAACTCTCCCTATTAAGCAACTATCCCTATTAAGCAACTCTCTATTTTACCCCTAGTTACTTTAAGAGAGTTACTTATTTATATTTTTTAATTTTTTTTGTCGCATTTTATTTTATTGCCTTAAAACAATGTTTTGTGTGTGTGTGTGTGTGTGTGTGTGTGTGTGTGTTGGAAGGAGGAGTAAGGGGTTACTTTTGCTAAAGAGCTAACTCTATTAGCTCCATTAGTTGACGTAGCATTTTTTATCTATACAAGCGTGCCACGTCTTTGCTGATATAGCACTTTATTATTTTTATTTATATATATTATACATATTATTATCATGATTATCACCATAACTAGTATTACGTTTTTTAATTGTAATAAATAAACCCCCCCTCAAATTGGCCTTTACTTGAGATAGCAATTCATCCAAACCAACTTAACTGAAACCAAGCATCCAAGCCCACGCTTCACACTGAGTCCACTCTCATATTCATAATTTTCATTTCAATCTAAAGCTCACCAATTGAACCTTATATAAAAGACTAGTTTTTGGGAATTTAATCACGTAAGACAACATGTTGATGAGAGACTCAAAAGTTTTCTAATCCTTAGATCTCTATGTACACTGAAATCAATTAGCTCAGGGTAGTCATTTAATCTATTTAGTTAAAGCTCTAGAAAACATCATACACACCTGATAAGATCATATTTTACAAATCTTTTAACAATCAATTAGTGATTAATTTGTGTTGAATTTCATAAAAATTGCTAGAATTGGTACTCGAATTGTTTAGGTTTATGTTTCAGGTCTAAAGTTAACAAAGGAAAGCATAACAAGGCAATTTGAATTGAAATTGAAGAATCTCAAGGGATACGCCGACTTTTCTAGATTATACACCGCCGGCGTACAGCCGGCCTAGAGGATGATCAGAATGTTAAAATTTAACACTGCCTCTACATTGTCGGCGCTTAACCTAGCCTTGACATGGAACAGATTCAAGAATTCAAAGGCCGGTAAATCTAATCCTATACGCCGCCAGCCTTGAGGCGGTATAAGTTGAAGATCAGAAATCAAGAATTAAGCACTAGCTCAACACTGCCAGTGACGAGGAATTCAAAGCCAGCTTCTGCAATTTGATCCAATGCTGGCTTTTTGGGAATCAAAGCCGCCGCATTGAGACGGCTTAGAGCGTCCACAGAATTGAATTTTTGAAGGCTGTCACTTACACAGCCAGCCTTGCATTAAATCTGGCCAGCCTTTGAAGTTTCATTTGTACATCGACATTTCAAACCCTACACCGCTAGCGTTGAAGCAACGTAGGTCTTCCTCAAAATGCAAATTGTTAATGCCGAAGCCAAAGCTACCAGTATACAAGTGTTTTAGTAATGTACACCGCTTGTAAGCCACCGTTATGGAAGTTGTAACTGTCGGCGTACGTTTTGTAACTGCAAAAAAACTAGGTGAAACACCTGAATGTTTTGCTTATATATTATAAGGTTTCCTTGTTAGAGAGACATTCAAAAATCAATAGAAAAGAGAGAAAAAGAGAGTTTCACAAATGTTTGAGTTTGTTTTTCCCTTAGGGCACTAAAACCCTAATGTTTTGGCAACTTAGAGGTGATTATGGTTTAGCTACAATCAAGCAGTGCCCACATTTGTGGGATTATGGATTTGGAGACTCCAATTTATGGAAAGAAACCATTTTTAAGGTGTTTTCAATCTTTGTTTTAACATTTTTACTGCTTAATTGTATATTGAGATGTGTTCTTCAATGAACATTATGAATATGTATGAATGGATTTGATGGAATGATATATGAATCATATTGATATTGAAATTGATTAATTGGGAATTTAATTATTTTTGCTTGTAATCTATTTAATTTATGCCTGATCAATATAGATTAGATGGATAGGGTTAGAGATACCCGGGAGGGAATCAATAATCCACACAAGTAAAACTTAGGTTTTTGAATAAGATTTGTCATAGGGATATGCGCGCATGTGATGAGACTTAAGATTTCACTGATCTTTATGCGGTTAAGATTGCAAATTTAGGTCACTTGGTAGTGCTTATTTTGTAATTTTAACTAGAATAGTAATTTTGGTGAGATCAAATTGCTATTAAACTGTTAATCATAGATAAATTATCTTGGTAGGATAGTTTATGCTATGAAAGATTTTGCTACTTTAAAAGGTGAGCAATTCTTAGTGAATTTGATTAAATCCCATGTAATCAATTTTATTTATCAATTTGAAGCATGAACCATTTCAAATGAGAATATAAATGCATTATTCATATATTATCTGCATCTCCTAAACCCATATCTCTCGTTGTTGTTGCTAGAACATACGGTTTTTGTTCTTCACAATCATTTGTAGTCAATTTTAGTTAAATTATCATAGATTAATCAAAAGTTCGAACTTTCAAATTGCTTAGATTAGGGTAAAATTCAGTTTCTAGTAATTAGCCATTAGCTCTCTGTGGACACGACCTAGACTTTCCAGAAAATATTGCATTACATGCGGTGATTTTGCTGACTGGTTAAGTAGTACACCTGTGTTTGAAATTGAAATTTTTAGATTATAATAGGTGATTAAATACTGCAGTTTCAAATTGGTGCCATCCTCAACACTCCATTATTGGCGGTACATAAGTTGTCATTGCCATTGCCATTATCCATGGTTAATAATGTGCTATGTTTTTTTTTTTTTTTTCTGTAAAAATAGAGGTTTCCTATCAAGTATTTCAGAGGAACAAGGAGGAGAGCTGCACTCAATACATGACATCAAGAGGATAGGTAGCCTTCGATCATGAATTTCGCTTAATAATATTGATTAGGATGCTGAGGATCTTCCTTTTCCTATGGATTATGCCAACCGATATGTATCCATGGGGAGGTGCTAATGTCTAATCTTATATTTGTTCGATAAAATAGTCCAAGCTTCTGTAACTAGTTTAAATGCACCATTAGCTCCAAGATACTTGTTTTTATCAAGTTGCAACAAAAGAACTAGCTTTCGGTATTGTTTCTTGATTGTTTCATCACTATCCCTCAAGTCTCAATAATAGATTTTAAGCCTTCACAGCAAATCTTTTTGCACCAGCATAGTCTCTCTCTATAAATTTTTTCTTAGCAACTTCTTTAGCCTTCAAGGCGTCATCTTCGTTACACTCCATGGTCTGTTACTGGCCTTGATCTGTTTGGCACCCCACAGTCTACTACCAACCTTAATCTATTTAGCATTCCTAAATTAACTGCCACATGACATGTGTCACTATATTATAAGTTAAAAATGCCATGTCAACTCCAATGAGAAGATGAATGAGAGGGTTGCTTATCATAGCAACTTTGATTGCTAAGCAATCTAACAAGTAACCCATTATATTGCACAAGCAATTGTCACATTACTCATATTCCTTAAGGTTTTCATCATGTACCTAGGATAAAGATGCTCTTTGTCCTTATGACTTTGACTTCTATCTTAAATTCCTACCATTTTATTATTAAATTTAAAATACTTGATAAGTATCATTCTATTTAATTATTATGAATTAATCAAAAGTGAATATCTATTTAGTAATCGGAAGCAAATGTATAAGTTGATAAAAGGGAGAAAATAAGGTATATATAAAGTAGGGGTGAGCAGGTAGCCTTGCCATACATGATATCCATTTAGCATCCACACCCTACGTGATCGAATAAGTTCTGGATGAATATTAACACAAAATAGGATACAAGTATTGTAATATAGGCCATGAGTATGAAGTCTTTATAATATGTTCCCATCGTAGAATCTATACTCTAATATATGAAGGATACGTGTTTTAGTATACCATGTATCTACTATATTAAAAGTTATAAAATAATATCAATATATAAGAAATAAATAATAATATTCATTTTTTATTTTGAGATTACTTTCGTCCAAGATTACTATTTGCAAACTACTTTTTTTTTTGGAAATTTATATCATAGAAAAACTTGTTATTTTTTATTTTAGAATAACTTAGATTATATGTATGTAGTCGAACTTTTAAACTAGGCTCTATATGGTTCGTTGGCGTGGTAATGGCACACCGTTCTTTTGGTTTAGACTATTTGTTAAGAAATAAATATAGGTGAAAATAGACATTTTCATTTATAAACAGATTAAATATAGATAAGATTCAAATGTAGATCAAATACAGATATGAATAAAAATCAAATAATTCCAACAAGCCTATATAAAAATCTTATATAATTTCTAAGGCTAATTACTATAGAAGTGGCATGAAAGTTTTAAACTTTGAAATTTATAAAATGTTCTATGATTTTGTTTAATATTGCATATAAGGGTTTAGAGATATTTGTTATAGATTTAAACACTCACACATAAAACAAATTCTACATATTACATAACTCGTGATCTTAACAAATTACTTTTTGATTTTCTTTCAACATGTTGTTTATGGTGCATATATGAAAATAGAATAGTTTTAAATATGACATGAAACAGTAATGATATTATAAACTAGCAATTTAAGAAACAAATGTGCAAATTTTAGGTTCAATAGGGTTATGTGATATATAGTATGGGGTGGCTACTAGCTATTATAGGGTAGGTTTCAAGTATAAAATTCTATATCCTATACTTTATAGGATGGTGCACGGATAAGGTTTTATACCATACCAACCTGTACTAAACATCAATACGAGCCAAACTTCACTTGTACTATTGGGTCTTGTGTCCATTCTATGGTAGCCTATCGAACCACTAAATTTTTTATTTAGAAAAAAAATTAGAAAAATAATCATAGAATTAATTTTATTTTAAAATATAAAATTGAAGGTAAAAAAGATAAATATAAAAATAAAAAATAATTTTCAAATTCACAATAACAAAGTGTTAACTTTATGCTTAAAAACGTGTTAACTTTACATTTAAAAACAATAATCCCTAACCCAATTATTAACACAATCATTCAAGGTATGCATTCATTTATACACAACCCAATCTAATAAACTTAAAATGTAGGGTTACAAAACTCACGTGATACTCCTCAAATACAGGTAGTGGAACTCTAATCATAGAGGTGTTTTTTAGTGTAATGAGTTAGAGTTCATCGGAACTTTAAAGTTAAGTGTAATTTGGGCAAAGCAATCAAAAAATGAATGACCTCTTGGGAAGCTTTAGCTCTAAAGGACAAAACCATGTGTGTGTGGCCAAAGCAAACAAAACCTCGATGGGTAAAGTTTTAGGATGTTATAGGTGGTATCAGAGTAGTTCACCAACAGAAGTGGCGAAGTGTCCTCCCTGCTTGGTGTGGTTTTGAACTTGTGTAACAAAAATGGCTAGGATGTCAGCTCTATAAAGTAGGAGTGTAAGTGATACTCTCAAATTTAGATAGTGGAACTCTAATCACATAGGGCCTTTTTCATGTAATGATTTAGAGTTCGTCGGAACTCCAAAGTTAAGTTTGCTTTGGGCAAAGACTTCTTGGGAAACGCTGGCACAAAATGACAAATTCGTGCAATATGTGGCCAAAGTAGACAATATCTAGGTGAGTGAAGTTCCGAGGCATTACAACTCAATACACAACCAAGTCCCACAAAAGCAAATAGAAGTCCTACCTTATTATACTAACAAGATTTCCTTTTGGTTTGAATTATATATAAATCAATCAAAGATACTTTTAAATGTATTTATTGTATGTGTTGTTATCAATAACAACACATTATATGTTATGAATAGGTAATTAACTTTACTATTCACATTAAAATTAATTTAAACTTCCGTTTCTTATTTATATACTCTCTATTTTTTTTACGATTCTTTTTCCCGCTTTTTTTCTTATTAAGGTGACCATGCACGATCCGATGAATTGGTGGGTTAGATTCCTTGAACTGCCCCAACCTGGTTGTAGGAGTCATGACTCCTCACTTTAGAATCCATTGGGTCTTTGATGGGTCACAACTTATACGACTAGACTGGACCAACAACTCAAACTTGTTAGTGTTAGGTAGAACCGAGTCATGAATCAGGCCCAACCCATGTTGATGTCTATATTGTACCCATTCACTTCTAATACAAAGCGTAAATCACTAAAAAGGTAATTACTCATCTAATGAAAGAAAAGGCAATGAAAATTTAGATATAATTTTGTGTCAACTATATATTTTACATTTAAAACAATTTAAAAATGAAGAAAACAAACCATTGATACGCTTAGAATTGTAAACAAATTGACTTGAGACAATACAGTGCCATGCTTGAACTCGAATCGAATGAAAAACTCGAAGCTTAAACTCGAGCTCGAACTTGATTAAGGTTTATTTTTTAAGGTCAAACTTAACTCGATTTAATACTTCATAAGCTCGAGCTCAACGATTGGATATTAAGAGAAAAAGATAAAACATGAAAATAAGCTTTAAAAATAAGAAAATTACAACCGTTACTACCCAATTCAACTTTTTGCATACACCAATGCGAACGCCACCTAGACTAACTCCATTACCATCATTAGCAGACGTGACATTTTATTATTTTTTTATGTATTTTGTTATTATAGTTACTATTATCATAATTTTTTTTATTAATAATAATAATAATAATAATCACATTAGGCTTACTTATGCACAATAGATCCAGTGAAGTAGAATATATTACACCCATAATTTACATTAACCCAACACTTACATCATAACAATATTCATTTCATTTCAGTCAAGGTTTTACCAATTGCATTGTATATAAAAAATTAGGTTTAAGAATTTAACCATGTGGGACATTTTAACTCCAAACATATTAAGACTTATCATGAAGCATTTCACTCCAGTATGCATTTTTTCTAACTACCGAGATGATATAGCCAACATTTCATCATCCCATTTGAGATTTAGGTGCTTCAAAGGTACTTTCATTTTTTCTAACTTTGCTTCAGTGGGCGTTGGAGTCCCCTGGAAAAGGAAATTCATTTTTTGCATGTCAATCCATTTATACATATATCTATTCCATGCTAATCTTCATCTCACTATAACTACGTGGGCTTTGTGGGAATAACTATTTGAAGAGGCCAAATGAACAAGGCCTGACGTGATCATACGAACCAATCACAACATAACACATGTATGTGATATTTTTATCATTTTTTATTTATATTTTATTTCCAACTGGGTAAAGTCTTTATTTTTATTTATTTTTTCATTATAATTAATTTTAAAAAAAGGCAACCGGCTGATCGACCATGTTTCTCCCAGAGTCGTTCTTCCGCTGGTCATGCTTGCTCAAATTTTATATTATACAAGTCTAATTTTCAAATGGTTTTTCATGTGCGACTAAATACAAACAAAAAAATCAACTTCATCTTTAGAACCCAAAATTCAACACATGAACTTTATGAAAAGATTCTAAGCCTGTGCAGACCAACTCCTTCTCCCACTAGCTCGTCCTCTCTCTCTCTATGGATCTCAAACTCCATCATGATGATAAGGCCAACGATTTGGTTGAAGCAAGAACACATCGGAGCAACTAACAGAAGTGGCCAAGAGAGTTTTTACGTCTTCGAATGCCAATATAAGTGTCTCATAAACTAAATGTCAAGCATTGCACATGACAGAGGGCCTGACCGAGCAAAATCGAAACTTAACTGTGTACTTGCCATTTTGTTGTTTCGAGTAGAGTTGCAAGATCTTGCTTGTGTAGTCTATTGATCTAAGAAGCTTGGGATCGAACTGGTCTTCATGTATAAGCCATTCTGGAACAGAGAATCTTGATTGATCATATTTTCCACAACAAAGTCTTCAAACCCAGTCACACCAAAAACAAAACCCCCCATGCCGTCATACCCCCATTGATGTTGCTCCACACCAAACCCACTCCACTACCGAGGAAGAAGACCCACATCTACGACTGACCATCCTCGCTAGTTCAAACTAACCATCGATTTTGCAGGGAAGACAATCCAGATGAACCAAGAACACCCTCACCTTCACAACCGAGTTGGGCTATCGTTTGAGTTTGCAAATGGTACGGTGAAGATAGCTCCGACATGGATGGGTTTGCATTGTGGTTTGGCTCGATCTCTTGGTTGGTGGTTCGATGTTGATGGTATGACCCACGATGGTGATGGTTGTGATGGATGATCGGACTTGGATGTCAAATGTCCATTGAAGTTTATCAATAGTAGCCATCCAGCATTTGGTGAGAGATAGTGAGTTAAAAGAGAGAAAATGGGGAGCAATTTGACAAAGAAGAAGATGGAGTTTAGAGTGAGGATATAGTGATATGGTTCTAGTAGAGCTGGAGAAACTAGAGAGAGAGAGAAAAGCAATTGGAAGAATATTGAATTCGTATGAGAGTGCTTTTGTCTGGGAAGAAGATTAAATTTGTCGGGTTGGGTTTGACGTATTGGGTGATCTGCTGTCCCACATGGTGAAGTCTTGAGAATAAACCTTCTACATATTATTAAGTAGTGAAAATATAATTATTAAGTAATAGAAATGTGTTTAAATTAATTTAAAATTTTTTATTTAGGTATTGGAATTGAACTTTATAAAGTTCATATGCTTAATTGAATTTTCGGACAAAATTGAGATATCAAATTTGACATTAATCCACATTTTGAAAAGCTTGAGTCCAGCATCTCAATGGGATAGCTAAACCATAGCAGTTATCCTTTATATAATGGAACTTTCCAAAGCTTAAGGGATATTGAGTGTTTTCATAGTTGATTTCAGATATAGATATGACAAATTATTTATTTATTTTTCTGGTTGACAAGCTAATGTATTAGATAAAAAAGTGTTGCTTGATAATTGGCACGTAGCCTCTGGTAGGTTTGAATATTTATTTTAGTTGATTATATATATTCAAATCATGGATACTTAGGTATTGTGACAATAAATATGCAGAATGTGTATAAGATTTTAAATGGAATGCTTGTGATGGTCGTTGCATAATTTTGATTGTAAAAAAATTCAAGATCTGTGATGCAGTTGCCGTTGCTAAAATTTTATTGAAATTTTCATATTCCCTCCTGCAAATTTTCTTGATGATATGAAGATAGCGGTTTCTCGGAAGATTTGAAATTTGCTGCTAACATGGTAGGTAAATGTAGCATAATAAGCTTTCCTCTCTATGGTGTGTTAAAATCGTCAATCAACATTAAGTTGAACAGGATTTTTTCATATGGGATTGCAAGTAAAGACACATGATGGAGATATTTTAAGATTATAAAAATATAATTGTGAAGGGAGTTGAGTACCACAGTCAGAGAAGGAGATGGTGAAAGGTGGTGTTCAGCAAAGAAGAGAGGTTAGAGAGTCCCTAAAGAAATTGAAGAGTCAATTGTCCGATATTGTTAATTCTTAAAGAAATACCTCTGTATATAAGAGAAAATTGATGAACACATCGTTGAGTTATCTAATTCCATGATAGAAGGGAGGTGATGCCCATAACTTGACGGTTTTCTTGCCTCACCCAACCAAACCGTTATCTGATCTTAAGTTCAGGACTGTCCAACGCCATGAGGTTCCTTCCATGAAACGACGACAATTCTTTATGACCACCTTATGATTCTTCCTCCAGCCCTCTTCTATTATTCTTCGAACCTGGCGGCATCGATAATATATATATTATCTTTGTATTAGGAAATTAAAAGCAGGATGGGAATGTTTAATATATTGTCTGTCCCATTCCTTATCTAGATGATGATGCTCAATCTCCATGAATAGAGGGACAAAAAAGCCGGAGGTGGTTGTGATGAGGATTTGCTTATTTGCTTTTATTTTATATCTTCTTTCATTTTAATATGTAGTCTATCAAGCATATAGCACACATGCCACATCTAACTACTTGCCTTTCATTGCAAACAATGGTAACTCATGCATATGCCTCTTTAGGGATTTGATCATCCTACATTTAACTTTTCTTTTTCTTCAAATTTGATAAGCATGCATAGGATCACTGTCGGTATGTTTAGTTCATTAGAATGGAATAAGGTTATAAAAGAATAATAATTCATTATTTTATAGTTAGGGATATTTTTGGAATAAAACATGCTTTTATATCAGGAATAGTCATTCTTCTAGTAAAATAAAGAAATAGGGATTCCTTATCAATTCCACATTACACAGAAAAGACATTTTTTTTTTTATAAAATTGTTTGTAAACCAAACAAAAAAATAGATATTCTGCAGTAATAAAGTTAAAATATTTATTCAATTCTATTGAACTAAAGACATTATAAGAGTTTCATCATTCTAGAGAAAGAGGGGAAGAGAGAGAAAGGAGAGTTGACAAAATGGGATTCGGAAAGAGAGAGAGAGAGATATATATATATATATATATTTAGCTAGATAACTGAAATTCATTCGTTGAAGTGTAGGTTAAAATACAAGCACACACAATACTAACATGATTACATTAAAAGTAATGGGGATCCAAAGATCCAATAAAAAAATAGACACATTTCCTTGTAAAAATGGGTTACAATGACTCAGAAATGATTACAACGCAATCGTGGAACAAAATCCAGCACTCTAGTTAGGAAAGATCCCAATTTGGGAAGATAAACAAGTGAAAATAAAAACTATTGAGAGAAAACCTAGATCTGAAAATGATCTATGCGACTTTTTATTTTTTGATGGAGAACTGATCGTAAACCTTCATATATGAATTAAGACGTCCTTTTATTAAAGCAATCACATAGCAAAAAATGCGATAGCACCAATCAAGTTGGGCGAATTATCACTAGTAGGATTAATTTAAAGCTATCATACCACGTGTGCACCTGTAATATGAGAACCGTCTTGCAAGTCAGAAATTACAAGACTCTATTTTATTTATTTACATTATGTGATATTTATATAATATCTTTATCTGAACTTATTATGGATTCCGATTTTCCATCCTCTATCAGGATCGCAAAGAATCGGTATCTCCTACCAAATAGTGAAAATTGGGTAACAACTAACAAAATGCAAAACCTTACTCATTTATACACGTTATCTAATTTGTATTCTATGTTTATTGCTACCTATCTTTCTAACTTCACATGGGTTCGATGGAGGAGCTCTCTTGACTCATTCCTAGCCTAATCCCTGCTAGCGCTATTCCTGCATAAAACCTATTGGGGAGTGAGCGAACCACTGGCTCAATAAGATAACCTGACCAGACCACACATCAACCAATAACAAACAAGTTTAATTAACAAGCATATGCCATGCTGCAATCAATCATATGTGCAAGTACAAGTTAGATAACTGGAATCCAAATAGGATGTAGATTACGCCCTCCGATCGAAGTTAGAAAGAAGCTATGAAGAGCGATATACCATGCCCAAGAGAATCAAAGAATTAAGGAAGAATGGGTACCATAAACTCTCACAAATTACTTTAAAATATTTCACTCTTATCTGTGGAACAAAGAAACACCATTAAGTATTAGTCATTTCATGTCGATACTACGAGCAATGTTCCTTCGATACCAGTTAGTTCCCGTGGAACAGAATAGAACAAAGGTGCTCCTAGAAGAACTAGGAAAATGTCATCTAGAAAAACCAGGTGCGTCACCAGAGAACCGAAATATTAATATGAGCAGGGTCATCCTCATTTTAAAATGCAATATGTGCATATAATGTAATGCATGTCTATTTTCGTTTATGGTATCAGTAGTTTTTAGTCAAGTTTAAGGTGATCATACAATTAACAGACAATTATCAACATGCTTCGTTCCATATTTATCATACAATAAAATTATTACTTATATTATGATAGTTTGGCATTCAAACATACACCAATCATCATGCATTATACCCAATCCCGCATGCATATTAATTGATTATATATTATTACAAATGCAGTTATATTACAAGCACAAGCAATGTGATAAAGTCAAAGTTACTCACCTGTTGTTCTCGCTAATTTGACGTAATAAACTACTGGAATTCCAATAACTGATCTATCATTCCTATGAAATAAAATAACATATTTTATTATTTATTATTATCTATATTGCTTTTGGTCATACTTTTTATAACCTAATTTAAGTTTTACTCTTTTTAATTTACTTTATTTTCTAAGGTAGGAGTTTCGAATTTTATATAGGTAAGTCCTTTTTGACGATGTTAGAAAATTCGTTTACACACATTTTCTATAAAAGAAGTCTTCCTAAAATTATAGGTACTAACTTTAATTGTATAATTTTTAACTAGGTCTATTATTTTCATTTTAACTCCATTTTAGCAAATTATCAGATATTTAGATAACTTATTTTGAGTGTTGTATGGTAGTTGATTTGATTTTATCAATCTGTAAATTTTGTTCATTTCATGAGTACTGATAATTGTTATAGAATATTTTAAGTCTTATTTTGCTTAATAATTTTATTACTAAGCTTTTATTATTTTTATGGTCTTTTTAGTATATTTATCTTAAGGTAATTAATACTTGCTATTTGTTATTTATTTTCATTTTGTTTTTCTTGATCTTATTTGACATTTATATTTTATTTAAGGCGTTTTCTTTTATTCTAAATTTACTCAAACTTCTATTTCTTTAGTATACGTGTTGATAGTGAATTTCAGTGTTTTCTTTGTTTGTCAACCTTATGTATCTTATCGAAATTCTATTTATATAGTTATATTTAGTATTTAGTTCTTTAATTATTTTTCTAACATATTTGTAGTTTTCTAGAGTGTGAATATATATTAAGTATTTACTAAACTTAAATTTTATTTCAATGAGTAATTATAGAGTTTGTGTTTAATGGTTTATTATTTTATTATCATCGTCATTATTATTTTTATATCGTTTGTTAGTATGATCACTTGTAACTAATATTTATTTTCAAATATTTAATTTCATCATGTTTTTCTTGATTCTTTTCAAGTTACTATCTATTATTTTTAGGAATCATATTATTAGTAATTTTAACTTATTCTAAATTTCCATTATTGTATATTTAATAACTATTGAACAATTATCATAATATTGTTATTTTGTTTAATTAGTTAAAATGTCTTTTAATTGTAAATGGTTATTAAAATACAACACTTAACAAATATTTAAACTTATTATTCTTAAAATTATTTATTTGATTATTATTATTATTATTATTATTATTATTATTATTATTATATTATTATTTGTTCCATACGAACAGATTCGTTCCGAAAGAGATTTTATACGTACGCCGGATCCAACGCGCTGGCGTTGAGCTCTATATTGTCGGCATTCGTATAAAATTTACAAGCTTTGAGTTCCAAGGAACGTTGGCTTTAAAGGCAGCCAACGTTACGACGTACGCGTCATGAATGCCGCGGCATTGAACTCCAGATGCTGGCGTTCATTCAATTTTACGTGTTTTGAGAAATTACGTAGCTTCTGTTTCAGTAAAGGCCAGCTCAAAGGCCACCGACCAATCTAGGTACACCGCCAACCTACGGGTTTAAGTGTAGGCATTGTTCATCATCTTTCTCGTTTTTCCTCTGTTTCGAACTTACTTTTCGTAATCTATTTATATATTATACTTGTGTTTATACTTCTTTTAAGTGTTTTTTCATACTTTACATGTATCACACGTGATATATCAATACATATAACACTTTTTAATCATTATACTCCATGATTTTCTAGCTTCTACATATCATAATACATATATGGAGTTTTAGGATGAGATATTACCTCATATGAGCTCTGATGGGGGTGTTTAATCATTTTCCAAAGCTTGATACGAACCTAGTTTGATATAAACATTGTTTAAGCAAATGTTTATCACTTAAAAAAAATTTAAAACGAATTTTAACTTACCTTTATTTGTAGATTCCTAAACTTGTATTGAGTTTCTTTTAAGAGTTTGTCCTTGGTTGTGTTTGTATAGTTTTGTTGGTTGAATTTGTTGGTGTTTTATGGGCTATTTTGGGTTGTCTTATGCACGAAATTATGGCTACTGGAAGTAGTGTTTATGTGTTTTGTTTCTTTACTCATTAAGGTGTCTATATATAGAAGAAGATGGAGACAGCACCTTAACAAATTTAGCCAAAAGAGGGGAGCTTTTCCACCGAAGTTGTAAATGCCTCCAATCATGCATTAAATACTTTTCTTATTTGATAACTTGTGATTGGTGTTTGTGAGTGTAAATTGTTGACTTTAACATGAAAATTGGGCAAGTTGTGTGTATGCTTCGGCTGCAGCCATTTGAGAAAATTTCAACGAAAATCCAAGCTAATTTGCACCAAAAACAAGGGAAAAATATTATAATATTATTTAGTTAATTATTTATCTTAGTTTTAGGGTAGTTTATTAAATTAAAAGGGTACAAATATGACAGTCATTCAAGAGTTTTATTTCAAAAATTTATTTGAAGCTTTTATTAAAGACATGTGTATGTGTGTTATTGTGTAGGTGTTGGTTGCGTATAGGGAAGATTCAAAAATAAGGAGAAAGAGAGAACGTAAAAAGAAATAAAAAAAATGTAAGAAAGATAGGATAAATGAAAATACAAAAACAAAGAGAAGATAATAAATTTATAACCAACAACAGTGTAAGAAGTAGGCAAAAATATGAACTTATGCAAAAAGTCAATTTTGCGGGTCCAAATGACATGTATGATAAATACTTAGTTGATAATATTTTTAGATGAAAATTTACATATTATCAATATTAAATATTCTGAACACTATAATATACATAGAATCTTTAGTTTAAGGCGTTTACTTTTTAGCTTTTATACCTGCTATTGTAAATTATATTTTATCTGTTTAAAAGTTTTGTTTGGTGGTATTTTGATAAATTAATAATTATTTGACTTTATTATAAATTTATAAGGTTTGAAATTACATATGAATTCATTACTATTTATCGATTTATTCTAGAGTTTTTATTAGATTAGAAATTTAATATTTATTCTATATTTGTTACTTTGTTCTTTTTACTAATTATAAGTTACTAGGTTAGATCAGAGTTTTAGTTTCTATAGACTTAGAATTATTTAATTTAAAGGTATTGATATGTTTCGAATATTAACCTTAGGTTCTTAAATATTAAACAGCTTTCTTTATTTTTTTATTTACTTTATTTCGAACATTATGTATTTTTAAAGTCTTATTAATAAGGATTCTTTATTCTAATATGTATATACTTAAAACTTAAATCGCAAAAAATTGGGAGTGATTCTTGTAAATTTTTATTATAGTTCGTCATGATTTATATTATATTTTTAATTATTATTATAATTAGGTGGGTGGGTGGGTAGAAGGGAGGGAGGGGGAGAGAGAGAGAGAATTAGATTGTTGAAAACCAGCAAAAGGATCACTTTCTCTCTCTTTAATGATGAGTTGAAGTTAAACAATTGAGATTGTGGAATTGGTATTAGTCTTTTGAGAAATTAGTGCATGGATGAGAATTTGTGGTACAAACAACAAGCCAAGATCCATTGTCCCACATTGGCAAAACCTCATCATTGAGTCTTAAATGTTGGGTGAGTAAAAAAACAAACGAACCGAACTGAACCAATCTGTAATCAAACCAAACAGAAAATATGTTTTTCTTTTTAACAATTTGGTTTTTAAATTTTTCAATCTGAATCAATTCATATATTTATGGTTGGGTTTCAAAGGTAAACCAAACTAATCCATAAAACCGAGCCAAAACGTTTTAGAAAATATAATAACATTTTATTTGTACGTTATAACTATAGTTTTTTTTTATGATAATTGATTAAAGGACATATATGTTCATATGATTTCATTTGATATTTATTATTTGGTGAATATTGATTAAAATCAACTTATTCATTTTTAAATTTATTTTTTAGGATCATGGTATATGTATTTTTTGTTGAAGATGAACTATTGTTTTTTTTTAATAGTTTTTAACTTTATGAGGCATTAAATTTATTTATTTAGTTATAAACTCTTATTATGTATTAATTATTTAATGTATTTTATCAGTGGATCATTTTATTTGTTGATGAATTTTGTTGATTGATGATTTTTTTATTTTGGCTAAATTTATTGATAGATGATTGAGTTGATGGTTCGATTAAAAATTATAATTTATGATTTACTATGTATTGGTTAGTGAATGTATTTCATTGGTGAATAATTGATTTCATAGAGAACTATAGATCAAAAGTATGATGGATTGATAAAGTATTTTGATGTGGTTTATAATATAAACTTTGTAAAGTGATATATATATATATATATATATTTAAGTATCTATACAAATGTAAAAAACTAGAATATAAAAAAATTTTAGTTAGAATTTTGATTTAATTCGTAATCTAAACCAATCCAAATTGTTATTAATGGTTTAGAAAATTTTTAATCCTACCCAAACCGTTACTTTATGGTTTGGTTTGTGTTAAGACGGATTATACTCAATTTTCTATGAACAAATCATGTTAATTTGTTATGGATTTTATACAAATCAATAGGAATTGGTACTTAAGTGTGCTAAATGTCATATTTTAGGTCTTGAAGGAAATATAATGCAATTGGAACAAGTTTAGAGAAGATTCATGCAAGTTTAGATTCAAGTAGCAATGTACACCGGCCAAAATGAACTCTACACCGCCAGCCTTTAATGTAATTTAGGCGGCTTACAATAGAAAACAACCAATGCTAGCAATCAAAACAAGGAACACTATCGACCTTCAAAGTAGACTTCATTAGCCTTAATTTTCAGAAGGAACACTGACAAAATCTGATCTAACACCGCCGGCGTATGGCTGGCATAGGATCTCCACAGTAGCTGAAACTTTAACACTGGCTTTTGAAGAATTAAACACCGCCACTTTGAGAAATTCATTAGTGTTTGAAATTTTAGAATATACACCGGCTCCTAGAGAATCAACGCCGTCAACGTTCTACCAGTGTAGGCTATGCTCAATAAGCAAATATTTAAAGCTGCCTCAAAGCTGTCTTTGTTATGATTGAATGCTGTCAGTGTATCCAGGTTAAACATTCAACGCTGGTATTCTATGCCGCTGGCGTACATTGGGTAACTACTAATGGACATCATGCCTTTTGAAATTCTAAGATTTGTTTTATAAAATGTTGTGATCAGATTTGATAAAATTCATTCCAAGACATTAGGAAACCCTATAATAAAGGAAGGATTTGTGTTAGAATGAGTGGCTAAGTTCTTCTTTCTAGCCAAAGGATTATTACAAGACTCGGTTCTTCAAAAATTATGAGATCGAATTGATTTTTTTTTTCTGTTCTTGCTTTGGATATTTGTATGTACTCTGATCTATTTATTTTTGTCATTTACTTGATTGATGCAAATTCTGGATCCGTTTGTTCAATTAACAAGGTGATGATCTGTCAATTAGAATATCAAATTCGTAATTGTTTGATCATTCTAATATTGATGACACAATGACATGATTAATTATGAATTACATGATTGATTATGTTATGAGGATATATAATCTGATCTAAATAGGTTAAGCGTTTGATTTGTTGGTCATAATTGATTGTCTCTCTTGTTTTTCATGCTTTTGATAAATTAAACCCTAAGAGTTTGTTTAGGGTTGTTTAATCAAAAAGGGAAATAGTCAAAGAGCTTGTTTTGGTTATCGATCAAGTAAGGAGAGATAGGTTGTTAGAGCTTTTTACCAACTATAATCAATTTATCCTAGATAAAGAGCAGAGATTTTCGCATCAATGATCAATTCAGTGAACTGAGTTGTAGTAATACCTTTGGTTAGGAATTCTTTGATTTTGATTCACACTTTGTAATTTGATTATTAGTTTAAATATAATTAGTTTTCTTTGAATCCATACCCCCTTCTTCTCTTCTTCATTTGGTTTTTGAATAGAAATAGATTCCACTAGTCTCCGTAGATCGACCCTGCTCATTGTTATATATAAGTTATATATATTTTGAGAGTAGGATTATGTTTATTGGATTCAACACCCACCAGTTTGGCTTTAGGAAAAATCGAATCAAATCAATTCATGCCCACCTCCACTTATATGTAAGGATAGAAGGAGGAGTCATGTTTAAAATGATGTAACAATAAAAGGCCAATGTGGGTTTGGTTTATATGTCCCTTCATTTTAATCAAATAAGAATAATTTATATGGATGCCCCTAAAAAGGTTAATATTTAGTTTTTTAAGTTTATATGCTAGAACTAGGGGTGAGTGGGTAGGGTATGAATATTACTTGTACCTATACCCAACCTGCAAAGTACAGGGTATTAACTGGTATTAATTCTTCTACCACATCTTGTATCCTATACCTGTAATTTTTTTTATGAAACCTTTGATTTTTTTTTATTTTCTTTTTTTAAGTTTTAAGTTTATAGGATATATACAATTCATGTAATATGTAAAATTACCTTATTTTGATACATTTACAATAAACAACTAGTAGAAAGTAATTTAAAAAGTGATTTCATAATATCACAAGTTCGGTAATATATGAAATCTATTTATGCGTAAAAGTTAAAACTTGTAACTTTCTTTAAATGAAGGAAAAACGAAAAGGAAAATAACAAAAATTGTAAAAGAATAAAGATATTTACCAAAAATTCATTAAAAGATTTGTATTTTAGTTTAATTATCCTTAGATAATACATAAAATACTTTCCCAGTTAAGCCATTAAGAGTAATTAAAAGAACATAATATTATTAAAAACTAAATAGTCAAGATAATGAAGAAATATTACTGCCTTAAATAATATTTATGTTAGCAAAAAAATTAGTAGAAAATAAATAATATTATTTTATCCAAATTTTTTTATAAAAGATGCACAAGGTACCCAAGAACACGTACCCTATATTTTACATAGTACATGTTCCATCTATATCTATGTCTTGCCATATAAGAGCAGATTCCAAAAATTCTATATCCGAAACCTACCCATTAACTCTTAATATCCATTTGGAACCTACCCGATCAAAGTATAGTCCAATTGGGTACCATGTATAACAGAATTACCTGCTCACTTCTAGTTTGAACCTAGAATTTAATTTATTTGACTATTAAATTAAAACAAATTGTTATTAGGAAAAAATAAACAAAATTTGTTAAATAATTCATAATTTTTATCAAACCAATAACATTAAATATAAATAGCTTTTTAAAAATAAAAATTTAATTATGCACCCGGGCTATATGCTAGAACCTAGAATTTAATTTATTTAACAATTAAACTAAGATAATTTGTTATTAAAAAAAATAAATCCTTTAGATTATTCATAATTTTTATCAAACCAATAAAATAAAATATTAACAGCTTGTTAAAAATAAAAATTTAATTTTGTATCACTAATTGTATATATTGTAATCCACTAGATTTTATGTATGGTGGTGGCGAATAATAATGTAGGAGTGAGTTGCATAAATATAAAATACTAAATATTAATAAAAAAAAATTATTTTTATGAGTTTTAGAATCTAGACTATGTCTTTAATTTCTTTTCTTGAAATAATTGATGAATTGTTTGTATAATAATTAATATCTATCACATATAATAAATTACTCATCTTATATTCATTATAGACTTTAATTTTCATTACTTGCACTTAAAGTTGTTTCAAAGTGTTTTCCATGTGGGACTAATTTCATTCTACTCATCTACTAGAGACTCATGTAAATAGAATGGTTAAGACTTTTATCTCAGATATGGCTGCGTGAAAGGCATCATCATCTTCTTTAAGTAGGTGGATCTAGATATACACATGGGGATCGTCATCTTCTTCAACTATAAGGCATCATCATTTAGACATATCTATACGCTCTATTTTTGTTCTCGCTTGTAGGGGACATTCCAATTTACTCTCTCTCTCTGTTAATCTTATACGCAGTCCTGGGAGTGGTGATGTCCTCCAGTTTTTGCCAACAGACATGATTATTATCACCGTTGCCAACCTGTTACGATGGTGGTTTTGGTTGAGACTGTTGTCTGGTTTTAAGATAATTTTGTTTATTATTAATCAATCTAATGCTGGTACGAATGGAGTGATGCAGTCTAAAGAGTAAACACCATTTGTAGCCTCTAAATCTGAAAATAATTTGATAACTGGCACGTTGATCATGAGTCGTAAGAATTGACTTGCTTTTGTAGTGGTTGCTGGAATTGTTTGATTAATGTTAGGTCATTAGAGGATTAATACAAGCAATGGATGGTAGATGAAACTACAGAGGTGTATGAATTTTTAGAGTGGAAATTGGATCATGAATGACATGGCATTGATAGGTTGATGCCAAATAGTATAAGGTTTTGAAATTATTAAAATGAACTTATTGTAATATAATGCTCCAGAAGTATTGAGTCACTTGCTTTTGTAGCTTCCGAACATTGGTATAAATCAACAGTTCATCACGTTTACCCATGTTACATTGGAGTCAGACAAGCATATATGTGTGAGGGAGACATCACCATAGAGTAGTGTTGTGATAATTGATATGAGTAAGTCAAATCAACCATTGAGAAGACCATTACTACAGATTCAGCTCTCATGAACCTAAATTCTAGGATCCTTGCACTTAAAGGTATAATCCATTTTCCAGGTTTATATATGTTATGGATAGGGAGAAAGAGAGAGACACGGACTAACTTGAGAGAGAGAGAGAGGAGAGAGAGAGTTTTTGCCAATGGAAGAAGGGAGAGAGAATAGTAGAGAAAGATAAGGAAGAGAAATGAGGAAAGGATGAATGGTTTTTGGTTTGTTGCTAGTCCTATATGGAATACTCTTTAAAAATGGACTTGTATATAAGATAAAATTATAGCAAATTAATGATTGAAGAAGAAAAGACTGTGAAGGAATTATGGGTTTGCATTCCACGCCAATGGAGTTAGCACCAGATACTAAAATTGAACTTTTGAAATTTTAGGTACTAATTGAACTTTGGACAAAGTTCATAAACCAATTTATATTTCATTTAACAATCTTGCTTTAAAATTATTTTTAATTTTTTTTCCACGCAAAGCAGAGGGGGCTGAGAAAAGGAAAATAATATTTATATTTCTTTAAAAAATGCAAAAATACTATTTGGATGAAAATAATCCCAGTTTTATGCAACATGAACTCGTCTCTTCAAGAGACAAGGTTGATACGATCATCTCCCCCCCCCTTTCATCTCATACGTTACTCCTTGTTACATTAGTCAATCTAAGCAATTGTAACCCGTCAAAATCACATACAATCAGCTGTATAAATCATTTGCCATCTACCACAAAGAAACAACTTCCAGACTGCATAATCCAACCACAATAGTATCCCTATGCCCTTCATTGCCAATAAAATAACAAACTCATAAACATAATATAAAATTATTGCACTATTGCTCAATTCATTACATCAAATGTATGCACAACACTACATATAACCATTATAAAACATAAGCGTAAATGAAATCTAATCTACTCTTGCATGGTTTGCCTCCCTCATCTCCACTTTACAAAAGTACGACGAAATGACGTAACTTGATGCAAAGCTTGCTGGGTATGCTCCATAGATGGATCAATCTGTGTGAGTATAAAATCCTCATCTCTACCACCAACACTGTACTGGTGAAATGGGATAGGGTCTGGATCCATCTAGGTGAGTCTTTTCCCCCATATCATATGGTGGTGACGGTCACTTCTTAGATGTAGCTCAGGGTGAAATTTCACTAGGAATACTCAAGAGGGGGGGAGGAGCAAGAAGGTTGTAGAGTGAATTAAGTATTTGTCCTGAATTTCCAAATAATTAATTTTAAATAAAGCAAAATAAAATCAAATCAATTTATAGTAGATAAAAAAAAGTAATCCATAAAATAAAGAGAGGGATAGAGAAAATTAAGCTATAAATTTAACGTGGAGCTTGATCATTTACCTAATCTTCACGATCCACCAAATGCCTCTTTCGAGGTTTTCATCACCGTTTATTTAATTTCAAAAGTTGGCTCGAGACGAATAATTTTACACCTATAGGAAATAAAATATTTCCTCTCTCTCTAAGTGCTCTAAAAAAAATAGCAATTAATATCAATTGAGCACTAGAGTGTATTTTCTCTCTCTTAATAATTTGCAAATATAATGTATAAGAGAACAAAGAAAATGAAATTGTTTGATCGCAGTTAATGAGCTCATAAAATAATTAGTTACTCCATTCTTGTGTTGATCTCCAGGACCTTGTATATAGATAGCTATTAAAATTCAAAAAGTTCATTAAGACACAACGCCTATAACCTACCAAACATTAAATGCACTTCAACGACTCTTTTTCTTTCCACATCAGCCTTTGACTTTAAGTCATCGTGCCTCAAATACTTGTCGTACCTCACTTCGTCGTGCCCAAACTTTTCCCACAACAACTTCTTATACATGCGCTTTATCGAGCTTCAAAATTTGACTTGTCGCACCCTCTAACACGCCGAGCCCTCGCCGAAACCTTCGATAGCACTATTTGCTTTTTTTAGCTTTGTCGAGTCTTTGCTCTATACTAGTCGAGCCTTAACTTTTTGGCACATCAAGCCATAAACTCAACCCTCGAAAAGTCTATTATCTTCTTTAGCTTATCATGCATCAGACTTAGACATCGGCACGGTTCAGGTCGGTTCCATACCTGAACCGGAACCGCCGGTTCACTGTTCTACATTTCGTGGAACCGGAACCGGAACCGCCAGAGTCGGGGCGGTTCACGGTTCCAAGGAACTGCCGGTTCTTGCGGTTTTGGTTCCGGTTCCGGTTCCACGTGAACCTTTTTTTTTTTAATTTTTTGGAAAAAATGAAGAAAACAAAAACCCTAAAATCAACAAAAATAATTACAACTTATTTATACCCAAAGTAAACATTTAAAATTTTTTAAAATAAAATATAATGGTTAGCAAATAATAAACATTACGGAACACATAGAAGTTGATTAACATACAGGCAAACGATGACGAGTAAATTTCATTGCGCCAAACATTACATATTACCTCACAACAACATGAACACACTAACTATTACAACCACAAATAACTAACTAGAATCACACAGTTCATTGATCTTGACTACAATACCAACACCCATGGTAGAATATATTAATCGAGTAAATGTAAAGTTAATGCTCATTGGCCTGGACTAGTCCCGGAGAGGTCGCAGCTGTGCTTCCTGCAGATGAGTTGAAGTCACTGAAATACTTGTCTTCCTCACTTGAGTAGTCCTTCAAGTCTTGTTGCCGTCATTTTGCACGAGTCCAATCATGGTTGCAAGCTAGTGCCTCAACTGTCGCGGGACCATACCGGGACCTATGCTCATCCAATTGCTGCCCAGCAATGCTGAATGCTTGCTCAACTGCCACAGTTGAAGCAGGTGCAACCAATACTTGTCTAGCGATTCGAGATAGTATTGGAAACGTCTCCTTGTGACGTTTCCACCAGTCTAAGATGTCAAAGTTGTATGCATCCACCATGTCACCAAACTCGAATGCCGTGTTCAAGTACTTGTCAATCTCAGAGTCTGATCCACTGCCGCCTATGCCATGGTGCTTTTTGAACCGCCGATACTGGAGCACCACTCCGGGCTTCTCCACGGTGGTTGATATGGGGGCATTACTTAGGGTTGCTAGACTGATGGGTATTTGTTCACCATATGTGCTACTAAATTGAGAATATAAGTTCAACAGCACATTACTTGTTTCTTTCACGAAATTATGAGCAGAAATTGCATAAATATCTTGAGTGTCTGACAACTTGTCCACATTATCGTAATAGTAATCCAGGACTTCGCGAAGTCCCTCAACTTTGTTGCGTGGGTCCAACAACCATGCCACGTTGTATATCATAGGAATTTCTCTATAATACTTCAACCACTTGCGAGTCATATCGTTAACACACATTTGTAAAATTGGATCAGATCTTACCTGTTGGAGTGTCCTGATGATGTTGCAGGCCTCCAGTAAAAAGATATGGACACTGGGATTGTACACACAGGAGAAAACATCTGTGCAGTCATAGAAGACCTTCAGCAGCTGCAACAAGTTGCTACAGAAGTTTCATTCATTGGGATGCAATGGTATGTTTGTTACATGTGCAATGGCGAAGCTACATAGCAATTCCTTATATGGTACCGTGCTAGCTAGAAGCTCGTACGTCGAATTCCATCGGTGTTGCACATCCTTTTTGAATTTTCTCGGCTTTTGGCCATGCACACCACACCATTTCCGCCATTCTCTGTTAATAGATGGATGGTCGGTAATGAAGTCAACCACAGCTTTTATGGGAGATGTACGGATTTTTAAAGAATCCATTCCATTTTCACACATAAATTCAAGATGTGACATGCACATCTTATGTGGAAAAAGGTACCCCCAAGCGTTGGTTGGCATAACGACTGAAGATCAGAAATACTTGCTGTATTTGCTGCAGCATTATCAATCCTATTGAAAAATTTTTTTGTGTCAACCCGTACTCATCAAGAATTGTCCGTATTGTGGCATATATGTTTTGAGTTGTATGGGATCCATCCATTTTTCTTAATGCAATTAATCTCTTTTGCATTACCCAATGTCTATCAATCCAATGAGATGTAATCCCCATATACGAAGTTTCACCCCATCTATCAGTCCAAATGTCAGAACAGATGGACACACATGTATCGAGATAAGAAAAAGTTGCTTGGAGCTGTCCCTTACGCTTGCGGTACATTTTTAGAAAATGTCGTTTCATTGTCGTAGCACTCCATTTAGGTGCTTGTGGCTGCAGAGTTTCTTGGTGGCAATAGACAAGATCTGCATTTTTGCTTGCATTAAAACCCAAATGCAACCCGCTTATCATTTGCACCATGGCATCACGATATTGTTCTTCATTGAAATGCCACAGCCTTACTTCTTTCTTGGAACTCGATCGTGATATTTGTTGTTGTGATGGATCCAAACCATACTCACTAGGATGCTTTGACTTTAGATGTTTGGAAAGACTACCATATCCATCTCCCTTGGAAAAGGCATAGTTTGCATTGCAATAATTGCAATGCGCCCTAGTCTTCCCATCTGGCCCTTCGACCTTCCTAAAATGTTTAGTGAACATATTAGACTTATATGGTCGAGGTGGTTTTGTGGATGGATTTGTCTCAATGGAGGGGTGTATTTCTTCACCTAAACAGCCATAATCCTCGGCTTCATGTTGTGGTAGTTGTTCCATTTCTGGATCTTGGGAGTCGTTATCATCATCCCCTTGTTGATGGTAAACTGGATTGACTGTCTCAAAACCTGGTGGAATCGGAGGGAATTGTTCAGGTGTGAAATCAAAGTTGGATACCCGAGGCTCATTAAAGTCATAGCAGTCAGCATCTTCATCTACATTGATAGTAGGCTCTTGCTAGCACTTGGGTATCTTCGCCTTTAATTTGTCTTTCTTTGCAGATTTTTTTGATGAACCACCAAAGAAAAAGGAAGCCATCTGGCCCTTTTATAAACGACGAGTACGTACTAATGTGAGTGGTAGTATTAGAAGAATTGAAAATTTAAGAGCAAACACGATAAATAAGTGTTGCTGGTAACCCCTTTGTGCAAGATAGTCTACAAAATAACAAGCAATATCAAACACAGGAATGTCTGATATTTTTAAAACACGGGAATGGTTGATAATTTAGCAAAACTCAATCTGTGAAGGTTGTTACAAGCTTTTGAATGTTTCATAGTTTTTTGAATCAAACTCTTATATTTATAGAGCTCCTTACGTGCGTAAAATATCAAAAAATAAGTTGTCTGATTCAACTCTCCAACTTTCCCCAGCCGTTGATAATTTTTCAACTCTCCAACTTTCGGTGATTTGTTGTTTTGCTTATTTTTTTTGGACATAATACTGCATGGTGCAAGGCCCCCCTCCTCATTTCTTCATTTTCATTGCCGACAATATTGACTTGTTTTGTTTCATTTCGTTTCGTTTAGTTTTTTTTTTCCTCAAATGCTGCCCCTGGCCCCTACCCCCCTACAACACCCCTACACCCCTGCACCCCACCCCACCCCCTACCCCCTGCACCCCCCCTACCCCCCAACCCAGCCCCAGCCCCAACCCCAGCCCCAGCCCAACGCTCCTTTCTTTCCTTTTCCTGTTTTGTTCTCCGGGTTTGGTTTTTTTTTTTTTTTTTTGGCAGGTTGGAACCTCCTGTTCCGGATCCGGAATAGCGGTTCTGGACCCGATTGAACCGTCGGTTCCACTATATCGAATCGTTTGGTCCCGCCGGTTCCGGCAGGTCCTTGAACGGTTTGGAACCATTACCAACAAGGCAGTTCCCGGGTCAAGAACCGCCGGTGAAGGTTCGGGGCGGTTCACGGTTTGAAACCGCCCCGTGGTGATGTCCAATCAGACTTAACTTATCGAGCCTCAATCACTTAACTTGTTTAGGATTAAACTGACCCCTCAACCACTTGCTATGGATCATCCTCACCACCAATGATTTTAAGTGTTGATGCTGGTGCTAGATCATTGATATTAAGTCTTATGAACTCATCTACTACACGAATGACATCTCATCTAGTGGCAAGAGTGTCCATAGGTGGCATGGCAGGAACTTGTAAATGAAATATGCTTGCAATTAACAGTAAACATGTAGATCAGGAAATAACAAAGACAATATATATCCATATAACCTATATAATCATTGAACTCACCATATATCATATAATGGTCTCCATACGATTGATCCAACACCTAGTAAGCACATGATACCGATCAAAATAATCTTTAGATACACTATTAGGGATATCAGCATGTCCATAGTGTGATTGCGCTTGTCATCCCACTCTACAAACCACTTGGCATGCTCTCCTGCCCAATTCCATTCTAAATGCCCCTGTAAGTCGAGCTCATTTAATGCTCTCATATCAGCTGAGAGGTTTAGGATCCTCTATAAATAACCAAACTGTCTAAGTACCCTATTTGGATAGTAGTATTTAATAATGTGAATGTATGCCGAGGGAACTCATGCTTACCATACATCTTTACCATATCAGTAGTACTCAGATGAGGAATCCATTATAATGGAGGACAAGTCCCAAACAACCTATTGAAGAAAAAAGTAAGCAACACACAAGTAAAATAATGAAATTGTACACATAAGACCACGTAGGACATACAAAACAGTACCTATCTAGGGACTTGTCAATCTATGCCTCCCCTATACTTAAACAACAAATGTATAAGGCATCGAGTAACATCAAAAGTGGTACTGTAGTAACTAATGAGAGAGCATCCAACGATAACTGATGTGATCTATCAATGCATAGGGACGATGCGTGGGAATTGCTTCCAGGCCTAGATTTGCAGAACAACAAGGGTCCTACTATGTCATTCATATCAATGTATGAAACCATGCATAACTACCTATAGAGCCATGCCAAGCAAGTTATTCCCTATGCATACTGTTATGCTCTCTTAAAGTTACATGATATAAACCAAATTCGACGATTTGTCCCTAACAATAAACCCCCTAGTAGCAATAGAATATAGGCCCTGGCATGGCATTGAATGGTAATATCATCTCCATCATTAGATAGTGCTCTAATGTGTGTATCTAACGATGACATCTTCAAGTCCTCACCATCAATATCTACGTTGGACAAGGGTCTAACTCTAAGTAAATGGTCGCATAACTCTAGCCACTCCATCCATGTTGTGTTGGTAACTTCATGCCCATCGACGAGAGGCTGATGAGTACTGCAACATCCTGTAATGCCACTGTCCACTCCTCTGTCGGCATATGAAATGTATGTGTTTCTAATCACCATCTCTCAACTAATGCGGTAATTAGGTACCAATCCAGCTAAACAAATGGTATATGTGCGGCACCTAAGAAGCCAGGCTGTGACAGATATTAAACAAGTCGATCATCTAGATGTGAAGGCATATTAGCCTGCCACTTCAGCCGCGCCTCTCTCCCATAGTTGTCAAAATCATGATTTTACCTATATGATTCTATGAGTTTATAATTTTAGGAGACCTTTCTAAGTTAACTCATGTGTAGAATCATTTTTTTTTTTTTTTTGTAGAATCTTATGATTAGAACCGAGGCTATACGTAAACTCAATAAAATCTTACGTTTTTAACCGAGTTTACCTATATGAGTCAAATAGAGTTGAAATTAAAAAAATACAACCATGCTTTTTATAAATTCATTAATAATTAAAATAATACATTTTTTTTATTTCAATTTTGTTTTGACACTCCCTTTACATATTTTTCCCTCCTTCCTCCCAACTTTCTTACTTTATATTTATAGAATTCATTCAAGTTGAGTATTAACTGTAAATTTATTTATTTTATTTATATAATTAAGAATTTAAAATAAGTTAAAAATTTTGATTCTCCCTCTCTCAGAGAAATAATTATAAAAATAATGCTTAACTTATTATAATACTCAATATGTCTGTACTCGATTATCTAACTATATATATAAATTATTTGCATTCTAATTAAAATAACAATGGTATATATGTTGGACTTGAATTTAAGTGATAAATTTATTTGGATTGAACTCAATTAAGCTTACAAATCAATCAAGTCAAATATGGTGAAGGTTGAGCTCAATAAGATAAACTAATTAAGTAAATCGAGTTCAAAGAAAGATCACATTAAATTAGAGCAGTTTGCGAATAAACTTGTCTAAACTGCACCTATAACCACAAATAGGTATGAGTAAAAAATACTCGTGAAAATAAGTTATAGAGGACGGATAATTCTACAATAGTATAATAATCCTTCATAAATGTATGAGTGATTTAAGATTTTTAGGAGTTAATTTGGATAACTGATATCAAAGATTTAATGAAGTTATGATTTTTCATCTCTACTACTTATCAGTTTAGGTTACTCATTTTTCAATTTTCATTTCATATTATTATCAGATCTTCTTTCGTCTAATTTTGCTTTGATGTCTTGGTAATATTTTCAGATTTAAGAATCCAGCCTCATCTCTTTCTGTTTATCGTGAACCGATATGATTTGCTCCATTCGATGCCACTGCGATAAGCAATTTATGCTTCTACTTATCATATAAGAAGGCACCATCAATTGTGATCACGAGTCTATAAAAGCATTAGCAAAAATTAATTAGCTCAGTACAAACAAGCTTTTATTAGTACATTCAATCATGTGTCTAGAACATACCCACAATGCTAAAATGCTTCAATGCAAGGAGCAAATACCCAAAAGAGTTTTTCATGGAAGATGTATCCTATAGTGTCTGATTCAATAGCTCTCCATTCAAACTTTGTTCCTGGATTTGCCTTGCTATCTCATTAAGTAGATGCGAGAGCTCCACATATGAATCCTCCCAAAATCCATACACTTGCTCAATTACTTTTGGCTTTGCCTAACAAATTCTCTTAATATGAACATTATACCCTAACTCTTTTAAGATAGCCAATTAGAGGTCTTTTGCCATCACATCTAGAGAATTACGAATATCCATTATAATGCACCTAGACATACTGGTGGAGTTCAACTGAGAATGATCCTATCTAGTGATTTCATCCAAATATGCGTAGGATCCTTTATATTTGGTGATGTGAAACCACCTACCATGTTTCGTGTAGCTACCTCTGAGTCTTCACTTACAACCTCTATTATAGGTATCAATACACTTAATTGCTCATGATCACAGGTTCGAGTTATGTGCCATAGTTTAGCTACCCCCATAAGATGATCTTTAGTCTCGAATCGCATCCCAACCACGAATTCATCACTAAAGTTTCAATTTTTAATAATTTATTTCATGCTCATCATCAAATGCAGCATATCCACTACCTACATTAGCAGTGCAAAAGGGTACTGGCACTGAGCTCCCTAATACATCAACATTTGTAGGAGCCAAGGAACAGTACCAGTCATAAACAGTAGTGGTAACTTGCTGGGACAAACCCACCACAAAATCATTTCTATCATCATCATAGTTGTCACTAGATTCACTTACTGATAAGTCTTACATTTTATCAGCATCATGACTATAACTCCAGTTAGGTGCACCCCTTTCAAAGTAACTCATCTGGACCTGTGTGGTAAATGCTGTCTGAATTGGAATGGAGTTTAAATCTACCAACCCCTGGCTGTCAACATTTCCACCAATGCCTATGGCACCCGTAGGTGCTTGTGGCGATTTCTTTTCAAATATCTAAACATATATAGCCATTAATCCTTCTGTATATACCAACATCTCTTGTGCAACATTATCATCGGTCACTAGAACAACATCATAGCGTTGCGTCCTATACTTTATGATGCAATTCAACCCGATGTGTAGACCTATTTACCTTAAGTCTATTGCAAATGGTGTTTAATATTTGCTTATTCGTAGAGTTCCTATTGACATTGACTACATCAACTTGCTACCTATCATAGTCAAAACTTTCATTCCTTTCCACAATATTACTATAAGCATATAATATAAATTTAGCCTTATCCATTTCCACACCTATCTTGCCAGCTCAAAAAACATATGTTGAATGCATCAAATATGATCATGAGTTATGAATTGCACTCCCTTAATATCGAATATGTTTACCGATACTAGTTTATGCATCCCGTTCTTATAAAAATATTTTATTAATGTGGGCTTTAACATCATCAAACATAGTTAATGTGTAAGACATTTAATAATATATGATTTTATAATTTGATTCCTAAATTGTAAAAGTGTACAACAACATCAAAATTACATCATATAATGTCCACATCACAGCCTCAATTAAGCATACAAAAAACATCAAAATCGCATTATTACTCTACAAAACAACTCATGTGATAAATAACATACAATATTGCTTCCACTTTTGAAATAAAAAAAAAATTCCACAGATACACAACACCAACAAATTTACATTGCAATATCAATAATCATAAAAAATTGAAGAGACGAGCTCAAGATACTTATAGAGTTCGACATGTCCTTAACGATTAAAGTTTTAATCAGTTGATTTTTGCAAGAATTGATGTCTAACACCTAGTGATCAAATTTAACTAAGAACACGCGCCAATTTGATCAAAATCAGCAGTGGAATGGAGTAAAATTGGGGTTAGGGTTTATGGGCAAAGGAGAGACAATGAAAATTGAGGTTTTTCTAAGAGCAAAATGATAAAAAAGAAGAAGATGGCAGCCAAATATTGGCCTCATCAATCCCGTTTCTTAGAAAAACGAGATTATAAGTACCAAATTTTAAAGACACGAGATTACTCACTATTTTGATCTTATCTCCTAAAGAAAAAATATTACATTATCTAAAATTAGGATTATTTCGTTATAGAGGTATTTTTGTAATTTCATTTAAAAATATAAATATTATTTTCCTTTTCCAAAGGTGGACCTGGCAGCTAATATTTTTTATTAATTTTGGATGAGCTTTGTTAAGATTCTTCTGCTAACAACGCTCGAAAGATTCCGATCAACATCAACAAAGAATATAGCAAACAAATTTTACCTGGAAGACAAGAGAATCGAAATGAAACCATACTTTCAACTATAATTTCAATCCATCGTCTTCTCCAAAAGTTCAAATTGTTTCTTTCTCCACCATCCTCCTCTTCGTGATTCGGAATCCTTTTTCCGGCTGCTCCTGCGTTGACTTCACACACTAACAGCGCAGCAACAACAAACAATAGACAATAGCAATGAAGCTGAGTCCTAGAGAACTCGAGAAACTGAGTCTTCACGATGCAGGATATCTCGCACAGAAGCGTCTCGCTCGTGGTCTTCGACTCAATTACACCGAAGCCGTTGCGCTTGTCGCTACTCAGGTTTTTGTTCGTTTCGATTCGGTTCAGTTCGGTTGTTATGACCGTCATGTTCTCCAAGATGATGATGATGATGATGATTAGTGTTGAAGTTTCTGTATTGATGTTGATAGGTTTTGGAGTTCGTACGAGATGGTAATAAAAGTGTCGCGGAGTTGATGGACATTGGAAAACAACTTCTAGGAAGGTATCTACTGTCACTTACTTTCTGCTTGTTCATATCAGATTTTGTATTTTCTTACATTGAAACTACGGTAATGGCATTTTCTCATTTCTACGGTTTCATTGAAAGAACTGTCTGTTCCTTATCTATTTATTGAAATTGGAGTTATGGCATTTTGTGAAATTGGTGTATTTTTCTATATTTCTGTTGACAGGACCATCTGCTTCTGTCCATTGGTATAGCATTTAAGTTTTTATAGTCATCTCAACGGTAGAATAAAATTATATGTTTTCTCATAAACTGAGTTTATGTTGTGAGATTGGTGTATATTTCTATATTTCCATCAGTGGGAACGTCCTGCGCTTATCTATTCATTTATATTAAATTGAGTTCTTATAGTCATCTCAATGGTTGAATGCGATTATATATTCTCACATTGAGACTGAGATTTCGTATTTTTTCACACCGAAACTGGAGTTATAGCATTTGGTGAAATTGGTCTAGGACGGCCCAGCTGTTATCTGTCCATTGATGGGTTGGACAATCTTGCAGATCATGTTTTCATTTAAATATTTTGATTTGAAGTTCTCTTTTAGGAATCTTTTGCTCGAATCACCTAGGTGTGTATCATGTTATTAAGATAAAAATGGCTATTTAACTCAATGCATTTTCAAATATAGTTTAAAATGAGGTCTTTTATTTATGGAGATGCAAGCAGGTGCATGTGATATATCATCCAAACTTGAATTCATGGGTCTGTTTGGATTATCTATTTTTCATTTATATATTATCTCTGTATCTATAGCTTATTTGTATCTAATATGTAAGATCTGTTTATTAGTAAAAATGTCTGTTTTTTTATCTATATCTGTTTTTTAACAAATAGTCTGATTGAAATAGATCTGAAACAGATGCCAAATCAATACTAAACCTACAAACCAAATGCACCCGTACATATAAGCATATTTAGGGTATCTTCATATTGATGTGGAAGGCATTTTATAATCTATCTTTTTCTGCATTTGCAAATACATACAACCAAATTTGTTGTAAAGTAAAGATCATAAATGCTACAGAAATTACCCTAATGATACTCTTTTTTTTCTATTAGGAGACAAGTTCTTCCAGCTGTTCCACATCTTTTGGATGCTGTGCAGGTTTTAATTTTTGCCATTTCAGTCTAGTGTTGATAGTAAGAGACAATTCATGCATTTTTTAATGCAGATTCTATGATCATAGGTAGTTCTGGAAACTGCTTTTTAGCTTGATGATTGAACTTTGGTGCAGATCGAAGGGACTTTTCCTGATGGGACTAAATTAGTAACTGTCCATGATGTGATTTGTAGAGAAAATGGAAATCTTGAACTTGCCTTGTATGGGTCTTTCCTTCCAGGTATGAATACAAGAGTATGAACCACTGTTTGCTAAAGATCCGTCCACTTTTGTTTCTTTTTAATGGATCTGAAATGCCTTTTTGTTGATTCATTAGCAAAGGTTGAACTAATGCAGTCCCAACCTCCCAACGGTCTTCAATTCAGTTTTCTGAGCATTTTTTTGTCTGCATAAATCGAGCATTACATGATCGTATGTGTTTAGTTTCACCAAATAAAATACAATCAGAACAGATGAAAAGGTATAGCATGTTGCATATATTTAACAGCACATGCATCTAATCTTCGCCTATTCCCAGTTTAACATGCTATCTATGATCATTCAGGTTTCTTGCTTCTTATATTTATCCTTTGGTTGTGCAGATTGGTCATATAGTTTAGTTCTGTAGAGATAAAAACAAAGCAATTTATTGTGCAGTTCCTTCGTTGGATATATTTCCTGGGATGGAAGACCATAGAATTCCTGGTGAAATCATTTTTGTGAGGGAAATATCATGATTAATCGTGGACGAGAGGCAGTTATCTTAAGTGTCACCAATACTGGAGATAGACCAGTTCAGGTAAAACTTCAGTTTGTTCCGGTGTGTGAAAAAAATGCAGATTTGCTTTCATTATCTTTTCCATTTTGTCTATTCTATATTGATACATAACCTTTCTTTGTGTAAGTTGATCTATGACGTTGTGGACAATTAATCAGGTTAAATAAAATAAAATGAGATAATGCAAGAATTAACATGAGATTGATTAACACTTGCATGTTCGTGGTTTTTTCTTGAGGGATGGAGTTAACTGGAATCGAAGGTATAGTGTGTTATTGATAATCTGAAATATTGCTTAGTAAAGAAATTATGTTAAGTCGGTAAGTTGATATTGACATGGGCAACATATTGATATTATCATGATATGAGCCTTTTCAGTAAAAGCCTAAGTTGTGTGGAATCAGTTAATTAGTGCAATGTAGCAGGAATAAATCTGTACATCGAGGACCTAAAGGAAGAAGTTTATATGTTTTGTCAGCAAGGAACAGAAGACCACAATCACCTCTATTTTTTGCTGTCTTTCCTCCTGAGTGTGGTTGGGAGTATTTTTTGTCTTGGGTGCCCTTCGTTACATCAAACTTTGATTGGAGATACATCAGGACTCACAGCAAGAGCTTTTTCTTCAAATTTGCAGATGCAGACTTGGAGATCAGCTCTTGCAGCTGTAGTCCATTATTTGGCATCATTCTCAAATTTATTTCATAAGAAAGCTGTGCTCTCAGCCCAGATTGCTCAAAAACCAAATTCTTGAATATGTCAAGATTAAATTGCTCTGCACGTCCCTTTCTAGGCTAGCTTACTTCTGTTTCTACACTGTATATGTGTGTACTCTTGTAATAGCATAGAGTAGCTGTGTTAAGCTGTAACTTTTTGTAAAATATATTTTCTTTTTATTTTTTAGAAAGGGTAATTAATGATGTGTTTGGTGAGGATTGGTATACGTATCACAGATGTATTGTCTATGCATATTTGATGTTCTTGTAATCTATTCATCAACAAGAATTTAATTCTTTTTTCTCATGTTTCTAGTACAATTTTCTTCTTTTATATTTTAACATGGTATTAGAACTCTAAGGCCTTTTTCTAGGATTTCTTCCTCTTAAGAGTAGCATTTATTGTATCATCCCTCTTTACCATTCTTGTTATAATTATTTGGGGAGCCTTGATTGCACCCTTAATTATTGTCAACTTTACATCCATTTGATTATTTCATTTTAGTTATTTTTTTCCAATTATCATCATGCCCACTTCCAAAACCACCAATATTGATAGTACAAGACTTCAAGCCAATTTGGCCGGGCAAACCAAGATTGTCGAAGCCTCAAAGACAAAGGGATTTAATAGTGAAGAGTGTGAAATGTTGAAAACGTTGCTGAGATTCTTGAGATGCCTTCTCGAGGGATCTTCGCAATTTAGTTACATCATCTACACTTAGGATATCCATCTTTTAGAGTCTTGAAAGTTATGTTTCCTCACTTGTTTGAAGGATTCGATATCTCTAAATTGCATCGTGATACTTATGAATTGGCAAAACATACTTGTGTGCCATTTCCTATTAGTAATAAAAGAAGTTCCTATCCTTTTCATTTGATACGAAGTGACATATGGGGTCCTTCTACTGTACTTCATGTTTTTAGGGCTCATTTTTCTGTATCTTTGATTGATGATTGCACTCGGATTACATGGCATTTCCTTCTTAAACAAAAATCAGATATTAGCATTGTTGTACCCAATTTTCACTCAATGATCCAAAACACTCAGACAAATAATGTTAGGGACTACTTCAACTAAATTTTGTCACCATACTTTTAATGACATGGTGTTATCCATGAGTCATCATGTGTTAATACACCTCAATAATATGGGATAGCTAAAAGGAAAAATAGACACATGAGTCATCATGTGTTAATGCACCTCAATAATATGGGATAGCTAAAAGAAAGAATAGACCCTTACTTAACACAACTCGAGCTTTACTGTTGCAAGGAAATGTCCTCAAGTCTTACTGGGGGGAGGTTGTCCTTATTGCTACACTCATGATAAATAGATTTCCTTCACGAGTACTGGAAGACAAAGAGTCTCATAGAGATTCTTACAAGTTTCTATCCTTAGTTCAAAATTTCAAATGGGCTAACACCTAGAGTATTGGATGCATTGCTTTTGTTCATATGAATAATCATAAAAAAGACAAATTAGATCCTCAAGTGGTCAAATGTGTCTTCATTGATTACTTATCAACTCAAAAAGGATACAAATGCTACGACCCTTAAACTAGAAAGTTTTACATCTCTGCAAATGTTACCTTTTCTAAAAATACAACTTTCTTCTCCAAGACCTCTCTTCAGGAGAGATTTCAATGATGGATGATAATACCTATGAGTCCTTTGCACCACTTGACCTTCTAGCTCGTTTTGTTGAATCTTCCAAGCCAACCACAGCTAAGTCTTCTAATTCTTCCATTGATTCGATGTCATCTCCTGTCCCTATTGGAGTGACTCATGATTTCTTAAGGTTTTCTCAGTTATATTCAAGGAGAAAGACCATTTATGAACTAACATTAGTCCAAGAATCCAACTTAGATTCTGGGAATGAGCTTATGGTAAGATCTAACTAACCTTTACACACACAATAAGTTGAAACATCCACTGACCCACCAAATGACCGAGACCTTCCTATTGTTTTTAGGAAAAGGTAATAGAGAATGCACCAAGAGACCGGTATATCCAATAACTAACCATGTATCACTCAAGCGCTTATCACCAACCTACAAAAACTTTAGAGTAAGCTTAAATACCATTTCTATACCCAACACGGTATTTGAGATATTATCAAAAAGAGAGTGGAGAAATGCCATGAGAGAGGAAATGCAAGTCTTGGAGAAGAACAAGACATGGGAAGTTGTTAACAAGCCAAGAGGAAAGAACATGATGGACTGAAAGTGGCTATTCACCTTGAAATATAAGGCAAATGGGACACTTGAGAGATACAAAGTAAAGTTAGTTGTAAAAGGATACACTCAAATCTATGGAGTTGATTATCAGGAAACCTTTGCTCCAGTGGCCTAAATGAATATTGTAAGAATCCTATAATCTTTAGCAACTCATTTTGATTGGTCACTTCTACAATATAACGTAAAAGATGCTTTCCTTCATAGAGACTTAGATGGAGAAATTTACATAAATATTCCACCTGGGTTTGAAGAGGAAAAATTAGGCAATAAATTTTGTAGGCTTAAAAAGCATTATATGGATTGAAGTGGTCTCCTAGAGTCTGGTTTGGTAGATCCACTAAAGTTATGAATGTTTCAAGTTACAAACAATGCTAAGGTACCACACATGTTTATTAAGCACTCAACCTTAGAGGGACTAACTGTACTATTGGTGTATGTTGATGATATTATTGAGATAAGGAATGATGAAAATAAGCAGGAGTTAAAACAACAATTGACCAAAGAATTTGAATTGAAAGAGCTTAGGAAATTGAAGTATTTCCTCTATATTGAGGTGACTTACTCGGATCAAGGATTTTCATAACAAAAAAATACGTGCTTGATCTTTTGAAGGAAACAAAATGATAGGGTGAAAACCGGTTTCTACCCCAATAGCCCCATTTAAAAACTTAAAGCTAAAGAGGAGCCGACAATCAATAGGAAGATATTTCAAAGATTAGTTGGAAAACTCATGTACCTTGCATATACCCGACCTGACACAGCATATGCTATAAGTGTGATTAGTCAATTCATGCATGGTCCGAGAAGCTCTCATCAACAAGTAGCTTATAAGGTTTTGCATTATCAAAGGAAATCCAAGAAAGGGGATTTTTATTCAAAAAGAGTGATAGTCTCAATAAAAGCTTAGATTGATGCAAATTATGCAATCAGTGATGGATAGAAAGTCAACACACTTCTTGGTTGAAATTTGATAACATGGAAGAGTAAGAAACAAATGTTATAGTTAGATCAACTGTAGAATTGGAGTTCAAGGCAATTGCTAAAGGGATTTTTGAGTTGCTATAGATGAAAATTATTCTAGATGACTTAAAAATCAAATAGGAGAGACCTTTGAAGCTTTACAATGACAATAAATAAGCAATCAGCGTTGCTCATAATCTTGTACAGCATGATAGGACAAAACATATTAAAATTGACAAACATTTTCTTGAAGAAAAGTTAAGAGGAAGGCTTGATTTACATGTCATAAGTTATCTCAAGAGAACAACTTGCAGATGTTTTGACAAAGGGATTGAGCGTTGCAAGCTTTAATAAAACAATTTCCAAGCTAGGAATGATAGGCATTTATTCTCAGCTTGAGGAGGAGTGTTGAGTTGTAACTTTTTGCAAAAATATTTTTCTTTTTATTTTTTAGAGAGGTTAATTAATGATGTGTTGGGTGAGGGTTAATGTGCCTACCACGGACACATTGTCTATAAATATTTAATGTTTCTTGTAATCTATTCATCAACAAGAATACAATTCTTTTTTCTCATATTTCTAATATAATTTTCTTCTTTTATATTTTATCAAGCTCTTTATCTTCTTATTCTCATTTGATGGTTGTGCATTATTTTTCATTAATGAGATTATTTATTTAGCCAAAAAAAATTGCTTAATTTTATTTCTTGGGCCATGGTACTATTATTCAAGCATACAAATACATCATTACTGGTCAGACCATATGACACCACCGTGGGTAATTCCAGCAATAAACAATCAATCAAGAAAGTCAGGGTTTGCACGAAGAGAGATTAAAGCTTACCTTGCTTGAGGTCAAGCTTCCCAAACAATCCTCTCTTTATTTCTTGATAACAACTCACTTTACAATCCAATTCCCCCTAAACTTCCTTCTAAGTCAACTATTTATACCCTCCAAACTCTCTAACCAACTTGATGTCATCACTTGCCACATCAGCATATACCAACATTACTCAGACACACCTAGTAACGACCAACGCAACACTCTCCAACTAGAAAACACAAACACTGTAAACTACAACCATCACCTCACAATACAACTGCTGCTCATCACAGTATCACAAAACACACACAACACAACACAATACAACAGCACACACACTAATACACTTCAGGCGCACTAGGAACCTACGCCCTTCTACTATAAACTCATAATATAGGTTTATAGATTCTTGGGGCTGTATCACCATATGTAATTTGCTGGTACCTTTTGCTCTTCAGAGATTTGGTGTCATCCCAGGAGTGGAAATCTTTCAAACTCTTCTTAATTATGTAATTTTCAATAAACATGATACTGTCATATGAGCCTCAGTGAACTGTAGTGTGTGAAACTATAGGGGATCTAAAACACCATCTCTCCAATGGTGGTGATACTACACCATGTGACCAATTTCCTTCCTTTAAGTTTTTGAATTTGATAGGTAAATGCATCTCAAGTTTCATAAGTGAAACAACATTTTCATTTGAGAAGTGTGCTACTCTCTAAGAGAGAGGGGGAAAGAAGAGAAAAGAGGACATATCCATTAAAAAGGATGCATGGTTCCTAACGCCATTACAAATATATGCTACTAATCATCAATGACAGCAATTTGTGTTGCTTCTTAATTATAGTAATCTTACTTGTAATTTGATTGTGTCCTTCAGCCTGCTCAGAAAATATCCTAAAAGTTGTAGTTCTGTCATCTCTGGCGCTTGAGAAGTCAGCGCCTTGAATTCCTCTATATAAGTAGCAACATTTGTAATCTGCCTCCACGTTGATAATCTTTAAAAAGGATTGTTGGATACTTGTCCATCATAATGGAATTGAAGTTCCTGCTTAAGCAGTTCCCAATTCAAGTGAGGAAATCTCCGTTTTAACATCTTAAGCCAATATATCGTTTTGCCTCTCATACACATTGAGGCCAAAGAAACCTTTCGATATGTCTTTTTCGGTGAACCCTGAAGCACTGCTCAGCTAATGTAATCCAATGAACAGGATCCTTTGCCTCAAAACACTGGAAGTGTAACAGTTATTGCATTCATGTGATATTCTTCATCACCCTGTTGATCTGAATCTTCTACTCTTATATCTCCTGTGTGAATCTGTTTGATGTTATTTCTGACAGAAGAAGTCTCGCATTTCTCTTTCATAGCACTATTTCTTTGTCGATCATTCCAAAGATCACGAATCATAGCTTGCATTGCTGAGATTGAACTCTCTAAGGACTTCGAAGTACGATGAACATCTGATATTTGCTGCTGCAACTCAGTTACACTACCTTGCATCTCCTCACCAATTTCCCTAACATTCTTTTCCAAAGTATCAACTCTAGATTCCGTTCTAGTCATATCCTCTGCAACAGAATTTCCCACAGACGCCACCAATTGATACAGCCGTGGGTAGTTCCGCAACAAACCATCAATCAAGGAAGTTGAGGTTTCCACAAAGAGAGATTAAAGCTTATCTGGCTTGGGGTCAAGCTTCCCAAACAATCTTCTCTTTATTCTTGCTAACAACTCATTGCACAATCCATTTCCCCCCAAACTTCCTTCTGAGTCAATTATTTATACCCTCCAAAACTCTCTAACCAACTTGCCACCTCATCACTTGCCACATCAGAATATAACCAACATTACTCAGACACACCTACTAACAACCAATGCAACACTCTCCAACTAAACCACACAACACTGTAAGAAGACACTACAACCATCACCTCACAATACAACTGCTGCACAACACAGTGTCACAAAACACACAACACAGCACAATACAACAGCACAACACTAAGACGCTTCAAGTGCAGTAGGAACCTACGCCCTTCTACTATAAACTCGTAACATAGGTTTATAGATTCTTGGGGCTGTATCACCATGTGTAACTTGCTGGTACCTTTTGCTCTTCAGAGATTTGGTGTCATCCCAGGAGTGGAAATCTTTCAAACTCTTCTTAATTATGTAATTTTCAATAAACATGATACTGTCATATGAGTCTCAGCGAACTGTAGTGTGTGAAACCATAGGGGAGCTAAAACACCATCTCTCCAATGGTGGTGATACTACACCATGTGACCAATTTCCTTCCTTTAAGTTTTTGAATTTGATAGGTAAATGCATCTCAAGTTTCATAAGTGGAACAACATTTTTATTTGAGAAGTGTGCTGCTCTCTAAGAGAGAGGGGGAAAGAAGAGAAAAGAGGATATATCCATTAAAAAGGATGCATGTTTCCTAGCACCATTACAAATATATGCTACTAATCATCAATGACCGCAATTTGTGTTGCTTCTTAATTATAGTAATCTTGTCCTTCTCAAGAAACCCTTTTCCATTAACAGAAAAATTCCAGGAATTAGGAGTATCTTAACATTGAATACTAGTAGTTTAATATTGTTCACAATGTGGGTCTATCAATAAGCAGTGCAGTTTCATGGTAGAAAAGGGCTCTAATTTATGGAAGTCATCCAGTTTCGTAGAATTTAACCTGTATTTTTGGGTTTAAGATTATGAGGTTTCAAATTAATTTGCATGGATGAATTTAAAAGTGAGTTCGCACTGTAATTTTTTTTTTCTCCTTTCTTTGTCTCTTTCTTTTCCTCCTTATATCTATAATTGAATTGATGCTATTAGTCTATTTTTCCTTAATCCTTTGACATTCTTTCAGGTTGGCAGCCATACCACTTCATTGAGGCAAATCCATATTTGGTTTTTGACCGGAGGAAGGCACATGGCATGCGCCTGAACATACCGGCAGGGACAGCTACGAGGTTTGAGGTTGAATTACTCTTCCATTCTGGTTGATTCATTAGTTGTTTCTTATCTGCAATGTAGTTCGTCTCTAGATCTTCTATGCTTAGGCTTGACTTCAGTAAATAAATTTACATCCTACACTTAAAGTATCACCAATTCAACGAAAACATATGGAAACACATTGCTAGACTGGATTGCTAACTCATATAATAACTCTTTTCTATTTTGACTATTTTTGGATTGCATCAGCAGTTGAGTTTTGCTACACCTGCACTGTTTGAGTCAGGCTAGTGTTGGCAAGTTGTTATGTGCTAGCTACATTGTTTTATTAAAATCAACTGATATTGTAGCAATTCAAATTGAAATTAGATCTCAAAATGCTATCTTGCTTTCTGTGCCTCGTAGAATTTTAATTAACAAAAAAAATGTACCCCTTTTTTACTATTTTTGTTAATGCGAAATTGATCCAGCCTTTTTCTTCATTTTCCAACTAATGCTTATGGAGCCTCTTTTGCTTTGGCAGCCAGGAGAAACCAAAAGTGTCGTACTTGTAAGCATTGGAGGTGAAAAAGTAACTAGAGGTGGTAATGGTATTTGTGATGGTCCAGTTGATGATGCCACATGTGCCGCAGCTATGGACACAATTATATAGACAATTTGGCCATCGAGAAGAAGCAAGTGCCAGGTTTAGACCTCATGCCAACTGTGTCCTTTCTGCTTTCTTCCATCTGGTTTTTCACCTAGAGACATCATCATTTTATTTCCCTTTTCATTTTAGGGAATAATATTATCATCATTTCTTTCTAACCTTATTGTGCAGTGTTGGTGTCGCTGGACAATCTTTAACTTTCACAAAAATAATATCCCGTGAGGCATATGCTAATATGTATGGGCCCTCTACTGGAGACAAAGTACGGCTTGGGGATACCAACTTATATGCAGCCATTGAAAGGGATTGTGCTGTTTATGGTGATGAATGTGTATTTGGAGGCGGAAAGGTTATAAGAGATGGAATGGGTCAAAGATGTTTCCATCAATCTTGTGATTCCCTAGACACTGTTATAACAAATGCTATAATAATTGATTATAGTGGAATATTCAAGGCAGATATTGGTATCAAAGATGGTATTATCATTGCCCTTGTAAAAGCAGGCAACCCTGATATCATGGATGAGGTATCTGCAGATATGATTGTTGGGGTAAGTCGCATACAAATATGGAATTTCTTGATGTTGCCTGCATCTTGTGTGAACCAATTCAACATTTAACCTTGTCCATTTAATCAGGCAAATACAGAGGCCATAGCTGGAGAAGGAATGATTGTAACTGCAGGGGCCATAGACTGCCATGTCCATTTCATCTGCCCACAGTTGGCTTACGAAGCAATAGCAAGTGGTGAGAAAATCTTGCTTTTGAATGCTTGGGCATTTACACCAATTATTATGTGCTGCGTATTTACATTTCCATTATTTTGTAATATGAATAGCACAAGTCCATGCTGGTATTTTCTTTTGACTATATTCATCTGCATGTCAGAATATATGATATCTATAATGCTTACATTTGTCAGTCGAGAATATCATTATGTAATTTTATGGAGATTTTACCATTTCATGCAGAGTTTGTGACCATTATTATATGATCATGAAATGGAATAACCAAAAAATCAGGTCCATAGACATGAGCATATTTGACTGCCACAATTTGTGGTCTGGAATATCAAGTTAAAATAGTCTGTATGCTCTGTTTCTTTATATGCATAAGTTTCTAATGACTTATCAGACAGCAAACACGACTTAGGGTCAAGGGAAGCCAGGGGCTAAAAGCAACGAACTTACTGGAGCCTCTTCTTTACTTCCCAACTGCAGATCCTTATCCAGCAACACAAGCTTCATAGGTTTTTCACCTGAAGCTCAAACAATTAATGGGGATGCTAATTTTAATAGAGAGAAAAAAGAAATGGAAAAAAATATACCTTCGACCAGGTCTAAACTAATTTGCTATCCCAAATTCTTTATGAATGATGCAGGTTGAGAAAAGTACTTTTTGATAATTCAACAGACTCCCCATAAATGCAGATTCTGCAATTAAAATTTTAAGCAGAAGAAATAGTTGATCACTTGTTATTTGCTGACCATGGCTAAAAATCATTATGAATAGATCTGTTTATGCATATTTGCTTGCTTGTTGAATTTTATCTGTGAGAATCTTAGGTTCTGTTTTGCTATATTTTCTGAAGATGATTGTTCTTCCTTAGTTTACACGTCATTTTTTCCTGCTGCTTGAAACAGGTTTGAATGTCGTGATTTCAATAATCTTCTGGCATCTTGTTCCAGCAGTTTAATTTCTTTTTGAAGAAAAAACAATTTGAGTTAAACTTTCCTTGAATTTTATGAAGGCATCACAACATTAATTGGTGGTGGAACTGGGCCTGCTGATGGAACTCGTGCTACAACTTGTACCCCTGCGCCATCACAAATGAAACTGATGCTACAATCTACTGATGACTTACCTCTGAATTTCGGTTTCACAGGAAAAGTAGGTTCAGCTTATCCTTCTCTCTCTCTCTCTCTCAATATGAGTTTTTCAGTCCTTCAAACCTGAGTCTGGTTAAGCACATGGTGCATTTTTTTTTTTTTTTCCTTCATATAATACAGGGAAACAGTTCTAAACCAGAGGAGTTACATGAAATTGTCAAGGCTGGGGCAATGGGATTGAAGCTGCATGAGGACTGGGGAACCACACCTGCTGCCATAGACAACTGCTTGAGTGTTGCAGAAGAACACGATATTCAGGTTATTGTTCTCCATCTAAAGTCTTGCTATCTCAAAAAATTGTCTCCATGGCTTTGATTAATACCTGTCTCCTTGACTTGATATGTGACAGGTCAATATACACACAGACACATTGAATGAATCTGGATTTGTAGAACATACAATTGATGCATTTAAAGGAAGAACAATTCATACTTACCACAGGTATTAATTGTAAATGACCTCTTGATACTCAACAAAACAACAGTTATAAGGTACTTGTGGATGCCATGGCTGTGCCATTGAAATTGATTCACATTGCTTTGCAACATTCATCAAATTCTAATGTATGCTGACCTACCTCCAGGGGTAATATAAATTTTGCTTCTGTTAAGGTTTCTTTTAACTTGACTTGATCAAGGCACATGCATCTTTGGAAATCCTTATGTTATGCTTCCTCAACTCAGCTCTGCAAATACATATTATGCTTAATTTATTTACATTCAATATGTATCATAACTGCAAGTGAATAGGGCAGTTTGACTGAATTTGGAGATATAATAGATGTAGATCTGTCCTTGGGCTTGTCTAATTAGCTTTTTTTCCCTTTTTCCTACTGCTTTTAAGTTCTTTTAATCTAGTGATAACCTAGTAAAAACACAATTCTGCAGTGAAGGTGCTGGTGGTGGTCATGCACCTGACATCATCAAAGTCTGTGGTGTAAAAATGTCCTACCATCCTCTACAAATCCCACGAGGCCTTTCACTTCAAATACAATTGATGAGCATCTGGACATGCTGGTATGCATTAAGCAAGGATAATGAAAGTAGTGAAAATGTATATTCATTTTAACACTTGACCTCCATTTGATTTGGATATGTGCAGATGGTCTGCCATCATCTGGATAAGGACATTCCAGAAGATGTAGCTTTTGCTGAATCAAGAATAAGGGCGAAACAATTGCTGCAGAAGACATCTTACATGATATGGGAGCAATTAGTATAATATCTCTGATTCACAGGCCATGGGACGCATTGGAGAGGTAATAGATTATGTTTTCCTACATAAAATTCTTGTTGCATAGAAAAAGGAATTTGTTGATAGGTGCCCTCATGCACTTGTTAATACTTATGCATTTTTAATTTCATTGGTCTTCCTGGTGAAATGTGTAGTCACTGGTTGAACACTGCATGTTTCTCTAATCAAGTTTAACAAGTACCTACAGGCACTTGTCAACAAAACCCATAAAAAATACCAGCTAATTGCAGATTCCTGTTTGGAAGTGACAATCACATATTTTGATGGGAACCCAGATATTTTAAACAGGATTTAGACAGGAAGGTCTAGAGCTCCTGAACAAGATTTAGATATTATGAAATGAATGGATGAGAATCTTTGCCTTTGAAGCAATCTCTGATCCTTAAAATTAAAGCATGACTTATTGTATTACTTTTTTGTCCTTTTGAATGATTTCTTTAATGATAATTTTGGTGCTGATTGTGAGAAATGTGGAATAAGTTTAGGCTGTCGATTATTTCTTTACCAGGTGATTTGCAGAACTTGGCAAACAGCTGACAAGATGAAAACCCAGAGGGGACCACTTGATCTCAATGAACCAGAAAATGACAACCTCGGATAAAAAGATATGTTGCAAAGTACACTATCAATCCAGCAATAGCAAATGGCATTTCTCATTTGGTTGGCTCGGTGGAGGTATCATAGGCAGATGTTATTTTTTAAGACTCGAGATATCAATAAAATCAGTAACCTTCTTATTTCATGAATTATTGATACAAGTTCTGCGCGTTGAGTGTGGAGATGCTCCACCGTCTTGTACCTGTCTATGTATATGTTCAGATGATGTTTTTGCACTTCTTGAAGCTTTTTTGCTTGTAGTCCCAGAGAGAGGTTCATCCTCTTTAGTTTAATGGTAAAGTTCAAGCTGCTTTTTTGCCCTTTTGGTAAGTGAAATACAAGCAATCGACAGAAGTAAATGCTAAAATATCTCAAGAATGAACCGTTATTCATTCATGCTGTGTTTGTGTCAAATGGAAAGCTTTCTGCTATGCAGCTTTACACACATGCTTAGATATTTGGGGGTGTTGTACATTAAAGCCAGTCCATATCACTTGTTGCTGAGAATGTAATCTCCACTGCAGGTAGGGAAGTTGGCAGATCTGGTTTTATGGAAGCCATCTTTCTTTGGGGCAAAACCAGAGATGGTAATCAAAGGGGGTACAATTGCATGGGCCAATATGGGTGATCCAAATGCAAGCATCCCCACACCAGAACCGGTATTGGCATTTTATTTTGTTCAGTAACATCACTTATCTCCATAAAGTATATATGAGGTCACCAAGCATATATTGATTGCTTTTTTGTTTTTTTTTTTTTTTTTTTTAATTTTGTTGGTACAAGTAAGAACTAGTAGCAAATAGTGTATCCCCAGTTATTTTTATTTATTTTTCAGCAAACTTGATTTACAAACTCTAGACCTCACTTCCTTGCAAATAGGTCTAAGAGGCTTGTTTTAGGTATAAGATCAATATATTTGGTTGGATTCCCACTGTTAGATGGCTTACTATCTCATGCTTAATTGGATATCTAAAGTGACATTGCGGCAGGTGCTTATGAGGCCCATGTTTGGAGCATTTGGCAAGGCTGGAAGTGCAAACTCTATTGCTTTTGTCAGTAAGGTATTCATCTTATATTTCAAACCTCCACTTGTCTCTCGGGCATCATCCATTTCTTCACTCCACTTGATTTTTTCCTATCTGTAATGATGGATCTTTTTCTTTTATATATGATAGGCCGCTGTGGCTGCTGATGTAAAATCTTCATATGGATTGGCAAAAAAAGTGGAAGCCGTGGAAAACGTCAGGGGGTTATCCAAATTGAACATGAAGCTGAATGATGCTCTTCCAACTATCACGGTGGACCCCGAGACATACACAGTAACAGCTGATGGTGAAATTCTCAGCTGCACTGCTGCAACAACTGTTCCACTGTCTAGAAATTACTTCCTCTTTTAGTCATGTAAGAGATCTTTCGCTTCTTTCTCAAATTTCAAGTTGGCACTGCCATGCTAGTCATTAAATGGTTTAGGAAAGCCAATAAAATGCCTCATACTCTATTTAGTTTTTCCATGTATCTTCCTGGAGCTTCGGGTAAAATTCATAGGCATTTAAATCAGAACCAATAAAATTAATATGATGGTCTTTAGATTCCGTATCTTCAACGAAAATTCGTAGGATATTACTGGGATCAAATCACTGTCTTGAAACTATCATTTCATAGTGAAGGAGGAATTTTGTTGAAAAATGTAGCACCTTTTCCAAAACAATTCCTCAACTGTCTGTCTTTCTCCGTCATATTATGTGTGATATGTCAAATATCATGTTTTTATAGTTGTGTAACTAAATTATTTATTTATTTGAGGGGGGGGGATAGCAGCCTGATTGCCTTTCTAACCTTTAAGGCCATACTAAACTCCTAAACAATATTAACCACTAATCCACAATTGTCGGCTAATATCTGCTCGAGTTATGTCTCTTATTGAACATCTGATGGCCAAAGGGTTTATGCTTTTGATACTAGGCGAGTAGTGATCTGTAGCAGATCCAGAATTTTATCTGTAGAAGGCGAACAGTTGGAAGAGAATGAATGATGGGCCAATCCATTATCATAGCAAGTTAACAGATAAAATTTAAACGTAATATTTTAAGGAAAAATGTTAATGAAAGCAGCAGACACTTGTGGATAAGCTGAGAAAAAATAATTATTTACATTTTTACTCATAAATTGACCACATCGAACTAATACTGATCCGATATCAATAAATTACAAATACAAATAAAATTCCGGCAATCCAAATGTGCATAAATTAACCCTTTTTGAATATTCCGAATGTACATAAATTAGCTTCTCCTTACTGAGGGGTTTGTTTGTTAAATGTTTTTTCAAATGTAGTAAATTACTAGATACGGTCCACAATACAACTTTTCCCCTGTTATTTCCCCATGCCGTAAGGAAACACCTAATATTGATGATTTTATTTTGAGAAAGAAAACCTTAAAAATACTAAAAATAAATACATATATAAAACATAGAAGGGAAAGAAAAAGAGAAAAGGTAAATAATGTAAAACAATAAAAACATAAAAAAGGGAAAATTATCAAAGATACTACAAAGTGAAAAAGTCAAAATTCTTAAAAAGTAGGTCATTTTGCATACTCCATAAAACAAAATAATAATAATGATAATAATAACACACATTGAATTAATTGTAGACAAAAGAAGTTGGTCCAACACACACATCTTTTTGATGGAATTTAGTCATTAAATAAATGGAAAATATTTATATTATTCAGTTTATCCATTGATGTTTCAAAATGGACGAAGAAAATTAAACCATTTTACCAAATTATAACTTAGAACTAGAACTCGACAGTGCCAAGTTAGCCAATTCCCTTCTCAACACCTTACCAGCAGCATTTTTGGGTATGCTATCCACAAACATTACTCGTCGTACCTTTTTGTATGGAGCAACCTGCGTAGCAAAGACACAATATTACTTTAAAGAGAAAATATCATGTCATGGTCCGAGGGAATAGTGATTGATCAAGTCGTTTGGTTTATTTAATGTAATAGGAAGGTAAAAATCTAATTTAGTATTGGTTTTACATAGAGTCTGATGAAATTTTTAGATCTGATAATCAGAAAAGTACGGTCAATGGCTCCAGTTCCACAATATTCTAATTACCAGTGCAAGAAAGGAATTATCAGAAAAGGAAGGAAATTGAAGAAATATCTCTATTTTGGATTCTATTTTTTATTCTTCAAAATTGCTGAGAAACAAGGGGAAAAGGAAACTAATATTTGTAATTTTTAAAAAATTACAAAAATGTCATTGTGATGAAAATAATCTTAGATTTTGATAACATGACATCGTCTTTTCAAGAGACGAAGTCTCAATATTCTGTCAAGTTTATGCACCCATCATACCATATTAAGACTCATAAAACCTCAGATTCAAAGCGTAATCAATGACGATATAAATCACAACTAGCAATGTAAATGGAGAAGTACATCATTAGTTAGTGTAAAAAAGAAGAAAATTTGAGGACAAGCACATGTAACTTCATAAGAAGAAGCGCAAGAAAAACTGGGCATAGTGTAACTCTAGTGAAATCTAACCTACGACAACTTTGCAAGTTTGAACGTTGCAATCTTTTCAATGAGAATCTAAGCTTGTCCCCATTTTGTGAACAAGTTCCAAATAGTATTGAGCATAAGCAGCACTCATCTAGATTAAACCAATACCTGCTTCCTTAAAATTGAAGAAAAAGCAAGTTTAGTGATAGACTGTGCGAATACTAAAAGGGGAGGAGGTTTAGTGTGGTGAATATCTCAACAAGGTGAATGGTACAAAAATTGTGGAGTGAATTGCTAGATGAGACGAAGAGGAAAATGAATATTGTGGGAAAAAAGAGAGATTAGAAGAAGGGCAATGGTAATGCAATGGGAAAAATTAGTGATTTTGTTTGTTGGAGAAGAGATGAGGTCTTTTATGTATTGTGACCTCGTCTCTTAAAAAAAAATCAACCATTCAAGAGACATATCTTATAAATTTATGATTATTTTCATTTCGTGGTATTTTTGTAATTTTTTAATTACAAATATTAATTTCCTTTTCCAAAATATATGCAAATGAGTGGCAATTACGAAATTATTTTCATACTTCAAATTAAAAGAGGGTTAGTTTTCCCAATATTAACTCCATTCCCTTCATTGTCTTTTTCAAGGCGAAACTAAACAAAACTTCATTATCAAATACAAAATGAGATATACAATTCATTCTATTCCTACCCCTTTCCTTTAATTTCTCATCTATCAAAAATTGCTAAGCATTGTAAAAACCATGATTAATCGTACAATGGATCCATAAATTAAACCAAAACAAACTTTTCAGCTAATTAGTCTTTTGAAAGAATTAAACCCTTACAAGTTTAGCAACAAAGGCCTTGATTTCTGATTCACTAATGGTGCTTCCATGTCGTCTCACCACAAACGCCATGGGAACCTGTCCCACTTCTTCATCGGGATAACTGCCCAATTCCATAACACTATGTCAATGTGTGTGATTAACATACATTAACTAACAACTCAAACATTTCAAAAAAAAAAGGTAAGAAAGGTTAGTGTAATGCAATGGGAGTTGAAGGGCATACGGAGCAACAGCCACTTCTTCGACCTCCGGATGGGATTGGAGAAGTTGCTCTAGCTCTACCGGGGCTACCTAATGCATCATCATAACAACAAAACATGATGAATTATTATGAAGATACAATCAAAAAGTGCTCTCCAGGTCAATCAAATTAAATCAGACCAAATCGAATCGAATGTTAGAAATAGGAACCTGATAGCCTTTGTACTTGATGATCTCCTTTATCCTATCAACATAAAAGAGGTAGCCATTATGGTCAATGTAGCAGATATCCCCTGTTTTAAACCACCCTTCAGAATCCATAACCGATCTTGTAGCTTCTTCATCACCAACGTAACCTAATCCCAATAAAGCCTCAATAATAGGGTTGGTTGATGAACCATTTGGCATGCTCTGTGCCAAACGTATTTATATAATGAGACTAATCTACAGTATACCCTTCATAATGAGTGGTCCTCTAAGCCAAAGCTCTCCTATGTTATTGGGAGCCAAAGCAATTCCAGTTGCAGGGTGAACAATCTTGGCTTGACAACCAGACTGGAGCCTTCCAGTTGCACCAATGACTCCAGCTTCTTTTGGACCAAACGTGGCGAATATTCGTCCGGTTGATTCAGTCAAGCCATATGCCTTCAAGAAGATCAGTTAATGACAATGTAAATGAATTGTTTAACCCTTTGCCTTAATATTACCTATGGTACACGGAATCATCTCAAATGGAATGTAATGGATTGAGAGCAAAGGAATAAAATAGAACAATACAAGCAAGGGAATTAAAAATCCATTTTTATGTTTGTATAGAATGAGTATATAATGGTATTTTATCAAAAATACCCTTAATAACAGATAAAATAATCATATGTACAAAATAAAAAGGTAAATAAAGCAAATAGTATTGATATCGAACATAATCAAATTCCCCACTTTTGCTGATGCTTCTAGACATAAGAAAGAGTATATAATTTAAAATTGCAATTTAATTGCTGTGTATCAAATGTACAAAAAGCAACAAGAACCATAAAAAATTGAATTGAATCTTTATACACACACACATATATATATTACAAATTGATGTGAAAAGTAGTACCTATGTCAATAGTCTTTTTACATCAAAATCTAATTTACGTTAGTGTGATTTTCTAAACGCTAGAGAATAACGGCATGCCAATAAGAAGCTGATCAAAAGTAAGGAAAACTTATAGTACACACCATGCTCAACTAAATGTATGTATTTTAAATTTATATTATTGAATCACTATATAAAACAAAATATATAAGTAAAAAAGAAAAATCAGCATAATATGTCGTTTACTTTATTGAAAGAATAAAATTACAATGAAATTGTTATTACAAGTTATGAAATAAGTTGTAATAAAATTTTATTTATTGATTTTTTATTTAAATGAGTATATTTTAGGAAAAAGAAAAAGATAATGAATGACTATTCATTTTTTTTTTTTTTTTTTTTTTTGGTGATAGGACTTCTTTTATGGATAAGATAATAATAGCTCTTTATAAAGAATAAGATCATAATGAGAATGGTATTACCAAGAAGTAAACAAATAATAAGAAATTTAATAACTAGTTTAAGATAAGGTTAATGTCAAATTCAAAACTAAACTTTACACCAAAATTCAATTTAGTAAATAAATTTTAAATGGTTGATTTAATACCAATTAAACTTTTTGTGACTATTTTCACTACTTTCTTAACAAAGTTGACTTTGTTTACAAACATAGAATAGACAACATATTATTAAATTTTTACTTATGTTAGTACTGATAAGCTTTTCTTTCACGTCAGCAAAAACGATGTAAGTAAGGATAGTAAAAAAAGTCATAAAAATTTAGATTTGGTATTAAATTGATCATTTCAAAGTTTATATATTAAATTGAATAGTTGTGAAAAATCCAAGTATCAAATTTTACATTTTCCATTTAAAATATAAGATATTTTATCAAAGTTTGGCTTAAGCTTAGAGAATTTAAATTGCCTTTTACCAATTACGTAGAGCACTTCTAGCTAATCTATTCAGATAAAAAATACCAAAAATATATAATTAACAATTAAGAAATAGTAGCTGTGTATTTGAGCTTAATATATATACACACAGACACGTAAAGAAATACTAAATAAATAAAAATATTATATTAAAATATATTAACACGACAAGTTATATATATATATATATATGTCAGTAAAAATTTTAAATATATAATATGTAAAAAAAGTATAGTTAAAAAATTATTCATTCCATTATTGAAATAAAAAAATAAATACGTCCAAAAATTTAGTAATTTTATGATAGCATATATATTTTATATATTTTTTGAGATTATTACATATTAACCATCATTTAAAAAAATTACATAATACAATTCGGATAAAAATAATTACACAAATACCATTATTATATATTTTATTATAAGAAATATGGTTTTTTTTTATCATATGTTCAATATACAACATGTGTAATTATTCAACGTGAGAGTAATACATTTATACATATATTGCATGGTGATCATTCGATACACTTATTTTTAAAAATTTGCCAAAGTTTTTCACTATATTACATATTAAAAATGAGATTGTGTCGCATCTTTAATATGCGATATAGCAATAATAACCTCATAATTTTTTTCCTCCAATTTGTATTTTTGTTTTTTTTTTTTTTTTTTTTACTCAAAAACGGTATAGGGGTTTTTCGCTCTATATTTTGGCCTTTTTGATGGTGTTGGCAGGCCCACCGAGTACAAAAGCTGAACAACTAAATCTAGTTCCACTCCCAATATGGAATATGGATTTCTCAACGAACCTGAGCAAGCTGAACCTTTGGAAAAATTTCCCTAAACCTCTCCACAAAATCTTTCCGTAGGGGCGCACCGCCTGAACCCACAACTTCCAACGATCTCAAATCATAGCCCTCCATCATGCTCCTGTTCTTCACCATCCATACAACTGCCGGTGGCGCCAACGCCACGTGGCTAACCCTATACTCCTCAATAACTCTCCCCAAAACCCTAACATCAAACCTTTCCGCACACACTAGACGCTCTCCCATCCCCAACGTCCTCGCCAACAAACCGAATCCGTACACGTGGAAAAACGGCACCGCACCAAAAAACACGGCCGCCGAATCCCTCGCCTGCCGCATCGCTGATGATCCGGCGACGACGCTGATCAGGTTCTGGTGAGTCAGCTCCACTCCTTTCGTCCCCGTCGTTCCGGAGGAGTAGAGAATCGCCGCGGATCGGACTCGCACATTTGGCTTTACGTTCTCCATTTCCAGCTCCGGGGAATCGAGCCTGAACCTCCGCCTCCTTCGCCGCTACCGTGGTGGTGAGAGACTCAAATTCCGGCGAGTCGAGGAGGACCGTACCGAGAGGAAGTTCGGGATTTTCGCAGCGGTTTCCGAACGAGCGAACGCGATGACCGATTCGATATCTTTATCAGGTGGAGGATCTCCGGCATAGTGGCTGCGGGTTAGAAGGAGACACGACGACGCCGAGAGAGAGGAGAGAGAAGATAGAGGATCGGAATGTGGATGGCGTTCGAGAGAGAATGAGAGCACAGTCACCTTTGGAGAGCGCGAAGCGCGAACGGAGGGAGGAGGAGAGAGATTCGACGCGGAGGAGCAGGTCATGGTATGGAATGTGGCGGGAAGTGGAAGCGTCGATGAGAGCGGGGTCCCAGGAGGTGGTGGACGGGAGGAGAGGAGAGAGAAGATGAAGTCGGTGAGGGAGAGAGAGGTGGAGAGAGAGGAGGTAAGGGAGATGGCGGACGGAGGCTGTGGAAGATGGAGGTTTTGGAGCAGAAACCGGAGGTTGGATCGATGGAGGACGTGGTGTTGGTGTTCCGGTTTCGGTGGTTGGCCATTGAGAGGGGATTTTGAAATGGTGGGCTGGTTGTGGAGCGAAGGAAGAGAAATTCCAACGATTTGCACGAGGCGGCTAGGCTACTGGGACCGGGGTACGAAGAAGATAGGAGGTCCAGAAATTTTTTACATTTTAGATTAATTATATTGGCCAAAATATATATTCAGATAAATTGTTAAAATCAACTACTTTGCCTCGTCTATAATTAGCACGACAATATAGAAATTTTGCTGTCATGATAATGTTTGGCATCTTGTCTTGCTTGTTACCTATCTATAAAGTGATAATTATATTTATTTTAGATATATTTTTATTTTTTTAATTTATTTAATACGTCATAATTACTTATTTGTTGGAAAAGTACGAGGACGAGGACGAGGTGGATTCCCGAACAACGAAGTTTATCTAGTAGGACCAACATTTTCTGCATTTATGGATATGGCAAAGAAGAGGATGAGGTATCACTACTTCAATGACTAAAATCAGACTGTAACATAACAAAAATTATAAATCAAACAAAAATGATATCTAAAATAGAGAATTGTCGTTGACTTGCAATTCCACAACGATATTATCGGCTTGAGTTTCTTCAAAGTTTGGTTAAACTTCCAAAAATTTACGAATGCAATATATTGTTGCTTCAGTTTTCTTAGGATTTTTCCTTTCTATTTCAGTTTTATAAAACTTTCTCAAACATCAAGTCCACCCAAAGATAGCACAAATCAACCTTGGGCTCCATGAATAATAGAAATTATAATATAGAAGAAGGTAAAGATCGAGATATAAGTTAGACAATGCTTAAAATATTGACATAAATATGAATATATGGATATATATATTTATACTCTTAATTATTTTACAGTTTATTTTGTAGGGTTAACAGAAAAAAAAATATTTTAATAAAAAATACGTTGAAATGCATTGACTTGAAAGTAATTTTAAAATTAGACAACTTAAACTCATCTTCTGAAGAGATGAGTACAAAATAATTATGTTAACCTCGTCTCTTAAAGAGTTTGGATTACAATCAATTAGTTTTACATCATCAGTACTTTTGTGAATCACAACCAATGACAAAACATAATAACAAGTAAACATATAACAAAGAAAGGAGCTCCAATGACGAAATGAGCTCATTTCTTTATTTATTTATTTTTTTGTCTCCAACAAAAAGAGCTTCGGTGATAGAAAATAAGAACAAACAAACATGTAGCTTCAATCTTTCTCAACCAATTCCCTCTCTCTAACTTAAACCCATCTCTATCGTGTCTCATGCCCATCTCCAACCCAACAGCAAATCGAGCACATCTACCACCCATACCTCCAACAAACCAACTCGCACATTAAACACTCTATCTGTCAAACCTCAATCGAACTTACCATTTACCTAGTCAACTCACTATTCGTAGAGTTACACACCAAACCCCAGCACAAACACACAAGAGTAATACATTTTTTAAACCTATCTCTTTAAACACAAGTTTGAATTAGCTATTTTTAGGATTATTTTTTTCTTGGTGGTGTTTATAATTTCTTTATTAAAATATTTTTTTTATTTCCTTAATCCCTATTATATATTTCTTTATAAATTCGAAAAATTTTAATATTTTATGAGAAAAAGGTCACTTTTGGTACCTGCACTTTTAAAATAATCAATTTCATATCCAATTCAACTTTTCGTACCCTTAATTACCAACAACATTTACTTCGTTAACACCGTCTATCTATGTAGCTCTAATAACCAATGATACATTGACACATGTCAGTAACATTGAAAAACAATAAAAAATAGCGTCTCTCACTCTCTTTCTCTCTCTCTTCTCTTTCCCTTCTCTCTCTCTCTCTCTCTCTCTCTCTCTCTCTCTCTCTCTCTTTTCTCTCGCTACTCTCTCTCTCTTCAAAAGCTAGCTAGAAACCTAACTCCAACTCCACCATCATCATCACACCACCCACCACCACCGTAAACACGAACCCAAAAACAACTCCCAAACAACACATTAATTAAAGTGAATTATAATTTATACTAACATGGGTTAAAAGCTAATTTATGACATCTTTTGATTTATAAAGCAAATCCCTAATCACTTTTCACACCAAATCTCCATGTCCTTGTACAAATTTTGAAAACTTCGGTAGTGTAAGTGCGTGAGTGTGGTGGTTATTGTGTTTGGTGGAGCAATTGAATTGTTGGCTGTAGAGGTTACAGTTGCTTTCAAATTTCTGGATTTATTGTGTAAGTGGTGGATTTGTCTTGGCTTTGTTGTTATTGGTGCAAAGGTGGAGCTTTTTTCGGTTCAAGTGGTGGTGGTGGAGGTTAAAGTGGTGGCAGTCTATTTCTATTTTTTTTTTTTTTTTTTTGGGGGGGGGGGGGGGGGGTGTGGTGGTTAGGGCGGGGTTGGGGGTGTGGGTCTCTGAGAGGTAAAGTAGAGAGAGAATATATGAGTGTAGTGTTGGGTTTGACAAAGGGTTGGTGGTGATCGAGTTATGATGAGTGGTAGTCTTAGTGGCTGTTGGGGGTCACGGTCCTAGACTTTTCATAGCACAATGGAACCGTGCAACGCTTACTGTCCTACCTCAGTAGTAGTAAGCAAGCCTAACGCAGCAATATTCGGTTAATGGTCAACCTTAATATCTGTAAGCAACACACGAAGGCAACAGTAAATAACCAACAATAAGTAAAAAGAGACGTGGGCACGAATCAATCTAAAATGTATCACACTTTATTAATATCTCATGTACAGGCAATAGTAAAGTGTGTGTAGGGGTGTGAGTACTCTTCTGGGTAGAAGCTCTTACTCACTGTTGAGGGTCTCGATGTTTAATGGTGATGATCGAAATTCTGTCATGTAGAGAGAGAGAGAGAGAGAGAGAGAGAACATTAGAGTCAGAGGAGGCAAAAAGGAGGGAAAGACTTTTTTTTCCTTCTTAGTATAATAGATAGGTATCAGACGTCTATTGGTTAATTGGTGGACGTGGGACAAATTATTAATGATGTTGCGAAAATTTCAATTGGATATGAAATTTTTTTAAATGTTTAGGTACCTAATTGATAATTTCATCATAGTTTAGATACCAAAGGAGGTTTTCCGTATTTTATATTATAGTAAAATAGATTTAAAAGCATTTCCTTTTTTAATATTTGGAAGTTTAATGTAAAAGAGTACGGTTAAAATATGTGTATAAGTATATTTGTTACATATATTATAAAACAATGAAACAAATTGCATAAAAGGAAACAAAAGTACTTATAGAAAAAATAAATATAGACCCTATAAGTTATTTAACCTCGGAAATCAAACAAACAACGGACCTAAATAAATTCAACCAAATATTATACTTTTAGCAGAAAAATAAATAAATATATATTACTGCAATATACGAATAAACTAGTAGAATTGTGTTCCATTCCATGAGGCTAAAAATGCATCACGAATCACAAAACGTAACCGACGGTGCGACCGCAATAATTTGATTCAAACTCTATCCATTGCACAAACTCTAATACGATGCATTTGTTGGACTGAACTTTTTGATACATACGACTTTGGACCAAGTTTTTCTCATGATAAGGAAATATATTCAAATAAATAAAAGGAAAGCGTAGCACCTCTCGAAGATAAATTATTAGGATTTATTTGAATTGTTTGATTTTTATTTGTATTTTATATATATTTTATTTGTATTCATATTTTGTTTATTTGATTAATTTATGAATAAATAATTATATTTTTTATTTATATTTATTTTTTAATAAATAATCTATTTAAAAATAATAAAAATAAGATATCAAAATGACTAGAATGAAACGAACCAAAAATAAGATATCAAAATGACTAGAATGAAACGAACCAAAAGACCAAAAAAATATTATCAGTTATAGTCAATAGGCCCCGCTTTTGAGAACCAACCCAGCATCTTGGGTCCATTTCCTTTGCATGGAAATTCTTTTTTTTTTTAAATTAAACTCTACACTAATCACGGTCCTGGCGAGCTTAATTTCAAAAAGATAGCCTTTTATTTCGAAAAGAAAGGGAATAATTTTTGAATTTTATTTTAATGTCAAATGAATTCTAGTAATTTTGTATAAATTGATTTTTTTTTTTTTTTTTGAGTGTTCGTCTTAGACGGAGCCTATGACGGATGCATCTATAGATGCAAAACAAAGAAATAATGAGTAGAACAACGAGAGGTTTATTTGGTGGACCACTTTCTACTTAATGATGGGAAGTGAATTCAATAAAATAATGGTAAGAGTAAGGTGTGTATGATACTTGACGATTGACCCTAAGAGCCCATCATATGTGGTTATGACAAATAAGATAAATGGATCCACATGGCAGGAAAATGTATCTCTTTATTATGGTGGTTTTTAAGACAAACACAATGTGTTAGAGATAGCTAACCAAGTTTGTTGATTGTCAATTTAACCAACCTAACAAGTTGGAGCTTTAAGGGGATTGTTCTAAGTGTCTGCTCCAATTTTAGAAGGGGAGTGACCAAATTATTGCCGATTGGGGTTTGGCTCTACTACTTATCCAATACTCGTAATTAAAGATCAAATAAAGCACAAACAATTTAGCCTATAACTTGATATAGGCCTAAGGAACCCATATTATAAATGGGTAAATTATATTAGAATATCACAACGTTTTGATATAAATTTACTTAAAGTCCCAACGTTTCGAGTAGTTCATTTAAGGTTACAACGTCTAGAAAAGCGGGTCAATTGAAGTCACCATTGACACATGTCAACAAGATAAAAATTTAATTAAAAATCAGAAGATCTTCCATGTTGTAACATATACCAATAGTGAACTTAATTGACTCACTTTTCTAAACGTTATAACCTCAAATGAACTATTTAAAATATTATGATCTCAAATGAACTTATATACAAATATTATGACCTTCCTGTATAATTTACCCTATCATAAATGCTCGTCAACGTTAGAGAAATTGACATGCCACTATGGATTTTGTTTATCTTGGTGATTAATTTCATGAGGTTGAATCAATTTCAGATTTGATGGAGTTCATAATGAGTTTTGAAATTTATAAGTTCGTTTTTATTTTCAATAAGCTATGAGTTTAGAAGTCAAAATCATAGAACTGTGATTACCTTCAATTAATTGAAACTTAATGCATGTTTAATTAGGAGTTATGAATGTAATCATCTAGATTACAAGATAAGTAGGAGTATTTTGGTTTTGGTCATTTCCAAATTAGTGTTTTATTTTGCTACCTAGGTTCTAATAAAACTACATTTTTGTGTTATAAGTGTTAAAATGTCGGAGTGAGGTGTAAAATGTTAGGTTAAAATGAACATCAAGGGTAATTTCATCATCATTTGACAAGTAACTTGATTAAAAATCATGGAGAAGGACTATTGAATGTTTGACAACCTAGAGGGAAGGAAGATAAAAGGGGGCAGGGGAACAGGGTTTCCGATAATGTACAATCCACGGAAGAGTAAGGACAGTATGAAAATTTTGTCGTTACTTGAAGTCTTGAACTGGCAAGAAGATGATTGTAACTTTCGGAGTAATGGACATATCACTATTGAAATTGCAATTTCTCAAAATACTAATGTACAATTCGTTTGTAATTGAAGCAGCCAAATATGAGAAGTAAGAATTAAACAATCTTTTTTTTCTCAATAAATGTATTTAATTAGATAATATGTACATATACATAATACAAAGTATAGTAGTAATATCGTGATGAGGAATGAACATATTAATAAATGTATTTTTTTTTCTTGTAGGTAGTTTAAGACTATATTTAGAAACACTATTCCCATTCTTTTCCCTTCAATTAAATCCCTATCAGCTATCCTTCCTTTGAAGCTATTGCTTCACTTTCATGGCCATCTTCAACATGTCCTTCGCTATCACATAATGTTGCAAATAAGGCATAAACAGAGCTAAGATTACTCCATGTTATACTTGAGCTTGAAATTTTAAAACTCAAACTCGATTCTAATTCGATTAAATTTAAAACATTTAGCTAGTTTATGTAAAATGAGAAAGAACTAGTATAATTTTTAAGGAAATTTTATATTGATTAGCTAGTTCACTATGTTGAGACCAAACCTCATAATCTCCTACAAAATACATGTAAGCCTTTTCATATATAATCCATGTTAGTCCCAATAATATATGAAACTGAGTGAATAGTATAATAATCAGTTGACAATGCAATCATCTCTATTCATGTTGTTACTGTATTATCTTAAACCCTATCGAACCTCTAATAAAAGTAAAAGAATAATAAGTGTTGGGAATTTAAGGATCAAAGAGCAGCGGAAATTTTTTTTCAATAAAACGAATCCTAAATCCCCAATTTCAAATCCATGCAATTCAATCGAATTAGAGTGGATAGAATTACTTTTTTGATGCTTTAGAATTCGAAAATTCGGATATGAGATGTTGCAAACACGAACACCCTCTACTGTATCCACAGAATGAATTTTCAATCAGATCTCTATACTTATGCTAGCATGTTGGAAAATTTTCGAATTTTTGGGAATCTCTCTTAATATGGTCTCTCACGTTTTGAGTTACAAAGTTTTTCTGTAATTCTAATGTGACAGCAAGCTTTTGTAAACCTTAAAGGTGACAATCACCTTCTATTCATAAGAAGATGTGTCTATTGGTTATCTACCCTAATCTTATTAGGATCTTTCTCCATTAAAAAGACACATGTCTTATAAAATAACAATTTTGTTTAATAATTATTTATTATTTTTAATCTAATTAAGAATAATATATAATTATATAATTCCCGATACGGTTATATAAAATAAAAGATCCAATCGACTCATTTTTTGTGTGTGACTATGTAGGTTCACTTAATGTTAGTAGTAGCCCTAAAACAATTTTCAGGCCTACAAGATAAAATTGGTCTCTAGTAAGACATTATGCCTATCCAAATTAAGTAAAGATCAGTGATCCGATTCTACCTATTAACAGTAAGTTATTTAGTCCTTTTGTTACACAATATCTTATAATTAAACATAACATGTGGATCAATACAATTTTATATTGTTTAATCATATATTTCTTGAATACAGGTATGACTGACTTAAACGAATGATATTAACAACTCCTTATCAATTCATTCGAGCACGGCCATGCATTTCTTAGTCTTACTCATCAAGAGGCCCAAAAAATATCTCTCTCAAATTAATGAGAGGAACAAATTCCTTCACGAACACTCACATTTCTCTACATGACTTATTCCATATCCAATTACATTCTTATAATTATCCGATTAAAGATAATGAAGAATTGAATCAAAATATGAAATGTGTTATATAGAAATCCATGGTGTCATCAGGTCAAAGGACTAAAATAATACTACAACGAGAAATACTTATTGCATTGATCCATATAGCATTCTCATATTTGGTCATTCTTATACAATGTACTCTTACATGTATCCATGTGCTGAATCAATATCTCATATCCATTATCAATAAAACATGATCATCATTCAGCCAACATACTAGTCTTAATTCATTAGCATTCCACATAATGAACGACTAGGGATGATTTAGAATAAAATTATTTATTACCTTATGATTTTACTATTAAAATCATATACTTTAATTACATAAGGAATAACAAATTTATTCAAGGACTACTTTTCATCAAAGCAAAAAGGCCAATAACAACTTTGATAAAGAAAATGACTTATATTATAAAATAATAAACATTTGAATGACATAGAATCCATATGGCCTAGGGCATATCACTAGCAATAAGACCATAAAATTTTCTCAATCAATCGATTATACCGATACCTTCGTGATCCTTATATAAATAAAAACATTACAATCCGTTGTATTAGATACGTTTATAATCCGAATTCACCCTTGGTTTAACATCAACCTATAAATCACAACACTTGTAAGAGGCAGAAGTTCCAACTCAATTCTGGTCACTGATACTTTTGGTTTAATCCCACTTCTCCTCTCTCTTCTATATATATATTAAAACCAATAGATGCTATTGTCTTCACACTTTTTGGTTATAAATTACAATCAAACATCAGTAAGTGAATGCACCATCTCTGGTGTTGTTCTGGGTATTTGACAGTTCTTTTTCTGGCTAATAAAAGTTTTAGTCCAACATCACATTCCCTTTGCTATTCCACTAAGCAAAATCGCTTTTGGACATCCATATAGAATTAAATGCTATGAAATAACAACAAATCTGCATTGCCGACCTTAAGCGTGAAATTTTGGTATAAGATGTCTAGCCTTAGAAATGAAGATGCTTAAAATAGGGATGCCAATGTTATTGAAACATATTCGTCTTTATTTTGTGTAAATTTGTATCCATCCCTAAAATATATAAAGTTGAATGAAATTATGAATAATCAGTAGACAACGTCGTTTCGTGTTGTCTCTTTGCAATAGTGATTCTGCCTGTACTAGGTTTGTGTTTGTGTTATAATTTTGTATAAAGAATTATCAGTCCTACTTTAATCTTAATTTTCAAGCCTTTTTACTTCGTATGTTTTATTATTTTCTTAAATTATATAATGACTAATTGAATCAGTATTTCATTAGAAAGATTACGTTTTTCATGTTTTCTTTTTTCTTTTTTTTTTCCTAACAACGTAACCTATTCAAAGTTATGTGCTTCAAATAAGAAAAAATATCAAATTTGGCATTTCAACTTTGTAAAATTTTTAATTTGATATCTAAACTTTGAAAAGATCAATTTAATACTCAATTAAAGATTTCATAGTTATTTTTACTAATCCACTAACACAATTTGCTTTGTTTTCTAGTATGAAAGACGCAATTTGTTAGTACGAGATGGGATTATATTAAAAATATTAATAAAAATCCAATAATATGCTATCTTTTTTACGTTTACAAAAAGGGGCAAACTTTATTATGGAGGTTGTAAAAATGGTTATAAAAATTGATTAGATATTAAATTAAATTTTCCTACAAAGTTGTACCAATTTTGACATTTACCCTTCAAACAAATAATAACCTAAATTGATATAATAAAAAGAAAATGAGCACTCTGATTGTATAAATAAAATTTAAAAAAGTATTACAAGTTGATAATATGAAGCGTGAAAACTCAAGTCATGGAGTTGAAAAGAAGAAAAGTAATAAATTACACTTGGTTTTTCTCTACTTTAACAGTTTAACCTTTCATTATTTGCTATGATATGTTTTTATATTTGATACTTTACGTTTTTATTTTATCATTATCATTAGTTATTGTTTTTTAGCGAGTATATGACAACTTATAGTGGCTCACAATAATTAATTTAATAAAATAATATTATTAAATTATTTAAAAATAATACCATAAAAGTAACTAAAAGGAAATGAAATGGTAGAAAAAATAATTCAAAGCCTTAGGGGCTGAGCCGAGAAGAGCTCCTTAATCGTTATGGCTTTGACTTCTATTTTCCTGCCATTTTATTTATCTTTCTTTTCTTCTTTGTATTAATTATTTTCATTACATTATTAAATTAAAAATATGTGATAAGTACCATTCTATTTAATTATTATGAATTAATCAGAAGCAAAAATATTTATCCAATAATTAGTAGCAAAGGTATAAGCTGCTAAAGGGGAACATAAGATATATATAAAGTAAGGGTGAGAGGGTAACCTTGGGTTTGAGATGGATATTAAAAATTACAACGCAAAATATGAGTATGAGCACAGATTTTCCAAAACCTGCTCTTATGGTATAAGGTATGAGATCTTCATAATAAGTACAATGAACCCTATACACTAATATATAAAAAATACAAGTTTTTGAGTTATCATTTATCTATACTATTAAAAGTTATATAATAATAGCAATATATAAGAAAAATAATAATACTTCATTTTCTATTTTGTGATTATTTTTGGCTAAGATTACTATTTGTAATCTACTTTTTAAAATTTTTGTTATGAAATAACTTGTTATTTTTATTTTAAAATATTTATTTCCCCAGCTAATTAATATAGAGGTACGTCCAAACTTTTTAACTTTCAAATTTATTAAATATTCTATACATTTTTTTAATATCGCATAAGCAAGTTTTAAAGGTTTATGTTCTAGATTTTAACATCCACACACAAAACAAATTCTACATATTGTGATCTAACAAATTACTTCTTCTTTATCTTTCAACATATTGTTTATGATGTGTATATGAAAATAGGGTGGTTTCATATATGACATGAAACCATGTATGATACTATAAATTTAAAATTTAAGAAAGAAATATTCAGGTTTTATAAAAGAAAATACTAAAAATTCCATAAGTTACTTTGTACATGTGGGTTTCATATGGTAAATAATATGGGGGTATAAAGTTCAACGGCATGGGTTCCGACTTCTAAGTACAAAATTTTGTATACATATATTATGAGGTAGTTTTATGGATATAATTTAAAACTTTAGTCATTCTGTGCCCATTCACCCATAGTACAAAGTGTAATTCGCTAAAAAATCAATGACTTTTCTAGGTGGAAAAAAAAAAAGCAATGAAAATTTAGATATAATTTTACAATCACCTCTATAATTTATATTTAAAAAAGTTTAAAAATGAAGAAAACAAATCGTTCTTAAGCTATTACTGTTAGGACTTACGCATACTTAAAGCAATTTTTTTAGTGTTACTTGACACAGAATCAAAGCTAAGCAATTCTTTTAAGAGAGAATCTTTAATAGAGTCCTTGACACAAAGACCATGACCAAATACGTCCACGTGGAGCTTCTTAAAATAGAGTTTCTTGGTGAAGCAGCAATGCTCCGTAAAGCAACTTGCTTTTATTTGTTTTTTTTTTTTTTCTGACTTTGACAGAATTAATGTTATCATGTTTAATAAAAAATACTTTTTTATAGCTTTATAAAAGTAATTAAAAATAAAGTGAAGAGTTCTTGATAGGAAAAGTTATTTAAGAAAGTGACATGATATATTTTAAATAATTTTTTAGATAATTCATGGATAAAGATAGTATGAGTTGCTTAAAACTTTGTTGGAGTTACTTAATTTTTATGGGTTGTTTAGCTAAGCAACCTAAAATGTAAGTTGCTTAAATGTGTGTGTGCGTGTGTGTGTTTTTTCTTTTCTTTTTTTTACTTTTGATGTTAGTTGCGTATGATTTATATAACATGAGATCCAACAAAATTTTAAAAAATCATGCAAATAATTTACAGATAAAATAATAAATAATTTGATAGAAAAAAGTTATTTAAAATATTGATATGATATATTAAATAACTTTTCAAATTAAATGTGATTTTTGGTTAAAATACAATTAATTATAAGGGACGAGTAATTGGGTCAGACATCCGAGTCATTATGCAGCGTTTGTCTGTATCGCCAATGTCACTTTTCTCATTTATTCGATTTGCCAAAAAAGCTGAAGAAAACAGACAAAGTGATTGTCTTCAAGGTTGAATATACATAACTTTTTGTAGTATCACTGGAATCAGTAGACATGGGACAAGTCAAGAAGTTGGACCTTTACGGCCTTACCCTTTCCTTCCATCAATGGGTGAATTGTTTGATAATTCAGCACCACCACCACCCCTACCCAGGCTTTCTAGATTATTTTTCAGTTTCGTGTCTTTCTCCTTTTCCCAACCGATTTTTATTTGCAAAATGCCTGTAAATTTTTTTTCCTTATTTTACGGTATCTATTATTAGTGTGATTGATTTATTTTTATTAAACTTCTTTATTGTTTAGATCAATATATGAGATTGTTTGATATGTCAAAAGTTAAATAACTTTTATTGTATATCAAGAGACTATACTATCACTAATATTATAATTAAATTAATCATAAAAAAATGTGTACAAAAATATAAGAGGTTTGAAAAGATTATAATAGAATTAGATCATTGAAAAATGTGACATGACTAATTCAGTTATAATCATCATCTATAGAATTTTTTGAAAAGTTAATGGAAAAACTAATATAGTTAGAAAGAAAGATTCACTTTTGAAAATATTGAGCGTTTAAATTTTAAAAAAAAAAAAAGTTTAGGTGTCCAATAAAAATATTGAAACATTAAAGGACCAAAAATATACTTTTCATTGAAAAAAAAAGAAACAAAAAGCAAAATTGCCATAATCGTTTTAAAATTGCCTACGACAGTTGCAGTTCCAAGTCTAGATTTAGACTTTTTCACTTTTGAATGTTGGATTGGGTCAAGATCTTGAGGGTCTAGGTTAACCAAATCTCCTTTTGAGTTGCACATTGATTTTAACTTTAGACCATTTTGGTTATGGATTCCTAGCTGTGGATTGATCTCCCTCGATGGAGATCGAAGGCTAGCTAAGCTTCTTGGACCTTGGGGTTGAATTATCAAGGTTATGGTTTGATCTGTTACGAAATTCATAATGACCCTTAGATGACTCCTAACATGTTTCGTAAGTAGACATCTCCTTAGGTTGGATTCGAAGTGGGACCTAAGGAGAATTGACCATGGTGAGCAAGTAGGACTCACCATGTGAACTTATGGGGTTGGCAGTCCACTCCGAGGATCCAGCCAAACTTATGGGTTTAAAGGGTTTCCTCAGTTAAAAAAATAAAAAAGAAAAAGAAAAAATTCAAACCTAAGGACCTATGGGACCAACCCCATGAACTAGTAGGTCTATGGTTTGACCCACCTCGTCTTCATGGCAAGATGATTTCGGGTCTCCATTTAAAGGACTCGGAGCCAGTGGGTCACGTTCGGATTGGATTGAACTCGCCTAGAAAGATGTCTACTTACAAGGCTTTGTGGAGCAGCCTTATTTAAAGCTCAGGCTTGGACAGCTCTATTTGTCTAATCTCTTATTTAATAGTTGTGATTGCTTATTTATTTTAGGCAAGTGAACTGATCAAGCAATTGTCCCCAACTGAGACAATAGTTGCTACAATATCACTTTCTTCTTAATCCTTTTACACAAACTATTTAATTATTTGCATATTTTTTATACATGAGAAACTAACATTTTGCTATTTATTATTTACTACGGGTCAACCAATTGTGGTAATAGAATTGTCCTATGAAATTTAAGTGTTTATTGATTTGAAAATCATCAAAATAATTCTCTTTTCTAGAGCTACCACTAAATTTTATGCATTAAAATACGTCAGGCCCTCTAAGGTAATCGATTTCATGGGCAGATAATCCAAGATGCACGTAAGGTGGACAGCCACGGCATAGTAAAAATTTTCGGAGTGTCTGGTATGAATTTTAAATTGCTATTGGCATAACAGACTCGGTCGATATGCTCATAAAAATGTTACAGGTTTGATTCAGCAAGGCTTGATGCTTACGCTTAACTTATCGTAACAGTTTATTTATCGGTTATTTTGATATTATATTTTTATCGTTTTTAAATAGATATTTATAAAAAAATATGGATAAAAACTAAAATTTTTATTCATAATCTGAATAAATAGATACAATATAAATATGATAAAATAAGTTACAAATATAAATTAGATACAAATACGATAAGAATGGAAATCTGAAAATCAATGAGAGCCTTAAAAACTGCTGATGCTTGCATGTCCAGATATTAAATTATATATAATCACGTGATATTCATGAAGGCCCACTAGAGCAATCGAGTGTGTATCCTACTCACGTGACAATGGACATCATTAATTAAAAGCAAATCACAATTTTATAGCTCTTTATGGGGATGGATAGGTTTTCCACTAAAACAAAAGCCATGGCAATATGACATGTATGAGGAAAGCAAAGCCAGTCCAATGTCCTTGTCCATCCACATACCTTGGAAACTTCAGTGTGATTTTTCATTCAGTAATGTAGATGGTATGGCGACATATCAAAGCTTATATTGAGTTTTTTACATGGTTAAAAAAAAAAAAAGAAGAAGCTATTTTTAAAAAAGTAAATTATATCAAAAGTATCATCGTTTGAAATGTATCATGTTTCAGGTGATTAAAGAAAGAAATTAATGTTTCACAAAATGAATCAACTCAACAGTTTTTAAAATTCATTTAAGGTATCAATATTTGAATTAGTTTTTAATTAAGTTTTTTTTTTAATTTTATAAATAATCACTTATTAATAATTTTTTGAGTTATTTTTTTAACAACTAAATTTATCTTTAAATTTTGTTTCTCTTTTTAACCATCTCAAATATTAATACTTTAAACGAACTTATACTTAAACATTAATATATATCGATGTAATTTACTCCTTTTAAAATTATTATCATATATTTTATAGAAAAATTATTCTAAAGAAAATCAAGAATTGCTTCATTTACCCTTCAGGGCTACTTTTTTAAGAACTATATTAATATATTGGATTTCTTTGGGTTAGTAATAAAAAATCAATGTCAATATTTAAGTTATTATGATGTAGATAGTTTATAATTTAACATTTTTTATAGAGATAATGCATTGAATTGTACAAAATATACAATTAGATATAAATTTTGAAATTACATGGTGAGGTTATTGCAGCTAGTCGATCACGTGCGATAAGCGTGGCAGTCGACTTGAGAGAAGTCTTAAACTAATGACACGTAAGATGTCATAGAGAGAAGCATGGGAAGAGGAACAGGCAAACCTGGTTTCTCGAGTGTGCGAGTGTGACAAAAGATCAAATCAAGTAGACTCAATCGTTCTTGACTCATTCTTCATAAAATAGGTGTATTGATCTTTCTAGAGTTATTTCATCAGAATTTCTACGTTCCTCTTAATCTTAACAATGTGCAAAATGCTCTCAAATAAGAGGAAAATATCTTATTTATAGATGTTGGAGGCTAGTAGTAGCCGTTGGATGACTCTGGATGAATGTTGAGATGAAGCATTGCTTGCAACCATTGGATCTCTTTCATAAATCTGATGGCGAGAATCCGCCCATTCTTTTATGTATATGGGCATGGGATTTGGATATGGACCTGGGTCAGGAATGAATGAGGGCTCTTATAATAAAAAAGGGTCCATTTTCTTATTAAAATAACCTATTTTTAATATAGAATAAAAATAGACTCATTTTATTCCAAATAAAGAACAAATTATTAGAGTCTACTTTTCGTGCACAAGAAATCCGAATAAGGTCGAGAGCAGATTAAGCCGATCTGACGATCCCTGTTACGAGCCTACCAAGCCCAATCTCTCTACAATATCTCCTTATTGGACTCGACCTTCTAAGCTCTGTCACTAGTACAGAAGATTGGCCCGTGGCATTGAATTGGGCCAAAAGCCCAATTACTGAAACGACCCTCTATAAAAATTAATCAATTTAGTATTTTAACTTTAAAATTAATCAATTTCGTACCTGAAAAATTCTGAAATTGATCAATTGGTACTTGAATGAACTTGACAAAGGTACTATTGACATGCACAAAAAGTACATTCAATCATTAAATAGATTAGTTTCAAAGTTCATATACTATATTAATCAATTTCAAAATTTGGGTACCTAATTATATATTTTGTTAAAATTTAGATATCATTCATGACATTAACTATTTTTTATATTAGGGGTAATGTCATATTGTTATTTGAACTTTACACAATAATTCAATTTGATACATAAACTTTGAAGTGGTCAATTAGATATCTAATCAAAGTTTTTGTAACTATTTTTATTACTCCACTAACATCGTTTGCTCTCTTTTTTGAAATAAAAATAACCACAAAGAATTTGATTGGTTATTAAATTGATTATTTTAAAGTTTGAATAGTAAATTGAATTTTCATATAGAATTTAAATACTAACTTTCACATTTATTCTTCTTTTTTTTTTTTTTCAATACGTTCAAATATTATGCTAGCTTTTAGAGGAATTCACTTCTCTTTCTTTAGGTTCCTTATGAGTTTAATGTATTGAGGCATTATAACATGTCAAAATACTTCACAAATTATGTAAACTATATTTAAAAAGTATGCAATTCTTTATTAAATGTTCCTTACTAAGCTTTTAGATTTAATCGATAAAATTATTAATCTTATTGCCTACAATTACTTATTGACATCCTTGTGACTAAACTTGTAATGGTTCACCAAACTTTATTTATATTTTAGACCTTAGGTAGAGGACCCTTCAAATTTTGAACTCTACATTTGCTTTTAGTCAAACGTTTACTTAGCATCTTAGCACGTGAGGCTTACTATTCTTGTTATAGCTCAATTCTAATTTGTCATTTATGACTTATCAATATATTAAAGTATGATGAAACTCATTTTTTATTCGTTCATGTGATGCGTATTCCGGTCGCATACCAACAAATAATTGATTAGGTCCAAATGATAGTGATGTTAGATTACTTTCAACAATAACTAACAACGTTTTAACGTTTCATAAAACAATGTTTTTAATTTATGAAATCTTGATGTCAAAAAGTATGGGAGCTTCTATGCACGATCTATGAAATTGTACCGTTATTAATTTAACTGTTATAATAAATATAACAAATGAAATATTAACTATTTTAGTAAATCGATCAAAATTGAGTATGATGTGAGCCATTAGATGAAAGCGGAACTGGTCCTGTCAAAATTAATGGTAGGACCATAAAATTTTCCTAAAGGTATGGCATAATTTAGATTATATTTATATATATTAAAACACTATCTTTTGATTTTCAATTATTTATTAGTTTGAAAAAAGAAAAAGTTTCATTTCATAATCTTCATTGTTTTGTCCAATTATTCTATGTGCACTATTATTATAATTATTAAAAATAAAAACTAAACTATTATGTATTTACTAATTGACTTCTAGTCTAGTGGTATCTTTTTAGTCTCTCAAATGATATGTATCAAGTTGGGTTTATCCTTCTCGCTATTATAATAATAAAAAAGAAATATTATGTATTCTTATTAAGAGGCCGATATTTATATGTTCATTGATTGGGCATGTTTAACTTTTTTTTTTCCATTATGGTCCTTCTAATAAATACATTGATTGATTGATAGGTTCCCTCCCTCTAACTCTTGATTAGTGAAGCTGGATGGTTCAAAACCTGGATGAGAGAAAATAAGCGGACCCCACTCGCATGATCCCGACCGTACACAATCCACTTTCCTATGTTGTTACCCGTTGTCCCTAACCTTGAGAAATAATCTAATTTTCCATGATGAAGATATACTTTTGTGTGTGTGTGTGTATTATAATGCTTGGTGTGTTTTATTTATTAAAAATTTCTTAAATTCTATGATTTGGCTTTATTTTATAGGTAAATGTCAAATTCGATACTTGAATTTTTTTATAAAAATTCAATTCAATTTAATACATAAAGTTTAAAATGATCCATGTAGTAATCAACCAAACTTTTTTTTAATTATTTTTACTACTTATTAATGAAGCTTACTTTGTTTGCAAAAGACAAAAATACAACATATCATTTAATTTTCATTAGTATTCCTATCGAGAAAAGATTTAGTGGGTATTACACGTCACGTGTAATACACACGTGGTGTGTAACTCTCAATGATATTTTAACACATGGACATGTAGATGATAGTTACTTTAAAAACCACCCACTATATTATCCATGTGTTAGTATATAGTTGGGAGTTATACACCATGTGTACATCTACGTGACGTGTAAAACCCACCTAATATTTTTCCATTCCTAACACCATCTAACACAGATATACTGCTTCTTTTACAATGAAAAATAGAGCAAACGGTATTCATAATATAGTAAAAGTAGCTGTGAAAATTTTAATTATATATAAAATTAACCCTTTAAAAGTATAGGTACTAAATTAAAATTTTGAACAAAATTTATATATCAAATTTAATATTTGACACACGGATATATATAAAAGGTTTCTAAAGTAACTATCATTATAATTTAGGCTATCACTAACTCGCGTGCGGTTTGGCTTTTTTAAAAATTATGCAGTTCAAACTAAGATTCTTGTCTAGTTTAAAATTTAGGCTCAAACTTAACTCGTTGAGATAACCTACTTTTTTTTTTTTTCCCCCTATTATCGAGTTTAAACGAGTCAGCTCATAAGTTTGAATCAAAACTTTAACTTGACTCGCTTAGATAAACCATTTTACTTTAACCTCGAACACAAGTAACTTGTTTTGTTTGTAGTTCTAATTATAAATACAGTTTAAGTATTAAAAAATGATTAATACTTATTTACTATATATATATATATGTACATTATTTAGAATATAGATAGTAGGATTAATGCTCACATATTATATGTATTATATATTTCGGCCAAAAAAAATTATATATATAATATATGTAATAAGCCAGTAAAACACTCTTCTCCCCCTTGCCTGAAACCCGAATTGACTGATTATGAATGGCTGCATATAAATCTGTGTAAACATTCCAATTTCAAACAATCCTAGGACACATTGCTGAACCACAACGGAAGGCATGAAGGAGAAAAAAAACGATATTAAATAGACGAAATACTCCATAAAAATTTTTCCGAAAGAAAAACTATAAAATCCTTTTCTTCCCTGTCAATTTTCTCATAATTCACTATCATTACAATTATTGTTATAATAATCAAATCCCATTTCTCATTCACAATTCCAACTTTTAAAAAAAGAAAACCTTAAACAATTCAAAAAAACCAATCCAAGATCTTATATTTTTCATCTGGGTTTACTTCAATTCAACTCCAACTTGTTTCCTTAACCCAAAGTTCCAATCTTTTTGATCAAAAACACAATCAATCTCTACTTAAACTTACTTTCATGGCAGATCCTCACACTCAACCACCACCACCACCACTACCACCACCGCCACAACAACAACAAGAAGAACAACAACAAGAAGAAGTTTCTTCAAGAACTCCCCTTCTTCTTCTCCAGCAACCCAACAGCAACACCAACCAAAACCAAGACCCATCTCGTCACAACTCATTTTCTTCCGAAAGATGACACCCAGCTCGACCAAATCCTTCAAAAGTTAGAAACTTTACTGTCCTTTCTGGGTTTCAACCAATCCTCTTTTGAAGTTTATTTTGTCATGGACATTTTTTTAGTTAGGAGTTTCTTTGCCTGTAGTTGTTCTTGAATTATCGGATTGTTCGGCTTGTGAGGATTATCAGATCAAGGATTTTGAGTTGGATATAGTTGCTTCACAGGCTTGTTTAGCTGCAGCTTCATTGCTGTGTCTTTCTCATAATTTAAGGAAGTATGGGATTAGGAAGTTTCTGTTCGTTGACCGTTATAGTGGGCAAATGTCCCGGTTTAAGGATGATTACATTAAGCAGATTAAGGTTTGTGAGTAATCATTAGTGCTGTCATATTGATTGTTACTTATGTTTGTTTTTTTTTTTTTTTCATTTTTGGATATGTTTTTATTGGGAATGTAGCTAAGTGATGTTCCCCTTTTTAGCAAATTGTGTTCTTTGTTAGTTTGGATTAAATTTATATTGGTAATATGCTGAAATTCTCATAAAAGCGCATTTTGTCATATGATAGGACCAAATTATAATTTATTCTTGTTGCAGGATTACTTCGGTCACTTTCATTTGTTGGATTGAGGATTTCTCGTGTGATTTGTTCCTAGGATTAAAGAATTTATGAATTTGGTGCAATTGTTCCATAACATTTTATGGAATATGTGTTAAATATGGAAACAGTTGATGCACCGAAGGTGAGTTGAATCTTATAGCACATACAGAGCCTTATGAAAGGATATCAAATTGTTCAGGTCAACACCACATCTGTCCGGTCTAAAAGTTTGAGGTTATGAGAAGCCTTTTCTAATCTAATCTTGAAAAATTGGAAATAATTCCTTGTTGAGAGATAAATTAGTTTAGATTTCTCTCACATCTTCAAGCCGACAATGAACTTATGCTTTCATAGCATGAAACCTCATCACAAATGCCTACATTCCATCTTCCTCTGCAGTCAACAAGTGATAATTCTAATGCAGAAAGGCATTCTTAAGCAGAATTCAATCCTTGTTTTGCTCCAAAATGCCCTTACTCTTTTGATGCTTGACCCTTTAAATCATTGGATGTTTTCAGGGTTCTTTACGTTTGCTAGTTATGTGGTCACTGCCATGCTTCCTTCTCAAGACTCTGCGTGAAACTGTCCGCATCATATACACGAATGAGTCATGGTGGTTATCGATTTATGCTCTGGTGGCATTGGTTGTATCTTGGACCTATGTCAGTACGATAACTCTGTCAGCGCGCATTGTTCCATATGGTCTGCAATTTGCAGCTAATTCACTTTGATGAATATCGAAGCTCATGGAAAGAGAGTCTGATGTTTTGCTTTTCATAGAAGAACATATTCGTCTGCGATATTACCTCTCCAAGATAAGCCATAGGTTCAGAATTTTTCTCATTCTACAGTTCATAATTGTTACAACCGCCCAGGTTATTACTCTGTTCCAGACAACTGCATACAGAGGAACCATTACTGTCATAAATGGTGGTGATTTTGCAGTACGTATGGTTTTTGTGTTATAAAAATATGTACTACTTTCAATGATTTGTTACTCCTTTTTATTGAATCTGAACATAATCTTTTCCCAATATCTTTCTACGTTTTTGTGTGCCCAACAAAAGACCGAGCTGAAGTATGTTTGTTTTGTTTAAATGACTATACAGGTCTCTGGTCTAGTGCAAGTTGTTGGAATATTTCTTTCCTTGCATGCGGCAACAAAAATCTCACATAGAGCTCAAGGCCTTGCTTCGATTGCAAGTAGATGGCATGCCCTTATGACCTGTGGTTCAACTGATGCAGCTGTTCTAAGATCTTCTGGAGGAAACACAGAGAGTGTTCCCTTAACTTCAATTCATATAGATTACTCAGAGAGTGATCTAGAATCATTGGATTTTGTCTCAATGCCTTCAAGCACCCAACTTGCATCTTATATGTCTACATATCACAAACGACAAGCTTTTGGTATGACTGTTAATTTCATTGTCATTCTTATACATATATTATCTCCTGCTTTGTTCCATAAATGCATAAGAAATGAAGGAAATGCTTCTGTGTGCTTGATGAGTGTGGAGACCCTTGTTGAATGAGGATTTTATCATTTACCGATGGCATAAGTAAAAGCTAAATCAACACTGAATCTGCTTAACCTAGAGAAATTGACCTAGTGAATGTATTATGATCACTGCAGAGAAAAAGATTAAGAGAAACAGAGAAATTATGAAAGCTCTATCCTATCTCAGTTGCTTCAACATCTAAAACGATCTAATATAGCCAGTGAATGGAGTCAGCCTATGATTATTTTGTGGCAACTAATATGTTCCTGTTACTGGGTTTCTCAACAGTTATTTGTTCAATCATCTGGCACACCAACCAACTACATGCCTTCCTCGGTGTTTTTTTATATATTTTCCTTTTAGCCTTCCAAATGCATCAATAGGTATGTAGTTAGGAGTTTCATTAATGATATCTGGTGCAGATAATTGGTGTTGCAAGCTCAGATTCTAAGAAAAGAGCCGCATGTTTTTAACAATTAATTTGCTAATTGATTTGCCTGCAATGATGCTTTTAACTCTAATGATTTGAAGGGATGGACTATTAGTTACAACCGAACATGCTGTTCTTCATGCTTTGAATTCATTTTTCTTACTTTATCTTTCTTTCAGCTCATTGCACTTCGATATCTGTGACTAACTGTAAAATGAATCTCTAGGAAGATAAATTGCCTTTTTCCCTGATCATCAATGCAAAGTTAATCCTATAGAGAAGAATATGGGGTTGCAGTTTTGGCCACTGCCTCTGTTTTGAGAAAGTATGCAAGTATAACGATATGGATATATTTATGTAACTTAGGATGCATAGGACAGAGAGAAAACCTGAAATATTTCCAAGTGCATGATGATTTTGAAGAACTATTTTTTCTTTTATATATCAAGTCATAGCTTTTTACGAAGTTTAACTATCCGTGATCATATTTTTTTTTTTCCTTTTTTCTTTCCTCCATAGTTATGTACCTGCAGAACAATCCCGGTGGAATCACCATTTTTGGGTGGACAGTTGATAGAGGACTTGTCAATACTATATTCTTCATTGAGCTGTCGCTTGTTACCTTTGTCTTGGGGAAGACTATAATTTCCACTTCAACGTAGTCACGGCTGGTCAAGAGTGGCATTTATTTGGGAACAAGAACCAAAACGCCATCCAGGGTCATTGTGATTTGAATGATGGCATTTAATATACACCCCATGCTAGTATAATTTTCTAGCCATGAACTTAACAATACCACCAAGTTTTATTAGGGGAATTTGCGGGGAAAGAGAAAAAAAAATGGATCGAATCTCCTGGGATGTTGCTCCAGCAGTCGCATATATCCTTGTACCATTTGAGTGGTACCATTATGTGACTGCGTTTATCAGTCCACAAGGTGAATCTCTTAGGTTGTCTGTTAGGAGAGATTTTGATCCCGAATGATTGGTAGGATGGGAAAATTCTCTTAGATGGTTATACTTGTATTTCAACTCTAAATCATTGTGCATATCCAGAGAAATATCCACATTATACAACAGCAGGTAAAACTGCACAAATGGTGCATTTGTTTTGCGGAAAGCCTTTCCTGGAGACTTATGATTTGTGTGAGTTATGGATGGGACAGATCTTTGTTGGCATTTCTCTCTAAGCCAGCATATCCATGGGTTTCTTCATGGAACAGGATTTCAAAGGATCCAAATGTTCAGAAAAGATTCAAAAGATATGTGGTAAGGTAATAATAAAGCATTAATTTTTATCATTGTATGATCATATATTAAGGTTTCATCTAATCCATCAATAATCATGACGATCGAGTAATAGTTACAAAACCTTAAGAGTTCATAAATACTCAGACATTCCACTTCGTTTGACACAGTCAAAAGCTATTTTGTTATCTTTGATTGAGTTGGTTATGGGTTCAAAACTTGTTAACTATTTGAGTAATGTTAAAACATAAAATTTCAAAAAGCAAGCTGGAACTACTTGACACTCATCTGTAGCATCTACAAGAAATAATTCAAAGTCCTGGAATGATAATTGGTTTATGTTTAACTTAACGGCTTTACTGGTCCCTTTTAGATTTTTCTATTTATTTTTTCCTAATTTTTATTGACTTATAAATCAATAGTTGAGTTTGTCTTACTTTTTTTATATATTTAATAACATCATTTATTATACTAATTTTTAGCAATATTTTAAAATGAAAACCGCAGAAAATGGAGAGGAACTAAATGGAGAAATTATCTTTTAGTCCAACCTATAGACTTGGTCTGGCAGCCTTCATAGATTATATACAAAATATTATATAAATCTATATTAAGTATAGATTATGTACATAACACATGTACAATGTAAATTACATAAAATATGTATATATATTATATTAATATCTATATAACTAACAATTAATGTAGGCCATATATCAATATTAAACAATAAATTTTATGTATAACATTTATGAATTACATAATTATAAATAATTTACAAAGTAATACATATCATATCTACATATATATTAGGTAAAAATTTTTTTACGACATATATGAATTATATAATATATATTATATCGATACATATGTAACCAGTAAATGTTTAAAATATATACATACATAATCATCTATAATATATGTTATATATAATAAATAAATATATTATATGATTATATAAATATATTTATAATCAAATGTTATATATGTTTTTGTGCGTTGTACAATATAAATTACATATTTAACATATATATCATATTATATGTTTAACAAATACCTATAATATGTGTATATGAATATATATTTACACATATTGTAGGTATAATTAACTTTGATTTATTCAAAAACAATTTAATAGGAGTATAATGGTGTTTTTAGTTATATTTCCAAATTTAATGTTGCTTATAATTCTAAAAATGTTAAAATATGTATTTTCGATAATAGAATTTTAATTGAAATAAACGTTACATTACAACATTCCTTTTCTGCTACAAATAATATTATTCCAAAGACAAAACTTTTTTTGTTCCCTTTTTATTCCTTACTAATGATATTAACTAGGGATGGGTATACAAGTTTGGTAGGCTAGGCCAGGCTGCTTTGGCCTGAGGGTTGAATGGGCCAGAATTACTTTTGCTCAGGCTCTACCCGCTTTGGCCTGCATGCTAGATGGGCTAAAATGAATTTTTTATATATGTTTATTTCTTTATGTTAATTTGTGTGGAAATTGAAATATTTAAGTATTTTAGGGTTTTACATATATATATATATATATATCAATGATTAATTTTATTACTATTTGAATTACTTATATATAAAAACAGGTTTTTGAAATAATTTATTAGATATCAAATTACATTTAAACCAATAAATACATACTTAAAGATAATGTTATGATGCCAATAATCTTGTAGTCTAGTAGTATCTTTCCTAGTCTTTCATATGAGAGGTCCTAGATTCGATTCACCCCTCCTCCATTGCAATGGTTAAAAAAAAAAAGATAATGTTATAATGCATGTAGTGTGTGTATTAATCTATACTCCTTCATAACATATATCATTAATATATTATTATATTATTTTAACAACTTGAAATTTTTGAAATAGGCAAACACAGGCCATGACTTGTATGTCCAGCTCTAATATCAACCCTACTATTTTTCATGAACTTTTCTTTAGGGTCTAACAAACTAAACCATCTTGCAGTTAAGGTAATGGTTCTCAATCATATATTTCATTATTTATCCTTTTATTATTATTATCTATCCAATTGAAAATTCTAAATCAAGCAAAATCTTCAAATGTCCAAGAACAACCCATATCCTTTACAGTGTGTTTAGTATAGAGGTATTAGGATCGAATGATTGGGATAAGGAAGAAATGAGTGGATCAAATTTCATACCTTTATTTGTTTTGATTGGGAAAAACAAAAGAAAGGAAAAAGAATGTAATTTTTTTTCGAGTTCCACCATTTTTTTTATCCCTTACAAAATGGGAGAGAAATGGGGGAGAGAGGTAAATTTTTTCTTTAAATTACTCTTATACCATTCTTTTTTAAATTACTTAATATCTTTTAATGGCATAAAAGTAATTACTATTATGTTTTTTTTTTCTTTTATAATAATTAATATTCCATCTATGTTCTTCCCCTTAATTTAACCCAAATTCTTCAATAATTCCCTCCTCAATTTTATTTCCTCTCATAATCTTTCCTTCCTAGTATATTATATCATGCCAAACAAAGTGATGGAGTTTGTATCTACGAATTTAAATATAATATCTAAAATTATTTAATACAAATAGATAAGTGTAATAACAAGCTACAAAATCTATTGAAATACTTAATCATTTGAAGGCATATAAGATATAAATATACAATATTTATTTATAAATACATATGCTTGTGTTATAACATATAATTTTTTGAAAATATATCTATAGGAATAGAGCCATAAATTATATATAGGAAACGTACCAATACTTTGTTTATAGCTATATGCATATATTAATATAGAATCCTTTCAACACTGTATGCCAATTATGAAATTATAAATTATATACTTGCATAACTTATATTTAGGTAATTTGAAACTCTGTTTTCATAAGCCCGTTATGTCAAGAGTATTATGAATCAATATTATTAAACTCAATAAAGTTTTTGTAAGATTAAGATCACAAAAAAAGTTTTCCTCATCACTACTATAATCTAAAAGTACTTATAGCTTGTCTCTTTCACTTAAAATAAAAAATCCAAAATTTGTGGGATATTACAATTCGTGCTTCAATTTTTTATCGCCATTTTTTAATAAAAATATATATATCAATAAAAACTATTTCATATACATGTTCCATTCAACATATACCACATAGGGCTTTTCTTGAAAATTGCACTAGTTTCAATGCCTACGATAAATATGACATTAATAAATTGGTGTGGTCTCGAAATTAAAAAAAAAAATACTAAATACGATTATTCTAATGAGATAAAAAAACTATTATTTTTCTTCATCATTTTTCATTCAATGTATGGTTAAATAAGAATATATTTTGATAATTTTAAAATGCAAAATATCCCACTTCGGTCATCTTAACAAATAATTTAAATTGAAAGCTAGGGGAAAAAGACGGAAAAAAAATATTTATGTAGATCTATCTACATATAAAAATGGCTATAACTTTTACAAACCTTTTTACATATAAATAAAATTACAAATAATTACAACAGAAGAACAAATACTGGGATCCCATCCCTAAAATGTAGACCACCACTAGCTCTAGCTCCTTCTTATCGTGGACATCATAGAGGTCTATGGATTATACTCTAAAATCTCTTGATGGACTCTATGGGACGCATGTTTATTGTCATAACCCAATCATGAGTAAAGAAGAATCTTTCCAGGGATATCTGCATGATGCTAGAACAGCCCTATTGAGCCATGTTGTATTAGTTAGTGTCCTCTGATAACACCATTTCTTGCTGAGTAATTTCAATGTTGGCTTCAAGCTCCTGTGAAGTGGAACTGACCTGGCTAATCAATCTCTTCCCTACAAATGTCATCAATTTATCATACCACTCTACCTCAACCGAAATATAGATGACGGGATCTTACTTAGGTGTTACCTAGACGCTATGTACATCTCACACTTAATGGTGTGAAGATTAGCACATGGAAACATGGCATGGAGAGAACAGTAAGAAGTAAGAACACACAACCTTAAAGTTTCGAATGCACGTATGACGAATAAGGAAACTTGGGCACTCGACCTTGTAGTTTTGGAACAAATAATCTTCTTCTATGATTGAGCAACTGATTGATCTTTGATTGTATATTTCTTCATCGCGTGAAGCTACAAGAAAAGTTAAAAGCCAATGAAAAACTCATTCGACCTATCCCAGCTGTTACTAACCTTAAAAATGATGTCTAATAAGCCTAGGCCACACTAGTGGGAGTGTAATCAATTTAGTTCACCAGAGTCAACGAAATAGATGAAATTGCAAAACCTTTTCACTTAGGATTCCCAATTTTAAAACATGATTTATCTTAGGTATATATTATATTTACTACAATTTTATCCACCATAGCAATTTACTACCCATAAGTACAAATTTCATACCTACAAGGATTGCGAGAATCTTAAGATAGCTATCCTTCTGATTTGTGTTTGTTCACATTTAAATAAATAACATGTTGGGTCCAGCGGACGCTCCTTGCGTTCTCTCCCCATCATCAGCAATACGCTCCACCTCTCTCCCCCCCCTTCGGACACCAGGTTTGCTGTGCGATTTCAAGGGAAAAAATGATGGGACTCGGATGCGAAAGCTTCACGAAGACTTACCATGTTTTGGATCAATCCTACATTCCTAAGAGAGGCTCAAAACAAATGCTTCACGTGTAAACAAACAATATTCAAAGTGCAATTATATACATGGCTTTCCCATCCAGGATGAAGAGCAACAAATTGATTATCCTTCGGGTGAAACCTGATTGAAGAACCAAAAGCTCCAGCATGGTCAAGACCTATGCCGATTATCATTGCGATTAACAACATGACCTATAGTCAAAAATACATTACACAAATTGATCACATTATTCAAAGAGCCAGAAGGTAACCCACCATATATATGGATGCACTAAAACAATCAATCGCCTCAGCAGAATATATATGGAGCAATCATGATGAACAACTTTGTACTCAACAAGCATTTATCATTCCATGTTACATCCTCTTTGCTAAGAATAAAGATCCTTTAGCAGCAACGCATTCCGCAGACAACTTAAGTGAGACCATTCAATGCTTGTACCAAAACTAATTGGCAAATACAGATCTGGGAATTTAGTAGTGCTCTCACGAAACAGAAGCTGCCAGCTATGAACTTGCTGACGTCTAGGATAAGTTGTTTGAAAATAAATATATACATATAAATGAAAAGGCTCAGAATACATGCACAAAAAGGCCGAAGACAATTACCACAGAGTCATGTAACACTGGACTCCCAAATTTGTTATAATAATGCATATAACAAAATACCATCACATTATCTTGAACCTTGAAAACAGATACATACTAATGGTTATGTAAGAACTGGGTACTTAACAGAAGTTCATGCTCCTCACTACCACTTCCAAACTAATGGCCATTCTCAAATGCATCATCTATGATGTTCGTGCAAATGAAAAGAAAAGAACAAGCACAGAAAAGACACTGAAAAAAGGGGTAAAGGATCCAATTTATCAATCAAGAAGCTCATTGTTTCATTGATAGGATAGAACCCACCAATATCAAATACAGAATGCCTAAATCTGACATATCATTTCCAGGCAGTCCATCTCTTTGCATACTGAACCAATGCAGTCTTTCTGCTTTATGATCTCCATATACAAGAGATAATAGTTTAGACTGTTTCCTCACTGACTTGATTCACCAAATCATGTGACATTTAGAATTTCCATCTTCTCTGTTGGTAAAATGCTGATTACTAAAATATTACAAAGCCTTTGGAACAATAAAAATCACAGCACAGAGAACTGCTGTCACTGTAACAACCTGTATGACCAGTGAGATTATGTTGAGAATGAAATATAAAATCCAAACAATCTAGGTATGCCCAATATAGTATCGAGTGGATCAAACAAGCGACCACAGGTTCCCCACTAAGGCATAAAAATCATCCCATACAATCTGATAACCCCCAGAAGAACATGGAACAGTATATCTATAAAAGAACTAGCTCTCCCTCACTTAAACATTATGTCCCCACAAACTCTTCCAATGGGAAGCAGCAGGAGAAACAGCCAACATTTTTTCACAAATGTCAGCAATAACTTTTGAGTCACCTACATCTACTGATGGAAAACATTATTTATTTTATTTCATTCATTTATGTCCATTAAGGAATGAAAAGCACATTACAGGAATCACAATTCATTAGTTTTCACAAGGATCCTCACACAACTTTCTTTATATAAGGTGGGGAAGTTAAATTGCTCTTGCCTACTGGCTGCATGAGAAACAAAAAAGTGAACCCAAAAAAGAAAGAAAGATCGAAAGAAAGAAGAAGAAGAAAGGGAAGAAGTTCAGGCAAAACCTTACTTGCTTTATCTATGCTAATTGACACAACGGGAGCAAGAAAACAAGGACAAAAGATAAAAAGAATTTCTATTGACTCATTATGAAATGTGAGGTTAAGTGGGCAATTAGAAAGATTCCCTATTGATCTGCAATGAGCAAATCATGCTAAGTTTCAACATACACAAAATCAAGATTATAAGTATACAAATAACAAAACTGAAATTTACAAGGTACCTCTAGGGCGCCTGAATGGACAGTTAAGGGAGTTCTATAATCCAGATACTGCAGGTAATCTCCACAACCTGCTAGCTGATGCTGCAGTGACAGCCGCAGAGAAATGTCATGAAGAACTCTAACGATTGCAAAAACATGCAGCATTCACACCACCAACAATAAAAAAGGGAAACTTGCAGAGTAAATGACTGCACTTTTTTTACTCTTGTTTTACAAGAAAATGTTCTAAATAACCTGCAGGTGTCATGAAATAACAAATTATACAATTAATGCTGAATAAGCAAAGAGAAGATTGTATATTACAATGCTAAAAGCCTTTAATATGGGATTCCTTGCAAAAGTTTTTGTTGCTTGCAAAGATGACTCATCATCGGCTGGTGTTATGTGACCATACACTGCTTAAGTAAATTATTTTCGTGGCAGCTTCTTGAAGAAACATAAACTAGTAGTCTGCAGCCAAAAAGACTGGGAAAAAAAAAAGGCAAGAGAAATGGTGCAGCAAGAATGCTACTGCTGCTATATTTGTATCAACAATTTGGATGCAAACTTAGCAGAATTCCATCCGTTACATATGACAGTGGAGACCCCTTCTTTTGGCTAAATTGCTGCACAGCATAGGCTCTTTTTCCAGAGAAATTGTCCACATCCATTACAGTCAAATTACAATTAATATCATATGAGTTTTAACAAGTAAAATATGAATGACTCTCGATCACATATGAAGATCACTGAGAAATAAAAAAATGGCACTGCAACAAAGCTCAAACTACCCAAAAAAAAAAAAAAAAGAACTGTCCTAAGCGGACAAAAAATAAAATTATCATCCTGAGATATTCTCCATGATGAATTGGTACAGTACCTTCATGACAAAATGGTTACTGTCAATTTCTTCAGGAATGTAAAGATAAGAACGCCACCACTTCACCACCGTCTCTTGCAAACACAATATGAATATTAAAAAAGAGAGGAATGGTATAATATTTGAATTAATAGAAAATATAAGCTAAATAACCATTTAATTACTGGAAAAATCCAGATATAGGGAACAAAAAAGGAAAATCGTTACAAAGTACAATCAGAAATATGTTACAATAGAAGTTCCATTTCCATCTGAAACTTTTTTTTTTAAAAGAAATAATGAAAAAAAGCTATCATGCCACACCTCGCCATGCAAGCAGTGTCACTGACGCATTTCTATATGAAGCAAAGCCGGTGAACAATGTTAACCTGCAAGTAGTACTGTGGACTGGCAAAGGCCTAGAACTATTTCTCCACCCAAATCAGCAACTTTTGCCTGCTAGAAAACAAAGGAATGATCTTCTGACAAACATATTCCCAACATCCCCTTTAGACATTTCTCTCACCTCTACAGTGTCCATCTGCCAGCTCTATGACACAGAAGCTAAATGATCACGGGCTAGCCTATTTTCTCAGCCAAAGAGACCTCCACCACCAAGTTCTCCTTGTTGTAATTCCTTCCTACGCTGCTCTTCCAAGGGATCTGGACTCTTCAAAATCCTCCGCATACGTCTAATAAGCAGGAAAAGAACTTACTAAACATTCAAAAAGCAAATCCAGAAAAAGAACTAAAAAGAAGCCCCAGCAACCAATTACTAACTGGTAATACATATACAATATTAAGTGAAAAAAAAAAAAAAAGAAGAAGAAAAAGAAGAAGAAGAAGAAGAAAAGTTACCTGTCCTGGGCATGCTGAGCAGGAAAAGTAGGCATAAAATCTTTAGACTTTGGAAGAGGGACCTCCCTAAACCATTCATGATTAAGGGCATCTTCTGCTGTTATTCGCTGAAAAGAATAACAAAATGAGTCGCCTTGATGATATGGAACCACACCCTCATAATAATTTATGGTCAGCTTTAATTACCTTATCAGGATCATAAGTCAAAAGCTTGTTTAGCAAGTCAAAACCAGAATCAGAAAGGACAGGAGATCCAGTAAAAGATGTTGGCGGAAATTTCTTACGCAATAAGTTAAACCTGAAAGAGAAAAAAGCTAATTCATTAAAACATTACTAATTAATACTCTTTGACTGAATTTGTCAGCATGAAGACCAGGCACCAAACCAGAACCACCAAAGCTGGAAGCCTGGGAAATGGGATCAAAAGATAAGAGTTTAGGAAGTAAAATTGGGCTAGTTCAAATGATATATTGAAAATTTTAATACTTACTGATGCTTCACAAAGTTGACCTTAACACCAGGAAGCTGGGAGAAACCAGGCCAGATGTTGTCGTTAGGTGTACCAAGGATTTTAAATATCTGTTCAATAATCAAAACACAGATCACTTCAGAAATGCATAGACTAAAAAGTAAAAACATATGATCACAAGTGCATGCGATGCATCCCATTAGTACCTTGTCAAGCTGATCAACCTCAGTTTTTCCATTGAAAAGCGGTTCCTTTGATAACAGCTCAGCCATTATACAGCCCAGAGACCACATGTCAATTGCAGTCGAGTATTGTTTTGCTCCTAACAGGAGTTCTGGTGCCCTGAAACATGAATAGTGGAGTATAAACCATTGGACATTCATCATGGATATATCAAGATCAAGCAATGGAAATATGCAAGAATTGGGAACAAAGGAAAAAGACATGAAAACCTGGCTCCAAAAGCAGGACAAACAATGATGATGATGATAATAATAATTATAATAAGAGAAAGAGAGAGAGAGAGAGAGAACTTAAAAAGAAAATTATGTTCTTTGAAATGAGCGCACTCGTGCACAAACAAATCGTCCTACAGGCCTGAGAGAACTAACTGCATTTTTTTACTTGCTCCACCTTAACAAAAAGAATTCTTTTAGCAACAATTAACTTAAAAAAGATAATTACAGTTGTGCACCTCCATTAAACACACACCCCCTCCCCCAACCCCACCCCAAAACCCCCAAACCAACTTTTTTTTTTTTTAAAAAAGGACACACCAACATATATAGGTTTAAAGGCAAAGGTTAAATATTCGATACATCAAGCTAGCTACAGACACAACCATAACCACATGCAAAACAACCATAAAAGCTAAATGGCAGGAGTACCTCGAAACTAGAAGCAGATAGTAACAACACAGCCAAAAAAAAAGAACAAGCGTAGGACACCAATACCAATAGCAGTATATACACCATGAAGAGTAAGCACTTAAAGAACAATCCTTCCAATACGAATTATAAACCAAACAAGGGAAATAGATGGAGAACATCTGTCAAAGCAAACATTACAGTCAAGCATAAGAGACGCATGATAGGGACAGGAATACATGAAAGGAAATGTCAGAAGCATCTCCAAAGGCAAAAGCAAAGAAACTAAAAACAGAGAGATGTATCAAGTGTATCCATGCTAGATAATAAAAGGAGGAATGATACAGGATTGTGTACCTGTACCAAAGAGTAACCAAGTGAGTGTAAGGCTTTAGTGGGCTCCCATATTGTCTAGCCAAACCAAAATCACAAATTTTCAATTCACCACGATTGTTCAAAAGCAAATTTGACGTTTTTAAATCCCTATGGAGGACCCAGTTGTCGTGAAGATACTTAACACCCTCTAATAACTGCAACATGAGGCATTTAACTTCACTTTGACTAAATGGCTGCTTCATGGTCTCCATTAGACCTTTTAGATCATGTTCCATATATTCCATCACCATAAAGATGCTATCAAGACTGCTCCCTACCACAACTTCTTTTACATCTACTACAGATGGGTGATGGAAGGAAAGAAGTATGTTAATTTCCCTGAGAGAAGTCAAAGGAAAACCTTCCCTTTCCTTTTCCATCTTTACCTTCTTCAGGGCTACAATTTCTCCAGTTTTCTTATCCCTAGCTCTATACACAACACCATAAGTACCTTCATCTATTTTGTTGAGCCTCTCAAACTCGTCAACGCTTCTACATCCCTGAAGCATATTTACACTTCTTTGAGGTGGGCCAGCAGGCTCTGGTGTCCCACGAGAATCCTTGTCATTCTCAGAATCCGTATCCGACAATTTGTTGCTCCTTTCCTCATCATCATACTCCTCAGATACATCCATATGCTCATCTGCTGCATCCACCGGAAAACGACTGTCACTAGATGGCCTAGAATGATGCTCTTGTTCATCAGATTCAGATGACCTTCCCCTAGCTCTTTCCGAGCCATCTCTTTTAAGTTCTGCATTCATTGGGCTGACAGAGTGACTACGCCCACGGTTTCCAAGAGACTCTGCAATTATCTTCTTTCTTCTTTTAGGGACTTCCTCATCTTCTATAATCTCACCCTCGTCAACTGGAGAAGTATCACCAGCAGCCCATCGAGAAGACGAGATATTTCGTGTTGGCACATAATCTTCATCTTCCAACTGCTTCTCCTCCACTTGACCATTACCCCAGCGGCCATTACCTGTAGGTGATGAAAACATAGAAAAGAGTGCTGCTGGGGAATAAGCCTCATTGTGAGATCCTATATCAACATCCACATTGTCATTGTCAGCCAAAGACTGCAAAGGCAGAGTTTTTTCGCTTTTAATTGGAGACACCCTAACACCAACACTGGGTGACTGGCGATGAGCTTTTGAAGATGATGGTGGAGGACGACTAGTTATCACCGAAGTGGAAACAACCCTTCTTTTCGTAGATTTACGGTCCTCAACATCATCTCTGTCCCATACTATGGGAGAGAATTTCCTTTTCTTCTCTTCTACCGGGGAATCGTTTCCATTTTCAACCATCTCACTGCCCTTAACTGGAAATTCAGATTCCATCCCCTCTTCCGACCCACTTTCACTAGACAACTCACCAGGTTCTCTGTCTACAGACCTAACAGGTAACCCCCGAGTGCCTCTGGAACTACGACTACCAATTCCACCACTGCCGCCACTACTTCCAGAGTCGCTCCTACTCGAAGCAGATCGATATCCACCATCCACAACTTCCCTCTCCTTAATATCCTTCTGTCTAACCCTAGCCCTATCTCTCGCATCACGAACCCGTGAACCACGCTCATTATCATACCTACTACTCTTAATCCGATCTTGCTCCTCTTTTGGATAAGAGTAATCCTGTCTTGAAACACTCAAATTAGACTCACGGTCCCTAAATTCGTTATCGCGATAACCCCCATGTCTTCCAGCCGCCATAAAAGTTCAAAAACGACGAACCTAAAACTGACCGAAACCCTAATTCAACTAAAAAACCCTAGCCCTACCAATTCAAACCGACACGCACTCTTTTTTATTCTTTTTCACTCAATAGACCAACAATCCACATAAGAAAATCAATAGGAAACCCTAAATCGAAACGAATTCAGATCCAAACACTGTAAAAAAGAAATAAAACCTAATAAACACAAAATAGACTGCAATAAACTAGTGCGTATTGAATTCCTCCACGAATTGATGTGAATTACGCGCGACGAGAGAAAATCCTAAAATATGATTGAATCAGGTGAAATTTCGGCCCAAAAAAACCCTAGAAAGTAAGGTAACGATTCCTCTTTCTTTGATAGTGTATATTAAATGAGGAAGATATGGCTTACCCCAGAGAAGACAAGAGAGAGAGACAAAAAAATAGGAGATTATATAGGAAATCGCTAATAATGGTGGCAATCGCTTGCTGCTTTGAGAGATAGAGAGAGGAAGCTTTGCAAAACTAAAATGCCCTCTATCTACCCAAAGAGTGAGAAAAGGGGAATGATAATAAAGGATCCATGTTTTTATTAGGAATTTTATTTATTTTAATTTATGTTTCTATTTTCTTCCTCTTTTTCACCTTTCTTTTTTTTTCATGTTAGTGATTTTAATTTGGTATTTTTAAATATACCCAATATATGTATTCATCAAATTTTTTAAAACCAAGATATGATCTCTTTTTTTTTTTTTTGCCACTATCTCTGATATTTATCTCCATAGTGTTGTTAATTTCACAACTCTAAATATACTAATTTTTTTCTTATTTTTTTATTATTTATCTACTTAACTTTCCAAAATATCCCTAGACACCGTAATTATAAATTTTTCTCAATCAGCTCTTTTGCGGAAAAAAAAAGAGGTGAGGAATACCACCTTTAATATTTTACTTTTTAAAATAACTCTATACATAACTAAATAAAAAAATCTTACACATATAATATATTTATTCAATTATTTATCATATTTAAAAACTTGTGGTGGGGATGCCACACTAGAGAAAGGGGAAAATAATAATTGCTTTAATGAAAAATTATAAAAATGTTATTGTATTAAATGATCCCATGAATAAGCATGTTAAACTTGTCTTTTAACAATCCTGATTTCTTAAAAAGACGAGTTTAATATATTTATAAGAACATCTTTATTACTAAGTTGCATAAACAGTTATTTAAAATGCCATGTAAACATCTAAAGTAATTTTCCCTCCTAAACAAACCTCTATTTTATCTTTGGAAACTTCCAGAGTTGCTTATTTGCTTTTTTTTTTTTTCATGTCCATCTTATTTTATTACCTTTAAAATGATGTTTAGAACTTTGTTTTTAAGATTAAATAAATGTGAATAGACCAATGCAATGAGGAGTGAGAGGATTTTTTAAAAGTTAAATAAGTGTAAAAGAACCAATAAGATGAGGAGTGAGAATAATGATTGTCATATTAATTTTGATTGCTAAGCAATCCATTTTTTTTAAGGAACTGTCATATCACTTGCACTTCTTAAAATTTTCCCAAGTATCTGTTAGTCCACCAAGAGCCCAACCCACTAACTTTTACCTTTTCAAAATTACAAACCCTAATTGCTAAGGTTTCCTCAGTATTCACGCCTCAGGTATGTTCTCAGCATACTCCCTACTCCTTTTTTTTTTTCCCTTTTAACTTTTACTTTACAAATCCTAAATGTTGATTTAGTATCTAAGAACTAGAGTTCATTCCTTTAACTAATGTAACTAATATATTTGTTGTTTTCTATGATTTCATGTTAAGGAAAATTAAAAAGGTTGAAGAAACTTGACATACTATATTTAAGTTCTAGAGGACTCCTAGAGACTAATTTTGTTTTGTTTTGGGTAAAAAGCTTTCTTTCTTCTTTTTTGTTATGTATTTATATGATTATATCATACTTGGTTGTTAAACAATAGCAGCTATAACTGCTTGTTGCGTTTGTCATGTACACATATAACCTTTGTGCAAATGTCATATGAGACACCAATACATCAAACATTTGTTATGCTACTAGCCTATTTTATATAACATAGTCAGCCAAATAAGTTGTCTTCTTTTGATTCCTTGAACTTAGTATCATGACATATTTCTCGCCCTTGGAAAATCACTTGTCCTCAAGGTGATAAGCTAGATGGTCTCTCGTAAATTTGCTAAGTTTACCTATTGTGTCAATATCTTTAAGCAAATCTGGCTCTATAGGATGATCTTCCTTGAGTCAATGATAACTAGATATTTGACAATAGGAAAATTCTTATACGAAGCCAGTGGTAAAGATACCACTGGAGGTCCATCTTCTTCGGCTTTATAGGGCTTAAAAACTCAAATGTAAAAGCTTGCTTGAGAACCTATTGGCAGTTGAAGTTTGCCTATAGGATCGAAGCTTCATGTACATCCAATCCAGCCATGAAGTGATTTCAAACAATCAGTATTGCTACTATAATAGTACTTAAGAAATGGGCAACCCATCCTTAACAATAGTTCTAAAAGCTGTGGTGTTAGTTGTTATTCTATTGCCTAAAAAATTGATTGTTGGACTAAACATCCAAGTTCCATCCCAAAAATGAATATTGCATCTTGATATGTGCAATAATAAAAGACAAAACCCAATAAATGATAGCTGCCCAACTCATGCTAAAAAGCAAAATTGATGGTAGTAATCATGTGTTTGCAAAATCGATGACAAGAGTCCTCCTAAGCTAGCTTATCAAAATCATAATGAGTACTTGATTTTGATATCTTTGTATATCAAACAATTTTTTAGGCACTAGAATGTTAATTTTGCAAGATGATATTGGACATCACTATGCATGTAATTCCATGATTTCACATCCCACTAGAGCATCCTAATATAAAATAGATGGTGACATCTTTTTTAAAACAACTTTATGTTGCTTGCACATCTTTATGGACATCTCAACATTTTCCTCTAACATAGGTCTTCCCTAACTAGAATAGCCTCTCCAAGAAAAATAGTGCAATTTGTAATTAGTTCCTCATATATCAACTTATCTGCTACTAAAGTAGATTCTTGCTTCTTCATCAAAGTAACTTCTTCAAAAACATTTTGTTGTTGTGTTGAAATATCATGTTTCACCACAACCAAGTTCATGTTGAGATCCTACTTTAGTAACATTAACCTCATTTTCTTACTGAGTAATATTAACTATAGAAAATCTATCATCCTTCATATCATTCTCAAATGACCTAAATCTAGTTTCCAAAGTATTAAGAAAAATAGGCCAAGTGGATAAAAGATCATTACCAAAAAGAAATTGATACCAATTGAAAGCTTTATCCTCCATGGCAAAAGAAGCCATTTTCAATCGCTCATTATCAGAACATAATAGAAATAAAAAGTTGATTTGCTTGTAAAATCAACATGAAAAATTAAAACCAGAAAATTTAGGTAACTCCAATTGAATATTCCCAGTGTATGAACATGGAAACTCCTCATGACTACCACATACAAGTGAAGAAGATGATGAACTACTGTAAAATAATGATGAGTCTGATTCTCCATTTGCATCTTAACAAATTGCAATACTTGGGACATGTCGGCAGTAATCTATCTGTTTATATTCCAAGGCAGAAATCTTACCAGCTTGTGATAGTAATTCATCTTGTAACAAAGCATAGCATCGAGTTTTATGCCATTGATGTAGATACAGGATCAACGAAAGCACCAGTGTTAGCCCACTAAAGGCCAGTCCACTAACTTTTACCCTTTTAGAATTACAAATCTTAATTGTCAAGGTTTGCTCAATATTCACACCTCAGGTATGTTCTTAGCACGCTCTTTATTTTCTCTTTTTCTTTTTTTTTTCTTTTTACTTTTACTTTACAAATTCTAAAACGTTGATGTACTATCTTACTAACTAGAGTTCATTACTTTTACTAATGTAACTAATATATTTGTTGTTTTCTGTGATTTCATGCAAGGAAAATTGAAAGGGTTGAAGAATATAGACATACTAGATTCAAGTTTTAGAGGACTCCCAGTGACTAATTTTGTTTTGTTTTCGATAAAAAGCTTTCTTTCTTCTTTCTTGTTATGTATTTATATCCTACTTAGCTATTACAACAATAGGCAATTATAACTGCTTGTAGCATTTGTCATGTACATGCATGACCTTTGTACAACTATCATATGAGACAAAAATACATCAAACATTTGTTATGCTACTACTAGCCTATTTTATGTAACATAGTCAGCTAAATAAGTTGTCTTCTTTTGATTCCTTGAATTTAGTGTCATAATAGTATCTAAAGATAAAGATGTTCTAATGAACTTAACTTTGCAAAAAACGGGTCCATTTATTAACTCGTCTTTTGAGAAGACAAGTCGAAAACAACTTTAGTAAACTTGTTTTTTAAGAAAACAAGTTTAATACAACTTAAACCCTTCTTTTCCAAGAAACGAATTCAAGTAGCTATTATTGGGATCATTTATCATCTAAAAATGTTTTTGTACTTTTTTTATTCCTTTTCGCCTTGCATTAACTAGTTTATCTCACTTCGTATTATCTAATTTCTTTACATATTTTATGTAATTCAATTTAAATAATTTTTATATATTATTGAATGCGACATTTTGAAAATTTTTTCCACTCATAGGTAATTAAAAGTATGGATGTAACTAGGTGAGCCGTAATAGAATTCTCGACCCGCCAGACCTGTTAAAAACCTTATAGAATTCAATCCTAGAGAGTTTTAGGGTCGAGTTTGGATATTTACTATAAACCCTATAAGGTTATAGGATCGAGTTTGGATCATATAACCAATCCGGTAGACACCCGACAACTTGATACCATAATTTAAAAATAAATAAATAAATGAAAACATTACTAAATGTGCAAGTAGATGAATGGAAATATGTAGGAGCTACCGTCTTTTCTACCTCCTATAAATGTTTTTTTTTTTTATATTTACTAGACTAGTTAAGGATTTTAGAAAATTTAATTAAAATTAGTTCAAATCATGTTTGCTTTGAAATTGTTTGATGTGTTATATTTTAGCCTCAACATGAGATTTAATTTAACCATGTTTTTGTATAAGTCTCTTAGATAAGACCTGGCGACAAAAGTAATATATCTATGTGTTTAAATATTGAATCATAAATGTAACATGTCATATATTTTATCTATTCTACATGTATTTTTTAATTTTTCAATGTAGACAAAACGTATGTAAAAAGCATCAGCTTCTCTTAAATTAGTATTAAAACTTAAAAATAGGTTGGAAAAAAATTAGGGTTTTAAGGTTATAGGGTCAGGTTTCGAGTTCTAAATCAAACCATATAGAGCAAGTTTAGATATAGCATGAAAACCCTGTAAGATTATAGGGTCGGGTTTTGTAGACCCTAGATGGTATCAGGTCAGGATTCGAGTTTATAAGAGCTATTCGAAACTGATCTGGCTATATCCCTGGTTAGGGGATTTCAATATAGAACACTTTTTTTTTCCTAAAAATGAAGGGTTAAATTCATAACTTGTGTTTACATTAAATAACTTCAATAATGATCGAATTGGATCTGTGGAGATTTGTGTAGAGACAAAGTCAAATATGCAAGATCTTGCGTAAAATTTTCATGAAATGCTAGAGCACCAAGAAAGGATTTGTCCTTTATACTAAATCAGATAAGATTTAAGGAGAAATGATTTAAGGGAAAGCAAGATTTTTAAGTATGGCAGAAAAAAATAAAAAAACAAAGATATTTTTTATGGGAAAAAAATAATACTCTTTTTCTTTCCAGCATTATTTAACACTATTTACAAGTACCAATATTGTCTTTGAGACTAATGAGGAAACCAGAGAGAATTAATAGTGATTTCTTATAAGGTTTTACTAAAATAAAAAAGGAAAGTATATTAAATTGCTTGAATAAAATTCGAAAAGACAAAAGGGGCTTGAGATTGTTTGACGTTTGGGAGAAAAAAGAATAAGGCTTGTCTCATTAAGCTAATATAGAATTTATGGTGAAATAACTTGCTTTGGATAAAACTTGTATTATATATATATATATATATATATCAGCATGAGGATGGAGGTTTCAAAGTGAAATTGAATGTCAGCAGTATCTTATTCGTATATGATCTAAATCTATATCTTATATGTATCTCGTCTATCCATTTAGTTTTTTTTAAGAGTAAAAATGTATGTTTTTCATTTGTATCTCTTTCTTGACAAAACTATATTTAAAAATGATAAAATAATATATCAAAACGATTAGAAAAAGATGAAACAGACAGACCTTGGGTTTCAATGTACATAAACAACTCAACGAGCAAATGAATAGTAAAAGCGAACATAGTAAGTATAAGTAGGTCAGTAACTAATATTTGTTTCTAGTCATTCAAAATAAAATGGAACAAGCCCTATATGAAGATTGGTTAAAGGTCCTTAAGCGAATGGGAGAAGATAACTTTCATTAGGGCTTGAACGAGTGTAATTGAGTCAAATTACTTAATAGCTACTAAATCCAATTTAAAACTTACTTAAATACGACTTGAGAATAGTTGAGTCAATATCAAAAGTAGTCAAGTCAGGCTCCTTGAGTATTTATTCAAAAGGTGTTTAATTTTCATAATACTTTATGAGGAGTTTACAAGCTTGATCAATCTCAGATTTTACTCGAGGCTAAGTTGAGTAAATATATTAACCAAATTCACATCAAGTTTAAATATTAACATTATTTAGTTGGAAAAAATATATATGTATTAGATAGATAAGTTGAGCTTAAACGAGCTTATTCTAGTGAAACTCGATGTAAGTGCTACTTCAAGTCAATTTTAATCTCGATATTCTACATTCAATCGAGTTTAAGCGAATATGAGCTTTGAAATATCAAGTTGATTTCAAATTTAAACTTAGCATTATATCATCTTAGCTTGATTCTTTTTCAACCTTAAGGTTTTAAGTGATTGGAATGAAATAATCTTCTCCTTTCCATACATCAATTGAAAGAGGGAGGAAAGTATTATCAATCTAATAAAAAAGTGAAGTGAAACCAATCTACAATATGCTAGCATGGAGGTGTTCTATGAGGATGGATATAAAAATCCGTATATATTTTTAAAGGTTCAAGCTTCGTTATGCAGAATCATGCATGATGGCTTGCTAACTAGATATGATATTCACAAGAGAGGTGTAGACATTGATCTATATTGTCCTTTAAGCAAAAGAGAACACAGACAAGTTTTGCACATTTTCAAATATTATGGGGCCATTAGAGATGGTGAGAAGAAGCTAAATCCTCCATAAAAGTTTCAAATCTAATGCACTCTCTCAGTAGTACTCAATGACATTACACTTAAATCGTAATCTCATCTTATATTTACACCAATTCATATGACATTCACTTTCTATTTGAACATGAACTACTAAAAATTTTCATTGCTCCATTTAAATGGATCTTAAATATTTATCCTTTGGTGTGCAAATTTTCCATTAAACATGTAAATACATAAATATAATTAGAAGCCATCACAGTCTTAAGCTTGACTTTTTGTCCCACGCAAAGAAAAATATGTATTACTAAGTTTTAAGAGCAAATGCGTTTGATGTTACACAAGGGAGATAAAATAGTTAAGAAAATACCTGTAAGTTCATGCACTCAATAAGTACCTAGTATTAACCAAGGACATGGAGAATATCACAAAGATTAGCCTTTAAAAAATCCTAGTTCAAAATCATATTTTCACCCTTTGTCGCATCAATTAGCAAATGCATATGTACACACACACTTAAAGGGAGCTTCTAGGATCTTGTCAACGGAACTGTCCAGTCAGTTATCTAACTATTAAAATAAATATAATAATTGAAATATCAACTATTTTAGCCATTTAATCACAATTGGGAAAGATGTGAGCCATTTGATAATGGCAAACCAATCCCATCAAAATTAATGATGAAACCATAGAACTTTCCATACTTAAATAAGCAATTAGTGTTCAATTTGTCTAGATAATCAAGCCTCTAAAGAGTTAATTAAGAAATCTTTAGTAGTTATACAAATTTTCTTTATTTCTCATAACTATGGTGATCACATTGTTTAAATTTATTTTCACCATTTTCTACAAAGATTTTATAATTGATTGGGGATTTATCTTCATTTTTACACTTGTTAAGTATGCAAAACATCCTTAATTACTTAGTCAATTACTAAAGGCCTATCTTGCCAATTACCAAAGAATTTAATAAGACCCAAAACTAAAATTATCTACACTACATTACCTCCATTTATATAACTTGTTTGAAGCATAATAACATACATTAATTGGCCTTAACACAAAATTACCTAGGACGGCAATTACTAGCTCATTCACTATGAGAAATGAAAAAGAAAAAGAAAGAGAATTTAAAAACTACATTTTTAAAATAACTATTACGAACAAACAATTAAGCAATATATATTAGACATTCTATTTCAATTTTCACATATATCTCTATTAAAGGAATAACAATTATGTGATTTTGATAAGTTAAATTTACTCTATTCTTTTTCATTGGAATTCGAGTTTATTTTGATGAGTTTTTTATTAAATTCATTTGAATCTAGTGTTTTTAATGTTAAATTATTGTTTTTCAGCTCCTTAAATCAAAAGAAGAAGGGTCGAAGTGTTTTTAATCAAATTTGGAGCAAAATACAGTAGCAAAAGTGAAGAACATAAGTGTTGCGTCTTGAATGATATCGATCGAGGCCAAAATGTAAGGCAAAACAAGCAAAAATTAGTCTGTCACATGCTAAATTTAGCCATCGATGTGACCCTCGATACTTATTCTAAGGAGATAGACACTAAACTTGAAAAAAGCTTCTGTCGCGCCCCATATCTGACCCGCGACAGTTGCTGAAGTGAAGTACAAACTTTCGCCTTCTTGTGCCACATCTCAAATCATTAAGCATCAAGCCCTCGACAATCTCAAAGTTGACCCTAGATGAAAGAATTGACAGAAACAATATGTTTTATCAGCTCATGTTGAGCTATCTTTAATGCAACACTCAAGCACTCGACTTATCCCTCGACGAGCAATTGTTTGAGCATTCAACACAGACGCATACGTACATAAAGAATTTGCATTCTGCTATAAAAAATCGACCATGTCGACAATAAAATCTTCATGATTATATGCCATTGTCCTATAAATAAGCATGCACGATGTTGTAATAAGCGTGTTGCATGATATGAATACAATAGAGTAGTACTAACGTAGTGTAGTGAGAGAATTTTCCAGAGCAAAAGAATTATGTTTCTTCTTGCTATAGGGGATCTCAAAGTTTTTTGGGTAAAATTATTTTAACCCGTTATTTGTCATTTTTGCAAGACTCTGTGTTGAATTGTATTATCCTTCAATTAATTTCATTTTGTTTCTTTAGATAATGTTCATAATTTCTAAATCTATGGAAAAATAATTTCCTACAGCTTAGGGTTTGTGAATCCAAATCCTGATTCATGTGATTTCAAATGCGCTTTCAATTCAATATTGACCAGGTGTTTGTAATTAGTAGCTTGATTTTAATTTCGTAGGTCTAATTGTGTGGTGCACGGGTTAGATTCATGTTTGATTTCAACTGAATAGACTGAGAAGTCATTCTTTTGAATAGATTTGTTGCTACTAATGGAATCCATCCTAAATATCTCAAGAGAGGACGGGTGAAGACTTTCTATCACTTGTTTTGAAATTTATTGAGTTGTTTTTAAAAAAACAAAGGATTCTTAAACTTTATGTGGATTTAGGTCGATGATAGTTTGAGAAGGGATTCCAGCAGTCTGGTTTAAATCTACAACTATTGACCTTGGGAGAGGCTTTAGTCTACCTCAATGAAACCAACGGTGCAAATACTCCAGCAAACAACTGTCTCGTTGAGTTTGGTCTTAAGAAATAACATGACAAGGAGTTGGTGAAACAAATCCCAAGCTGTCATCTTGTACTATTGCAAACCGACTCGCTAATTTTGCTCAAAGAATATTTATGAATATCATTAACATTAGTATAACTTCTATTTTCATTATGATTTGCTAAATTTTTCTTTGGCCAAGATAATAAAGGAAATGTGAGAATGATAGATGCCACAATTCCCTTAGGATTCAACCTAGGGTCCATTTGTTTAACTTTTTTGAGCAGATATAGACACTTTTTAATTTTTTTTTTCTAACAAATTATTTATTAAGAAATATATATAGATAAAAAAAGGTTAGCAATTCTCATGAAAAGATAAAATAGATCATATATAGATGAAAAACAGACAATCCAAATAGACCCCTAATTTTTTCTATGCTACTTCGGTAGATGCACTTTCCATTATTATTGGTAGTTGCTAACAGAAGTTGGACAGGACCAATTAGTTTTACATATTTTGAAAGCTTCCACTTCGAGTTGCTAATTTAAAAGGCTATTTATACAACTCAAAACCAACACAAAAATTAAACACAAAGCAACTGCCTGTTGGTTTATAAGGTAAAAATGCTTTAGAAATGCTTTATGTTTGATTTTTGTGTTGGTTTTGAGTTGTGTAAAAAGCCTTTTAAACGAACAATTCGAAGTGGAAGCTTTCAAAATTTGTAAAACTAATTGGTCCTATCCAACTTCTATTAGCAACTACCAACAATAATGGCAAGCATACTTACCGAAAGTAGTATAGAAAGAGTTAAGTTGAATCCCAAGGGAATGGTCGCATCTATCATACTCGCATTTCCTTTATTATCTTAGCCAAAGAAAAATTTAGCAAATCATAATAAAAACAGAAGTTATGCTAATGTTAATGATATTCACAAATGTTCTCTAAGCAAAATTAGGGAATCGGTTGCAATAGTGCAAGATGATAGCCCAAGATTTACTTCACCAATTCCTTATTATGTGATTTTTTAAAACTAAACTCAACGAGAGAGTTGTTTGCTGGAGTATTTGCACCGGCAGTTTCATTAAGGTAAACAGAAGCCTCTCCCGAGGTCAGTAGTTATACATTTAAACCACACTGTTGGAATCCCTTCTCAAGCTATCATCGATCTAAATCCGCGTAAAGTTTAAGAATCCTTTGTTTTTAAAACCAACTCAATGAATTTCCAAACAAGTGATAGAAAGTCTTCAACCCCCCCCCCCCCTGCCCTCCCCTCTCCTGAGATATATAGGATGAATTCCTTTAGTAGCCACATATCTATTCAAACTAATGATTTCTCAATCTATTTAGTTGAAATCAAACATGAATTTTACTCGTGTACCATGCAATTAGACCCACGAAATTAAAATCAAGCTACTAATTACAAACACCCAGCCAATATTGAATTGAAAGCGCATTTAAAATCACATGAATCAGGATTTGGATTCACAAACCCTAAGCTATAGGAGATTATTTCTACATAGATTTAGAAATTATGAACATTATCTAAAGAAATAAAATGAAATTAATTGAAGGATATTACAATTCAACATAGAATCTTGCAAAACTTACAAACAATGGGTTAAAACAATTTTACAAAAAAAAACTTTGAGATTCTCTAAAGCCAGAAGAAACAAAATTCTTTCGTTATAGAAAATTCTCTCCCTACACTACACTAGTAATATTCTATTGTGTTCACACTTTACAACATGCTTATTACAATGCTGTGCATGTTTATTTATAGGACGATGGCATAGAAATCATGAAGATTTTATTACTGACGTGGCAGATTCTTTATAACGGAAAGCAAATTCTTTATCTATGCACATGTCTATGTCGATTACTCAAACAATCGCTTGTTGATCGGTAATTCAGTGCTTGAGTATTGCATTAAGGATAAGGCTTGACTTGAGTGATAAAACATTGTCGTTTCTCCATTCGTCCATCGAGGGCTAACTTTGAGACTATCGAGGGCTCGATGCTTGATGAGGTGCAATAAGCAAGACGAAAGTCTACATTCCACTTCAGTAACGTCATGGGTCAAATTTGGGATGCGACATTAAGATGCGACAGAAGTTTTCTTCATGTTTGGGCTCAATCTCCTCAAAACAAGTGTCGAGGGTCACATCGAGGCAAAATTTATGGCACAACAAACCAATTTTTGCTTATTTTGCCTTACATTTTGGCCTCGATCGGTATTATTCGAGGCACAACATTTCTGTTCTTCACTTTTGCTACTGTGTTTTGCTCCAAATTTGATTAAAAACACTTTGATCCTTCTTCTTTCGATTCAAGGAGCTAAAAAACAATAGTTTAATATTTAAAAGCATCAGATTCATAGGCAAAAAAAAACTAATCAAAATAAGCTCGAATTCCTATGGAAATAATAGAGTAAAATTAACTTATCAAATTCCCTAAGACTTAAGCCTTTGTTTGTCCTCAAGCAAACATTATTTCAAACCAGGAAAAACTCTTTAAATAAGAAGATAAATCATAAATGGTAAATTTGACCATATCAAGTTAAGGTCAAAATCACCTTAGCACTTTAGATACTCAATCATTCCAATAACTGTGTTAAATTTACTTTTGCGAAAATCACAAAGTTTATCTAAGTAGATCAGTTTTCACCCTTATTGTTTAATTAAGAATCTTAAAGCAAAAATTATTCAAAAGATTAATTGAAGTAAGAAAGAAACGCATTCAACTTTATCCTCTTATATGTATAATTACGTAGTTCCTTAATCACTTCTCTAAGCATCATAATCAAAGATGAAGGCATGTACATCAAATCATACCCTAATTTTTTTTCTTATGTGTGCTTTTTATTTCATCTTTGTTGATTATTTATGTACCTTGAAGCTTCGGAGGGGAAGCTTTTTGCCTTCTTCTTTTCATTTCCTCTGAATGGTTTTTACCCGCTTCTTTTCGCTTTTTTTATGGCTTATTTAAAATTGAAAGAGAAGACAAGAAATTACTCTTCTAAAGGGCTAACCTATACCCATTTCAATCATAAGCGCATTGGTTTTCAGTTTTTCAATTTTTGTTTAGTTTTATTTATATAGAGCACAAAGAAAAATTATCAAGTTACAATCATCATTTAATCCTTTATCAAGATTACACGGCTCTCAAAATAATTAATTTGAAAAACATACAGGTTATTTAAGCTTTATCAAGAAAATTGAGTAACTTACTAGGAACCTTAAGCTAATTCCAACTCTAAATTCTAGATTAAATAACAAGTAAAATACTACACGTGATATATATAAAGTGATTTAAGCAAAGTAAAGTTAACTCAATCTCATGATGGTTCTGATAAACTGCTTTATTGAGTTAATTAGTGTCTTAATCCTAATTCTTGAAAAATTTTGGTCAAATTTTAACCATTTCATTAATTTCCTATTATTTGTGAGAGAAAAAAGATTTGTAATCAGCACCAATGCTCCATTCTTTGAAATAGAATTTTTATATCTACTTCATATCTACCCCTTAAACTTGCTAATCCCTTCCCCTACACTTAAATGAAACATTGTCCTCAATGTTTTAAAATCAAATAGAAGGAGATTTGATCAATTCAATTCAAAGCAAGATTTAAGAATAAGAAGTTATGAGAAAAAAACTTCTTTTTAAGGCTTGAGGGGAAGATTCTTGTAACATGCTGCATTACCCTGTTAATCCTCCTCTGGATTGTATGGTAGCACCATCCTTCTCCTTTCTGGTGTAGGCCTCTTAGCTTCCTCTTAAAGGTTTTGGGCAAGGTAAGAATTTAAACTAAAGTTGTTATTGGTGTAGGCTCCAATATAGGTGTTTGGGTAGGTCATGTGTTTGGATATTGGCTTCATTGTCCTCACAAACATGAGTAGGTGACTCGGGTAATTGTTGTTCTTGAGGTTCTGGTTGGTTTGAGGTGGGGAGTGTGTATGGGTTTGTGTATGTGGGGGAGATGGTAATGGTATGTGGGTTGGCGAAAGATATGTTTGTGAAAGAATTGATGAAGGGGGTCTAAATGGTGAAGATGGTCTGGCATCATTGTCATCATCATCTTGATGTGACTCTGCCAAGACTAGTTGTGGTGATGGTGTTTTGATTTGGATGGGGCTTGAGGAGGATGACCTGGAGTAATTAAATCTAGAATATGGAGCATAGTCTTCTTCAGATCACCTATGTCCTCGTTCGTTTCTTTAAAAAGGCAGCTAAATTCTTTCTCATGCCTTTCACTTCTTCCTCAAGCTTATTAAAGTGAGCTACTGATGGTTGTGTTGCATCCTATGCAGGTGGCATAGCTGTAGCTTGTGGTTGCTCAACAAATGGCTGTCGCGGTGGAGATGATGGCTCTTGAGTATTTGGGGCAGGGCTCTAGTTTGCCACAATTGTACTCTCACTGTTGGTGCAGCAGTAGGTTGAGTTCCTGATTCATTTAGCCCTTAATGTCTAAATGATCTCTTATTCAATTCCCTGAACTTACAAACCACATCATTTGGCCCTTGTTCTAGCCAGAATTCTAAATTCTTCAAAATTTGTGTTATCGGGCCTCCCAAAAAGATTCCCATACACTGTAGGCTAGGCTAATATTTAATTCTCCGAGCAACTAGCAGGCCTACATTCATCTTCTTTCCTATCGTCATGCTTATCAGATGGAGCTCATCTTACGCAATTGTGGAAACTCCTTCCAACTTGAAAAATATGCTCCGATGAGCAGATGATGTAATGTCCTTGCACTCTTGCTCTTAAACTTTGAACTAGTTATTCTAGAAGGGGAGAATATGCCTTCTACTTCTTTAGCTACAAACTACCTCCATTTAGCCTTAGAAACTTCAATTGATAGTTCTTTGAAGCTCATAAATAAAGTCTTCATCCTCATACAATCCATTGCAAAGATGAATCGCTTCATAGACATTTTCTATATTCCCCAAAGGTATAGAATTTAACCACACTATTCACATTGGGTTCATCATTTCCAATCTTATAACTGGCCATGAAAACCATTGCTACTTCTATATACACTTCTTCTTTGCTAGGTAGAGTTTGAAGAACTTCCTATTAAAGGAATAATAATTCTATGATGTCTCAAGTGTACGTGATATGCTTATTGTGCCACATATATAACTTAAACAATACATGTAAGCTCACATTAACTAGGTGGGTTTCTATCCGTTTTATTAAAGAAATCATAATTAAATTTTTAAAAATCTCATAAAAGTTGTCTTTTTTTCTTTTTCTTTTTCTATGATTTAGGAGTTTACAAAAACCTATCAATAGAACCTATGATATATATAAGATTTCAAAAATAATTTATTCGTAAACATGGTCATCAAAGGGCCTCATGAGGTAGACTCGCCCCACGAAAAGCTTAAGGTCTATGGGTACTTCCAAAGCTAAGTAAATATTTAATTACAATCATCCCAAAATTTTAAAATAGTTTTTTATTACAAGTTATGCAAGAATAAAAAATCCAAGGAATAACTCTCCTCATAACCTTATCAACATCATCTATAATCTTAATCCATGCTCAAATCCATATCCCATTGAATTGAAGTGAACATCAACATAGAAATCATCCTTACTATCTGAAATATAAAAAGTGAGTGACGAAGCCTAATACGATAGTAATTTCAAGTGCATACCTAAATGTCATACATGCTTAATTTTAATGCAACAAGGTATGGTTTAAATTAATTAAATAAAAGCCAGGTAAACAACATGTTATTAGTGTCCCAAAAACACATAACACAGGAGTACTCGTGACTCTAGGCAAGCAAAAAGATGGGGCACAAAAGGGTTCCAACTTCACTTTTGCTAACCAGAAACTAATAAGGCCTCCAATACCACCATCAAAAAAGAAAAAAAAATCCAAGTAGCCATGTACCAAGATGTCCATTGAATCTAACCATTAATGAGCATTATCCATTGTGACACTTTATTCAAGGGCTCATAATGCTCAAATAACCTCATCACAACTTCATCATAACTCAGTTAACTGTACATGCCATAGATTTCTTATATCAATTATCCACCAAGCTTACCCACACCTCCAAGGGAGCTTAAATGTTTAAACTATCTTATTGCTAAAATTGTGTTCAGGCTTGCAAACCCACTCCAAGGTTTTCACTTGCTAGATTGAGCAACAAAGTAGCAACTAACATGTCATTATTTGAGTTTAAGTAACCAAGATGCGGTCGTGGGTGTGTGTCTTTAAAATCTGAAGGATGAAGATCCCATGTTGAACACCCACGTTAGGTATTTTGACATGGGTTTGCCCTTCCCCCCTTCTCTCCTTCAGTCTTAGTGTAAAAAAAAAAAAAAAAAGTAACCAAGATGCAATTACTCCGTACCTACATTGAGAAGTCATTTTCAAACATCTACAAATCTATATAAGTTCAATTGCTTTTTGGATAATCATAGGTTCATATCAATAAGTAGTCTATTTCATTACTATCATTTATTTCTCTTAATTGTCAATTTTAGTTTAAAAGTCATTTGATTAAGATTCATAGGAACATGAATCCTCTTAATAAGACTTAGCTAGACTTTTAGGACATTAAGTGTGGGTAAGCATTAATATAATGTTTCAAGTTATCAATTTTTATATTATTTTCATTTCTCGATTCATTAATCAAGCTAGGATTGACTTTCGGGTTCAAGTTAATCAATCTTTAGTGCACTATATATATGTGGGTTTAGGTTTTTGTGCTTCCAAGAATTGATTCTTATAGTCCAGTAATAAATCCATAATCCTTAATATTTTATTTTAATTTTTGGGTTCATATTAACGGTAAACCAATTATGACATGTCTATCCATATGACCAATTATGACATGTCTATCCATATGTCCAATGATTAGTTAACCCATTAATATAGTTACAGGTAAATGTCAAATTTGTTGCCTAAACTTTGCACAAAAAGTCAATGTAATACCTAAACTTTAAGTAGTCAATATAAACGTCTAATCAAACATTTTGTAGCTATTTTTACTATCTCCTCAACATCATTTATCTTGTTTGTAACGCTATCTAACACTAATTTTTACTACTTCTTGTAACACTATCTTGCACTAATTGGATGTTTCTTCCATGTCAGGAAATAGAATAAATGATGTTAGCGAGGTAGTAAAAATAGCTATGAAAATTTTGATTAGGTATTAAATCGAATACTTTAATATTCAATTACTAAATTAATCAATTTTAAAACCAAGATATCTAATAGCATATTTTGCCAAAGTTCAGGTATCATTTGTAATATTAACTCTATTTTATTTTCCATTTCATTCATCTTACATCATAAGTTTGAATTGCCAGCAATATAGCAAAAATAATTCCCATGCTAAGAAAGTAAATTCACACTAATTACATAAAATAATAACATATTATCTCACATGCATTTTAGATAACTAAAAATAGCATAAACATACATAATTTAGTGAGGAATTTATATTTCTTTTAAATCTGGATATTTTCTCAAATTAATGTATTCAAACCATTTACTAACGATACGCCATTGTTTTCGGTTTAAACTGTTGGTTAAGAAATAGATACAAATAAAAAAAATATTTTTACTTATAAATAGATCAAATAGACTAGATGCAGATCAGATGAGATATAAATGCATATCATATGCAAATATAGATATGGATGAAAGTTAGACAATCCAAACAAGCATGTAATGCTTAACAAACATAATATACGATTCATTTAGGTATCTCTAGGTACTAAAGTATGTTTTCTATCAACAACAATTACCAGCTGGTTCACTTCGTTGTAATAATAATAATCCTATTACAATTTTATTCCTTATAAAAAGCAATTTAGATACTTAAGATTTTATTTTATGCCTATAAATATGTTTTTTTTTTACTGAATAATTCAGTATATAAATTATGATTTATGGGTTAGGTGCTATTTCATATTTTCCTTTGAACTTATTAATAAATTTAATTATTATAGCATTCACTTCACTTTATCAAGGTTCCTAACTGTTGTATGGTTAGTGATCGAAATTTTCATTCAATTATCCCAAGGTTCTTTGCCAGCATAACTCAATGGGTCAACTTCAATATTTACCTTTGGTTCTTTAACTTGTTTAAGCAATGGTTCATGATCTACCTACATCTTAATTTTAATGTTTCGGTGTTTTTGTTATCACGTAAAAAATTGCCTCCTTAGGGTTATAACTATTTAATCTTAGATACATGTGTGATACAACAACGTTCATGTAGTAAAGGAAATAAAATCGTTATTGAATAATTGTAGTCCTAAATTTATTGATATCTATATTTATTAACCTTTTCAATTTGAATTATTAAAATATTTTAGTTTTTAATGCCTCTAATCAAATCAAAACCAAATAGCTTTCTATAATTAAATCAAAAAAAAAAAAAAAACAATTGTCTTTATGCCAAAAGCATCTAAGTGTTGAACCTTAAACTAACCGCATATTCACTCTGCATGAATAGTCACTCTTTTTTTTTTTGTTTACGTAAAGTTGCTATTGTTGTGTTTACTTAAAGAGAATGAAAATTTATAATAAATTATAATTAGTAAATTAATGGATAGCAATTCATACCTCACACCCATGAATTGTTATTTTTTAACTTTGTCATAAATACCCATCTTAAAAACATCATATGTATAATTATTTTTTCTTTGTGATAAACACAATGGGAGTATTATAGTTATTTTACCTTTTACTACAATAATTACTTATTTTATTTTTTACATCAAATCAACATTATAATAGCCATTATAATCCTATTACATTCATGTTAAAAAGAATTTAAATCTCTCGTTATTCTATATAGTGAAGAAAAAGAGCCATAATTCTTACAGTAACAAACTTCTTCCCAATATAATGCAACAAACCATGAATACTTCTTGAAGAAAATACTCATCTCTCAACAATTAACCATCCAAAACTATTTACACTAAATTATTAATCCCCTTGTTTCGAATCGAGTCATGGCCTTCCACGCCTCAAAGTCTAATTTCCATCAAAAGCCTCAACAAAGTATACAATACCTTTGTGTTTAGAGTTTTAATCATCATAGATGATATCAAAGCAATTCATTAGATGGAAGAGGGGAGCTAAGTACTATGCATGACAAAATGCCAAAGTATGAGGGCACTTTTAGAGGTTATAAGGAATATCTTTATAGTTCTTCCTATTTAACATGATCTTAGACATGTGTAATGACACTAATGAAGAGCGCTTGTGTCATTTCTAATGTTACATTTGATTCACTTGAATTAAATAAGACTGAAAAAGAACAACAATTTTAATTTTATGATTAGGGATATTTATGAGGAAAAAAATGATAATTTTCATAAGAAGTAGCAATTTCTTTATCTATTCTACATTACATGAAATTAGGCATTACATAGAGTGTATCACTATTCAATGGTAATAAAGATAGAATATTAATTCCATTATTATCAACCAAACACAACGTAATTGAAGTGTGATGGAATTCTCAACATTAAACACTTTTTAGTGTAATAGCCCAATTCATTGGATATTTAAGGCAAAGTATCCTCACTAAGGAGAGCTCTTAAAATAATTGACCTATGGGAAGTAATTGTTACCAAAGAATGATAGCATGGCGTATACCATGCCAAAATAAACAATAACTCAGTAAGCAAACATCGATCACTATACTTCCACCTTGCTAATGTATAACCATTGAATAACTACCATTGATAACACCATGGTGATATGATCATTATAAAGTAATGTTAACAGTGGTGGTATTATGTCACGACCTGCTACTCCAGGCCCCACCACAGCGGAGGGGACGCTCCTAAGCCCTCAAGTCATCCTGAGCAGGGATCGTGATGCCAGGTACACTGGCCCTCCTAGCGCATCCTCAGGCACAACCAGGACACCAGAGGCATGTATAACAACTTGGAACTCTACCTACAGAGGTATTGTCCGCTTTAGCTACACGCTGGATGGTTTTATTCTTTTGGTGCCGGCGCTTCCCAGGAGGTCACTAATCCCGTGATTGCTCTGCCAGAGCACACTTAACTTTGGAGTTCTGACAAACTCCAAGCCATTATACCGAAAAGGGGCCTCTGTGATTAGAGTTATACCATCTATATTTGACAGGTATTACATACTCTCCCACTTATAGAACTAATATCCTCATCAGTTTCGTTACATAGGTCCAGAACCACCACTCTGATACCATTTGTCACGACCTACCACCCTAGGCTCCATTGTAGCGGAGGGGACGCCCTTAGACCTCAGGCTACCCTGGGCGGGGATTGTGATGCCAGGTACACTGGCATTCCCAACGCACCCTCAAGGCATAACCAGACACCAGAGGCACTGCAAAACGACTTGAAACTCTACCCACCGATGTATTGTCTATTTTGGTCACATGCCGCATGGTTTTGTCATTTTGGTGCTAACGCTTCCTAGGGGGTCACCCATCCTAGGATTTCTCTACCAAGAGCACGCTTAACTTTGGAGTTCTAACAAACTCTAAGCCATTGCACCAAAAAGACGCTTCTGTGATTAAAGTTCCACCATCTATATTTGAGAGGTATTACATATTAATGCAAGGGTAGGGTACTAGAGTACGGTAATAACAATGTTAATTGCACAGCAAAACTAGTGTTGATGACCAAGTTGTGATAGTGATAGTGGTAGTGAAGGATACTAGTAGAAGTCATGGCTACTAATATGTGCAACGATCTTAGTGGTAGTAATACAATCATGCATGATGGTAGTGGTAGTATCAGGATGATGGTGGTGGAAACATTGACAATAGTCACTATGGAGTGCTGGTGTAGGGTTATAAGTTGGTGGTTGTGTAATGGCAATAGAAAGAGTGAATTACACCGGAAGGTCACAAGTTTGGGGGTAAGTTTATTTGATATTATAATGTTTTGAGTGATTCATTTGAGATCACAACATTAAGGGAAGTGGGTTGATTGAGGCCACCGTGAAAATATGTCAATAGGAGAAATATTGAATTAAAAAAAGATTTGCCTTGTCGTGACATATGTCAATGGTGACCTCAATTTATCTACTTTCCTAAACATTACGACCTTAAATGAACTTATTCTCAAACGTTGTAACTTTTCGGTGTAATTTACCCACAATAGAAATGATGGTATGAATAATAGTAGTGATGTTGATAATAGTAAGAGTAAGGAGGAGGGGTTAATTGGTGGTGGCAGTAAGTGGTACATTAGTAATAATGGTATTGATGGAGTAAGGTAATAATTGTGGTTTACATGATAGTATTATGACAGTGATAGTGTAGGGGTATCCATGGCAGTTTAACTTAAGACCTAATTTGGCAAATAGTAGGATTTAAAACAAGACCCCAAGTTTAGACCTACTTTGAGTTGGTTAATTTCCAACCGGGTTTAAGTCATATACCTATGGCCTACCTGATAATTTTTTTTTTAATTTGAAAGTGAACTATATATAAGATTAATTTCATTGACAATACTTGACTTATGCCTAAAAAAATTTGTCTACAAAAATACTTGAACTTTATAAAATTTGCATCATTGTACCTATGATCGGAATCTAACCAATTCTCATACAAGATGCAGACATGTACATGTTCTCTCTCCTAAGAAAAAATCTCTCTCATTTAGCATGGTATGCATCATCTCTCTCATTTCATATTGACTTTCTCTCTCCCTTTTTGACCATTTGACAAAGATTTTTTTCTCTCGGGACACTCACTCTCTAAAGCTTCACACACAGATTTGCACAAAACTTAGTAGCCTCCTTCATCTTCAACCTCTATTGCATACTAGTATAACCAGTAACACCATTCATCGTGCCATTTCATCTATGTCACCAACCCCATCCTTCTTAAACCCACCGGCATGAACCATCGGAGCCAATAGTCGCAACCGTCAAACCTATCCATGACATCATCTTCATAAAGCCACCACCTAGAACTCCACAAGCATAACCAAACATCGAGTCAACTTAGACCCTCCAATTTATGACTCACCATCTACCAAAACCTACATGCACTAATCACTAAGCCATAGCCAAGCTCACTATCAATGTTTCACTAAACCATAGAATGCAAACCTAAACTAACCACAACACAATGTGATAGGTAGAAGCCACCATCAAAACTAAAATGTTGCCATGGCTGACCTCCACCAAGATTGAACTTTACTTGTACTTATGAGGAAGAAGGAGAGATGATCTAACATTGGTAGTTCTAAGACATGATTAGACCTAATTAGAAGAAGGACACTTGCATGTGACTTACCTAATGTCCAATGACCCGATATGAGACGTAAACTAAGCTTGTGTGTTTGTTCTCTTAAGCCTGATTAATGCTTTCGACTACAATATTGGGATGAGTTTCCTTTACAAGTTTGAGCAAGTTTAAGTGTTTTCTTGCTTGAGTTATTGCTGTTACATTTTATGAAGGATTGCTATTAAAAATCGTTTTTGCATACTCACCAACTTTGTACTTTTACTTTGTGTGTGGAAAAGTATAGATAATTTATATTGGTTTTTCTCTCATGTGACATTTTTTGGTTTTTCATTTAATTAGTATAAACGAGAGAGGGAAATTTTTTTAGGAGTGAGAAAGTTAATAAGAAAGAGAGAGAAGATACATACCATGCCAACAAGGAGTGAAATTTATTTAAAGAAGAGATAACGTGTCCACCTCAACATCTCACCTAGAAATTAACTATATTCCAACCATAGTACGGTGGGTGCAAACTTAAAAAAGTTTGAGTATTTTTATGAATAAAAATTTGTTTTAAGTGCAATTCTATTATAAGGGAAAAAGTTTAGGTACCGTTATTGAAATAAACCATATATATAAATTAAAATTAAACTAAAAACTTAAAATAGAAATAGAGCCCCAAAACCTTGAAGTTTTTAACCAATCTCTTAAATGGCAAGAATGTGTATTTACTTGTTATATGATTATATTCAACTTTAGTATAACAATATTAGTAAATTGAGATTGGAAAACGTCTGGAAACTATAAAAATATCAAAATATTGAAATTAGTTATACATTTTAAGAAATAAGATTTTCCTTTTGATAGATATCTATATAAATAAAAAAAAAACATATTTGTGATGTTAGTCACAATACATTAAAGAGATAATGTCAAGAATGGTACCTGAACTTGGGCAAAATATGCAATTAGGTACCTGAAATTTGAAATTGATTAATTTAGTACATGTTAATAATCTATCACACGAGTGTCTCAAAACCTGCTAATAACCACAATATATACTATTTACACTTCCAAAACACATATATTAATACCCTAAATCCATAGTCATAACATAAATACTTCTACTACAAAAATTCATACTTTTTACACATAGATAGCAAGGAATGGCTCATTGAAACACTTACACACACACACACACACAACATATATATACTAATAGGTGGTTCATGCTCTAACATGTTAGCTTAATATAGGAAAAACAACCGCATAAAATGATATGAGTCTCTATCTCCTGCAATCTAACAAATCATGTCTAAATGTCTGTTGGGTAATCCTTACTGCTAACGTCTTCTCCATAGTCCATGATAACGTCATATCCAGATAAGTCAAAAGCTATAAGGGTTTCCATTTGTACTTGAAAGAGATAAAGGGTGAGTCGAAGCCTAGTACGGTATGCCAACAAGCACATAGGCATGTACAAACAATGGTAAACTAACATGCATTATAATCATATGAATGAAACAATAACCGTTTAATTATCTTTATCATTTAGCTCAACACTCAACGAAGGATAACCCAATACTCCGTATCACACATAAATATTTACATATATATTTATATATTGGTTATTAGATACCGCCCAATAACCACGACGCCGATAAAACCTAGATATACCCAATTCATTTCATGTTCAACTCCACTCACAGACAATGTCACCCATGGATCTTCGGGTTACCATGATAATAGTATGGATACTCTCCACCTTTTTACCAGCAGCCATACATAAGCATTACACATATTATTAAGTCAGATGGTTAAATTAATCAAGTTAAGTTTCTATCCCAAATAAACACAAGCAACAATTAAAATATTCACGTACCTGGATAATTGATTCAACTTAGTCCAATCGATTAAAAACTCTAACATGGATTTATAACATACAAAAGTATTTAGACTCTTTTACATTTCTCAATTTATTCTCGAGTAATATTCTCTAGGCTCCTCTTTCTCATTCCAATGTTAAAGCAGGTGTTCATATAAGATATTTGCATATATATATATTAAAAGTTTAAATTTTAACAAGAAAATAATGAAAAAATAGTAATTAATTGATATTAACAGGGCCTCAGGTTTTTAGAGTAATAGTAAACCCTAAAGAAGTTAATTGAACAAGTTTTAAGTGTTTTTGAGAAGAATAAAGCAAGTTTTAGAAAAACTATTTTGTACACAAGTTTCAACATTATATAAGCTATGTATAAGGCTGTGCAGAAACTCATTGTACACGACCTTTTACACAGGCTGTATAGGAATGTTGTGTAGAAGACAAAAAGTGGGCAAAAAACACTTTTAAAGTATACGACCTTCTATATGGGCAGGGAGGTTGTATAGGATACAAAAAGAGGCTAGAACGCATTTTTGAAGTATATGACCTTCTACATAGGTGTACGAAGTCGTGTAGGACCAAAAATAGGGTTTTTCATGCTATTTTAAAAGCATCAATTTTCTTTGTTCCCAACATCAAAAACACAATTAATGATCCAAACTTGATCCTTCTTCAAAACCCAAACACCCATCATAACAAAACTAACATAAAGATTGAATATCGCATGTAAAAACATCATGTTACCTTATCATGAATTTGTCAACTCTTTTTGTCTTCCTATTTTTCTAAATCCTTTTCCTTTATAAATTTCTTCAAAATCTTTCTATACCTTATTCTTTCTCGGTTGGAAATTCGTTGTCACACCAATACGACAAGATCTTGTTACTCCCACAATACTTTCTTGGAAACAAGAAGAAAAGAAAGGAGAAGAAATTTATCACTTACCATGTTATCTTACTTAAATTTCTTCAAGAACTTCCAATAGGTTGTTAAGAGAAAGAAATGGGATGTTCTGCAACGTACATGAATAAAAAAGGCAGGATTAGTAGGCGGTTAGAATCTAATTTATATATTTGTAACTATCAATATTTTAAAAGATTTGGAGATAGGCAAATATGCCCCTGTTTTAAAAATGAAAATTATTAACTTTTCCTTAATATAATTAATATATATTTATTGTTTTTTTTTCAATTATTTGGATATTTAAAAAACGTAGGAACTTTTGTTCATTGAAAGACTTAGGGAAGCAAAATGGGTTCAAGAGAAATATGGATTTTTTTTAGGTCGGGGGCTTGTTCCTTACTTTTTTAAATTGAAATTATCTCAAATTTCACTTCTACAATTACTTATTATTTTCATTCAGCACTAACCCCGGGAAAAGGCTGGCTAAAGGAGATCGGCTAATCAAGTGGTTTGCATAGTGGATTCATGTGGTGATGTTATCTAACGTCCAAGTTGCTAAATTAATTCTATATAAATTATTAACATGCCATTTCCTAATTTTGTTTTAGATATTTTAAGATTAAGACATATGTCAAGTGTGTTATTTCACTCGATATCTTATTATTTAGTCAATTATCAATTATATTATATTGCAGGTGGATTGTCTAATGAGCCCATAATAGGCCAAGTCTTGCACCGGAGAATATTATGTTATGTTATGACTTTAATGGAGTAAATGCCTTGCTTATTGTGTTGAGATCATTTGCCTTTGACTATAGTATTTATTTCTCTTTATTTCCTATATTTTTATCAATCTATCATATAGATTGTGATGGACCCATTCATCTAATCTTTTGATTCTTTTTAGATTTATAACTAATGGATTTAATGGATTTGTATTTTGATCACAACCCACTTTGTTTTTAATAATTGTTAGATTTATTGAATATTAATTACTTGCATATCCTTAATTTTATAATTATTGTCATAAAATGGCAACCATTTCATTTGAGTTAGCTGATATTAAACCTATAGGAATCTCACATAGTTTACGACGAAGGGAGCATAATTGTGAAGGTCGGGGTGACGCAATGGTGCTATCAGTGGTAACATTGTGATGGTGTTGTAACTTTGATCGGGAAAATTTTTTATGTAATTATAGAATATATCCCTGTTCATAATGAATAACTAATTCTAGTATACCAACTACTAAAAGTATATTAATTATTATGCCTTGTAGAGAAAATGAGAAGATTCTTGAAATAATCATTTTCTAATCAATACTTAAGTAAATAATAAAAATACAATTTTGGAAATAACTATTTTATTATGTATTTATTAATTTAAAGTGAAAGGATCATTGGCTTACCAATTCACCACATGTCTAGAAAATTTAGATTTTAAAATCCATCCGTCACTTTGGAAAGTTTCTCCTTTAAAAAAATTACCCAAATAAGAACTTGTAATCATTCATCCACTTAGAAACAAATCTTTAATTTTTGAGATTAATTTAAAATAGCAATTTAGATAATTTTCATAAAGCAAAAAATCTCTTGATTCTATTACATAAAGCAAAAAATATGTAACGATAGGAAATTAATTTAGGAGTGATATTGTTTTACTAATAGAGCAAATCTTACCCAGTTAGGGGTTAATTATGCCGCCCATTGTCTACCACCAATACCACCATTTTTTTTCCAATCGTTGGTTTTCATTGATGACTTTCTCTCAAAATAAAAAGACTTTCAATTCCATTTCCATGTGAAAGATAATTAAAACGAAAAAAGTTTTAAAACACTGTCCAATTGTTATATTTTGTTTATGCTATTCTATTTTTCTAATGGTGAAGTTATATGATTGGATATGTTTATATGATTTTATTTTCATTTGTATAATTGTATCTCATCTATATTTGATCCACATTTATATTTTATATGTATTTCAATTGTATTTGATGTTTCATCTGCTTACAAGTAAGAATATCTCCTTTTCATCTGTATTCATTTTTCAATAAACATTTTTTTTAAACGATAAAACTAAATTGCCAAAAGGACCACAAAAAGATGAAACAACCAAAGCCAATATATATAAAATGAAGTGGGGTTATTTCAAATGAAGAAAAATAATAAAATGAGTTAACAAAAAAAAATTACCAAAACTCGGGTGTGTTCTTTTATATCTAATCCTATTTTAGATTTAGTTCTACACAAAGGTATCAAAGAAAAAATTTTATACTCATATGATTGGCATTTGCTATAAGGGAATCATTTGAAATGTAATATAATGATTTGAACAATGGGAAGAAAGGGGTATATATACTATATTTATAAAAAAATGTATTTAGTTCAAATATAAATAATGAATATATGATAGAGTGATTAGATAATTGATGATATAAATATATAAATACACATTATTCAAACAAAATCCTAAGCCTTTCTAACTACCCCCACCGCATCTAAGTTGGGTCATCTTATACTCTATTACATTAAACAAGCAATTACATAAAAATAGCTTTAATACCACTCTATAAAGATCCTATATGTATATAATCAAAACTTTATATGTCAAGTTCCCAACCATGTATAATGTACAAAGATATTATACGTAAAGTTATTCGAAAGAAGGTTTATGGAAATTGCTTGCTCAACCTATAAATACAAAACTTTACAAAAACTACTCAATCAAGAGTAAATAAGTTAAATTATACATATGATAGTATCAACATATATGATACTTCAAATTTTACAAACCAAACTTGAAATCTCTATTATACAAGGAAAGAAACTTAAGTGCTTTAGGTTTACAAAACATAAGCTTTTAAGTAAGCCTTAATCTATATAATTACATCCCAAAAGAAATCAAAGTTTTGTTCTTCCTTCCCAAGAAAACAGCATTGTATAGTTGAGGAGTCCTAGTCATCCTACTAGACGAGAAAAGCCTCCCAATCCATACCATAACTCATATCATCATAATATTCATCATCACCTATGAAGGAAGAAGTGAGCCAGGGGCCCAATACATAATAGCACAAGCAAATGTAGGATGTCACACAGTCTTAACTAATGCAATGAAAGGAACAATAAAATTATTTATCTTTACTTATGTGAAACAATTCAACAAAGGAGTATTCAAACTCCGATTACAATCATGAGGGAATCTACGGGTTCTGAGTAACAGGAGCTGCTCAGAAAGTTGATATAAGCAGCTCGAATACTTATATCTCTTACATAACTTTACAATTAATAATTTCATCTAGAATTCACAGCCGTTACTCAACTTTACTTAACTTAATCCATAACTTTACAATTAATAATTAAGCCAACCTTTATTAGAATTGATTCAATAATGCTTAACCTAACATTCAACAAATAAGTGACCGTGCACTTGGATTTACGGAACTATTAAACAAAGAACTGAAATTTAAATTCAACGGAGCTTTGGAACCTATAGAGGAAAATCATTTCATAGCAAGCATTATTAATCTATATTTGGATACTAATAATTAGACTTTCGTCAACTTAAATAATATTCAATCATCATACAACTCTATACTCATACAAATATAGATATACACATCATATTTCACTATTCACCCATTTATCATTATTATTCATTCATTTATTTATCTATTAAATATATTTTTATTAATAGTATTAAAGGAATTGTTGCACCCATGAGAAAAGCCGTGATGTCTATCATGGTTGTGATTTTAGGCCGTGGTATATCTCACTGCCTTATCACGCCCGTAGTAGGAAATAATGCCCCTTATAATGACCGTGATGTAGGCTATGATGATGACTATTGTAACGCCCTAAAAATTTAATCCAATTAATTAAATCATTGAAGGTGCTATCACCACATATAATATTTTAAGGTATTACATGCTCAGGCTTTCTTTAAAAGACTTATTTTATGTTGAACATTGCTACTCAATTTTAGATTCTGAAATCGTTTAATTAGATTTTCAAATATTGGATTTAGCAGCGGAGAAATAACTTTATAATAACAATTTAATAAAACTCTACTTTTTACAGAGCAGACCAACTTTCTAAAAAACAAAACTTTATAAAAACACTTTAAAATCTACTCTTAAGGGGTAGACAACTATCTACAAACAAATGTGCACTAATAAGCCCTTTAAAGAGTATTACAAGTTTGGAAAATAAATCCAGCTCTTGAAGCTAAAACAAAATAAAACAAAACAAAGTACAAATAATCCATTAGCCCTAACTCACATAACTCTTCCTCATCCTTCCCAGATTAACTGAAGCGCCCAATACCCGAGACAAACATCATCTTATCATCCATATCAACATCTCATCATCAACAACAATAACAACAACAACAACGGCAATACTCCGCATCATCATCAAATCATCATATCACCACTCATCTTCATCAACTCCTGTAAAAAGAAAAATAACAACAAGAATGAGCCGAAGCTTAGTACACAGTAACACAGACACACATGAATGGCACATAAGCCTAGCTAAATACAATGCACAAACAACAAGTTAATTATCTTTAATTAGAGGTAAAGAAATTAACACTGGAGCACTCACACTCCATGACAAGCCAAGGGAATCTGGGTCCTGCATAATAGTAGCTACTCAGGGGTTGATATAGATAGTCCGGATACCTATATCTCCTAAATCTAACCAAAAAGATTAGTAATCTCATTTAAGGTCAATAGTCGTTACTCAACTTTACTTAACTTAATCCATAATAGAAATTAATTCACATGCTCCCATAAATATTGAATTAAATCATATTATTTCCTCTTAAGAATAAGCAAATGTTACCTTGATACTATCTACTCTATCGATTGCTCTCCTAGCCATTTAAAAAGAAGTCATCATTGCATCATGGTATGAAGTCATTGCATCATGATAAAAGTGGCCTAAGCGCCTATTCTAACATGTCATTACATCATGACAAGTTTGCCACTCCCTTGATTAGATTCAAAGGCGAAAAACACAATCAACATTCATCAATTAACTAAGCCATATTTAAGTTTGAATTCATTTTAGATGCCTATCCTAGCATCCAACATACAAGTTACTGCGTACCTCTCATTTGAAATCCAAATAGGGTTTCGAAAGTTAAGACAGAAGCCATCTCAAAGAATATACCAAATATCCATATCTGTTCAAGAATTAAATTCATATAATAACTTAAACTAATAATCCAATTATATAACAAACTCTTATAAGAACTTATATCAATTATCCACTCATCTCAAACTTCTTTTATTATAACCCTATTTGGTTAGATACTAACTTAGAACCCCACTATGGCTGCGAAGATCGCCACGCCAAAATATGGACAATTCCCCTTTGTCTGTCAAAGAATTTCTTTTCTTTTTATTTATAGTTTTTTATTACAAAAGCATCAACAAAGAATTTGATATACCAAAAACATTCATTTTTCAAGTAAACACATATTTGAAACAACATATTCCTCATATTATTCAAAGATCATCCTAATTCATTCATCTAAGATAATTATTAGCTATTGACCCATTTTAGCTTAACCTTAGCCAAATTGATTAGAATTAGTCATTTTAATTCATTTACTAAATCAAGTTAATTAAACTTAAACAATCTAATTCATTTTAGCTCAGTGAAGTTCATTAAGTCATGTTCTACTTAGATTCATTACTAATTCATTATACATATAAGACCTATGTCAACTCAAGCTTACATTAACTTAAACTTAGCCAAATCACCTTAATCATTTAATTCAAAAACTAAGTCAAAGATGGTTAAACTAACTCAATCTAGTTCATTTCAACTCATTCAAGTCTATTTAATCAAGTTGAATTAAGCTTGTTAGCTAAGTTCATTTTATAACCAACTTCTATATTTAATTCAACTATTTATTGAGTCTATAAATCCACTTAATTCATGCTTAATTATATCAATTAACTCACATAAGGCATAAAATATCATATATCTATCTCATGTTAACTTAAAAAGATTCATTTACGCTTAACTACAAATATTTAAAAAGCAAATACAAGTTTTGACTTTGTTTAAGAAAACACAACGGTTGAAAAGAACTAATATTTAAGCATCTATACTTTTCTAATTTGTAAAAAGTCAAAACATAAAAGTTGTATATCTCTTTTTAAGATTTCCAACTCAACTTGAATTACTTCAATCGGAGGTCAGATAAAAAATTTATGGACAATTTACTAATGAGCTGTGAAATAGAGAAATGTACTTGACTAGATACATCGCCGTGCTCGGGGCCGTGTGGGCACTAAAAAGTGACCAGAAAGGAGTTTTTCAAGGTTCTATGACCTGCACGGCCACATACACGCCCGTATACAAGGTGGGGCAAAGGTTGAAAAAGTGATCCGACAGCTTATTTCGATCATCACAAGCTCGTGCATGCCCGAGCACCAGGTAGGGCTGATCTGGGAAAGTTTTTTGACAGCAATCCACGCATTTTCCATGTTTCCTTTACGCAATATATCAACATCAATTTATCAATTACAAAAAGTAAACAACAAAGATAACAAAGAATCTCCTTTAGGAACACATGCACTCTTGAGTTCTCTTTGCACTTCAAGCTTGTTTTCCTTCTCTACTATTCTTTCCTAGCTTGATTCCTTGTCAGTTCTTATTTTAATGGAGATTTGTGGGCTTGATTTTGAAGATAAAGTGAAAGAAAAAGAAGAAGAAACCAATAGAGAAAAAGAGAAAAAAGGGTAGCAACATAATTGTAAGGAGAGAGAGAGATAAGGATAAAAGGAACATTTTAAAGGATATTTATAAAATAGGGTATTAAGTTTAAAACTTTCTGATAATTATTTTTAGTACTATAAATAATTAGAAAATAATTTGAGAACATATAAATTAGAAATTTATAACTTGTTGCAAAAACACATTTCAATAGCTTAAAAATGAAAATTTTATATTTAATTTGGATTCGAGTTTAAAATTGATATTTTTAAACAAGTATTTGATTTAAAAAATTATAAAGATTTAGTAATATGAAAGTTAACTAAAATTTGAAGGTTTAGAAATTTACTAAACATTTAAAATATTTGTTTGGGAATTTAAGAATTTGATTTAGATATGAGATTCAGAAAAACAATTTTATAGAATAAATTAAATAGATTGATTATCAAATCGATTTAAAAGAAGGAATAATTATAAAGAAAAAGATTATTTAAAATCACCAATCTCCATTTAACTTATTTACTAATTTAATTATCTCGATTCGTCAATTTCTTTTCTATAACTCAATTAAACCATTTCTAATTAATTAGGTGAGAGTTTGGGGTATTTCAACTATGCTCTGATAACTTTGTTTAAATTTGTCCAAAAATCATCAAAGGAGATAATGGCTTTTGTAACAACCGTAATCTAGGTCGCACTCTTTAAGAAAAATAGGTCAAAGAAGATCACGGGCTTGGTAACGACTGTGATCAAGCTTTAAAAGTTGCTTAAAGGAGATAACAATCCTCGTAACGATTATGATCAAAGCTGTTTCATGTTTTAAAAACAAACAGAGAAGATCATAAACCTCTTAACGGCCATGACCAACAAGGAAAACACTCTTTTGAGGAGATAATGGCCTTAAACATGCCCATGATGAATGGAGTATTGGTCCTTTGATATTTGATTCAAGATTTTCGAGGTTTTAAATATTCTAACTCTCTATTAAGTTCTTATTTATTTGTAAAATTATGATAAAACTAACCTATAAACACAACATCAACCATCATCAAGTTCACTTGCACTTATAAGCTGATTTCACATGCATATACACAATAATCCTAACCTACATCATAAATCCATCATTCAAGCTGATAGAACCCTATTATCACTCTAATCGTTCAAGCTCTACTCATTTTTCACTATCAATATCAATACATGCATAAGTTCATCATAAGCTTAAATCTCATTTCTTCAAACACTTAGAGTACATGTGCTTACTTGCATATCTACTTCAATAGATATATAAACATGCCATAATTTATCTAAAACATTAACATCAATCAAAACCATGATTAAACAAAACAAGTAAGAAATTAACTTTACTTACTTTTATGACTACTAGAGTCAACAAACTTCTCTTGCTACTTCTTTAGCTTAAATTCTTGCTTCTACTTCTTCCTTAGGTTAGTTATTTACTTAGGATCTTGTGGAGATATGATTTAGAGAGAAATATGGGCTCGTTTGTATTTTTAGAAGACGGGAAGAAGGAAGAAAGAGAGAGATGACGGTAGGCTTATTTTGGATTGATATTTTTTTATTTCCTTTTTTGACTTTAGGGACAAATTTAGAAGATTATGGAAGATGCTTTGTCTTGGGCTTGGGTTTTGTGTGTATGGGCTTGAATTTATTAGTAAAGATGGGCTTTGGGCTATTGTAAAAAAAATTTGCAGCAAATAGTCTCCTGATTTATCACACATAACATACATAATGTAATTCAATTCTATATATATTACTACCATCACTTAACTTCACCAACACACATATAATTCAATTATAAGATATTCCTATATTAATAATTTATCATATCGCCAAATAAAATTATAATAAATTAATTACAACAATTTAAATCACAAAATCATTAATCAAATATATACATATTTAAATAATTTAATTTAGTAGATTTAATTTAGGTTATTTCAGCAGCATAACAGGGAAGGTCGAGGTGACATAGTGGTGCTATGACCCATTGTGTGGGGCACTATCTGTGGTAGCATTGTGATGGTGTTGTAATTTTGGTGGGGAAAACTTTTTATGTAATTATAAAATATATCCTTGTTCATAATGCATAACTAATTCTAGTATACTAGCTACTAAAATTATATTAATTATGCCTTGTAGAGAAAATGAAAAAATTCTTGGAGTAATCATTTCCTAATCAATATTTAAGTAAATAATAAAAATACTATTTTGGAAATAACTAATATATTATATCTTTATTAATTTAAAGTGAAAGGATCATTAGCTTACCAGTTCACCACTAGCCTAGGAAATTCAAAATTTAAAATCCATCCATTGCTTTGGAAAGTTTCTCATTTTAAAAATTACCTAAATAGGAACTTGTAATCATTTATCCACTTGGAAACAAATCTTTAATTTTGGAGAATAATTTAAAGTGGCAATTTAGATAATTTTCATCAAGCAAAAAATCTCTTGATTTTACTACATAAAGCAAAAATTCTCTTACTAATTTAGGAGTGATATTGTTTCACTTTCACTAATAGTGCAAATCTTACCTAGATGGGGGCTAATTATGCCGCCCATGATTTGCCACCAATTTTTTTTTTTCATTTTTCAGATTGTTAGTATTCATTGATGACTTTCTCTCAAAATAAAAACACTTTCGGTTCCGTTTCCACGTAAAAGATAATAAAAACAAAAAATTTTAAAACACTGTCCAGTTGTAATAAATGTTGCTATTTTACTTTTCTAAGAGTAAAGTTATATGATCGGATCTGTTTGTATGATCTAATTTTCATTTGTATAATCATATCTTATCTGTATTTGATCTACATCTATATTGTATTTGTATTTCATTTATATGATCTGCTTAAAAGCAAATTTTTTTTTTTATTTGTATCTACTTTTTAATAAATATTTTTTTGAAAATGACAAAACTAAATTGCCAAGAGTACCACAAAAAGATGAAACAACCAGAGCCAATATATATGACATGAAGGGGTTATTCCAAATAAGGAAAAATAATTAAATGAGTTAACAAAAAACATGCAAAAACTCGGGTGTCTTCTTTTATCTCTAACTCTATTTTAAATCTAGTTCTACATAAAGGTATCAAAGAAAAAGTTTTATACTCATATGACATTTTCTATAGAGGAATCATTTGAAATGTATTATAATGATTTGAGTAATGGGAAGAAAGGTGTGTATCTATTATATTTAAAAAAAAATGTCTTTTGTTCAAATATATATAATGAATATATAATAGAATGATTAGGTAGTTGATGTTGATATAAATATATGATTAACAATGGTAGAAAAAGGACCGTGATGTATTATCTACTCAATGGTAAAAATTAAAGTTTTTTCAGTTGTTTCATCAGCGTGCACACAACACATAGGCGTTTTTAAACAGAATGCTTGTTAAAAAATAGATATAGATGAAAAATAGAATTTTTTACTCATAAATAAATTAAATAGACCAAATACAAATCAAATATAGCTAAAATGTAGATAGATGAAAAACGTATCATAATATTCCCATCTTCACGTCTCATTGAAGGAAAGTAATAAAGTTTGTGTTTGGAAAAAAAAAAAAGAGTATTAAATTTTGTGACTTTCCATAAATAATTATCTTATGGTAAATTATCATACTTACAAGAAATCATGCTTATGCAATAGAAGTAAAAATTTATCCTCCTGATAAGATCATATTTTATACAATTTTTAACAAATGACTAGTGATTAATTTGTGTTGAATTTCATAAAAATTGCTACAATTGGTACTCGAATTGTTTAGGTTTATGTTTCAGGTCCAAAGTTAACAAAGGAAAGCATAACAAGGCAATTTGAATTGAAATTGAAGAATCTCAGGGGATACGTAGGCTATTCTGGATTATACGCCACTGGCGTATAGCCGGCTTAGAGAATGATCAGCATATTAAAACTTCAACACTGCCTTTACACTGCTGGCATTCAACCCAACCTTGACCTGGAACATATTCAAGAATTCAAAGCCAGCAAATCTAATCCTATACGCCCCCAGCCTTAAGGCGTTGTAGGCTGAAGATCAGAAACTAAAGATCAATCACTGGCTCAACACTGCTAGTGTAGAGGAATTCGAGACCAGCTTCTACAATTTGATCCAACGCCGGCTTTTGGAGAATCAACGCAGGCATTGAGACGACTTAGAGCGTCCGCAGAATTGAATTTTTGAAGGTTGTCACTTGCACAGCCAGCCTTTGATTAAATTTGGCCAGCGTTTGAAGTTTCATTTGTACGCCCCGCTGCTAGCGTTGAAGCAGCGTAGGTCATCCACAGAATACAAACTGTTAACGCCGAAGCCAAAGCTGCTATTGTACAAGGGTTTTAGCAATGTCCACTGCTTGTAAGCCGCCGGCGTAGGAATTGTAACTACAAAAATTAAATGAAACACCTAAATGTTTTTCTTATATATTCTAAGGATTTCTTGTTAGAGAGACATTCGAAAACCATTAGAAAAGAAAGAAAAAGAGAGTTTCACAAATGTTTGACGTTGTTTTTCCTTTAGGGCACTAAACCCTAATGTTTTAGCAACTTAAAGACTATTAGGGTTTAGTTACAATCAAGCAGTACCTACATTTGTGGGATTATGGATATGGAGACTCCCGTTTATGAAATAAACCATTTTAAGGTGTTTTCAATCTTTGTTTTATCATTTTTACTACTTAATTGTATATTGAGATGTTGTTTTTCATGATCACTATGAATATGTATGAATGGATTTGATGAAATGATATATGAATCATATCGATATTGAAATTGATTAATTGGGAATTTAGTTATTTTTACTTGAAATCTATTTAATTTACGCTTGATCGACATAAGTTAGATGGATAGGGTTAGAGATACCCAAGAGGGATTAAATGATCCACACAAGTAAAACTTAGGTTTTTGAATAAGATTGTCATAGGGATATGCAAGCCTGCGATGAAACTTAAGATTTCACTGATCTTTATGCGGTTAGGATTGCAAATTTAGGTCACTTGGCAGTGCTTATTTTGTAGTTTTAACTAGAATAGTAATTTTTGTGAGAGCAAATTGCTATTAAACTGTTAATCATAGATAAATTACCTTGGTAAGATAGTTCATGCTATGAAAGATTTTGCTACTCTGAGAGGTGAGCAATTCTTAGTGAATTTGATTAAATCCCAAGTAATCAATTTTATTTATCAATTTAAATCATGGATCATTTCAAATGAGAATATAAATGCATTATTCATATATTATCTGCATCTCTTAAACCCATATATCTCGTTGTTGTTGCTAGAACATATGGTTTTAGTTATTCACAATCATTTGTAATCAATTTTAGTTAAATTATCATAGAAAATCTAAACTTTCAATTGCTTATATTAAGGTAAAATTCAATTTCTAGTAATTAGCTATTAGCTCCATGTGAATATGACCTGAACTTTCCAGAAATATTACATTGCCCCAGGTGATTTTGCTGACCGGTTAAGTATTATACCTTTGTTTGAAATTGAAAATTATTAGATTATAATAGGTGTATATTTACTGCAATTTCACCTCCCAAATACTAGTCGTGACAATTAGCTTTTCCCCATTTCAGCTGCATGTTTTGACACATGACATCATACTAGAGAAAAAAATTGATCCAACACTTGGTTTTTACTTGATGATGATGATGATGATGATGATGATGGTGAATAAATAAAAAGCAGAAAAGTATTTAAAAAATATCTATCATAAAAAATCTCTCAACTCTTTAGGAAAAAATAGGAGTTAACTTTTAAAGTATAAAGGTGCTATGTTTTTTTTTTTAATTTTTTCCGTTATTCATAATAATTAAACATTACAAATGTCAAATATAAATACAATAAATTAATTAGATTTGGATCATTAGTTGCTTTTAGAATATGAAGTAATAAGTCAATAGCCTTGTAGCCTTATGAGATCTCTAGTGGTCTCTCATGTGAGAGTTCCTAAGTTTGAATCTCACTTCTTCGTTATAATTAACAAAATAAAAAAAAAAAAAAAATACAGCAATAGGTAAATATGATTGGGTAGTGGTGCTAACTAATCAACCATTATGGAAATGTGAATTTGGAATGCTTAAAAATTTCCATTTTTAAAAAAGTAAATCGTTATTTCCATTTCCATTGGCATTTTTATGTTTGTTAACCATTATGTGCAATAACAGGCTTATAGAAATTGTTGCACGATAAATAACATAAGAGATGTTAGTTTAGAATTTATCATACGATATATAATATAAAAAAGACGGCCCATATATGTATATAAATATATACTAGTCTATGATGCACCTACATTGCATGTGCGGAAAAAAAAAGAGTAAGTTAAAAGAGATGCGTATATAGAAAAAAAAAAGTGGGAATGATTAAAAAAGGGTCTTTAATCTAGAGTAAGGAAAGAGAGAAAGAGTAGAGAGAGAGGAGCAACGGTCATAAGATAAAAAGAAATAAAATAAGATTAATATTTTTTAACATCACAATCCATTATTCGCTTAATAAGTATACAAGATATAGATAAAATATTGGTTTAAGGATAGAATATTTACGGTTTCGTTGATGGGACCGTGCAGTGAAGCATCTAACTGTTAAAATAAATATAGTGGTTGAAATATTAATTATTTTAGTGATTTAATTATTGTTAAGTATGATGTAAGCCATTGCATAATGATAGAACTAATATCTTTAAAATTAATGATGGAACCATATGCTTGGAGAATCAATTAGACTGTTACGAGCATAGCAAAGAAATAGGCGATTGTTGCCTTCGTTCTCTTACCAAGACTTATTGCTAAAATTTATTAATCGCATAAACTATTGAAATTAACTTGAATTATATGTTATAACCATTACACCAAAAGTAAAAAAAAAAAAATATATATATTATTGAAATTATTTTCCGCAAAACTAACAAACCTTTAAAAAATAGTTATATTATCACTATAACTACACGGCCAACTGGCCATGGGGGATTGATGTTAGACTGGATATTAGTTGTATTACTATATTGCACTTGTATTTTATAATTCAATTTTTCCAAATATATTCATAGCCAACTTATTCTGTGAAATAAGTATTCAAAGTACGAATTATCTGTGTTTTTATACCATTTAAGTCAATAATAAAATATTTATCTTCACATTTTCAATTATATCTTTAAAGGGTATTTTCAATAATGTTTCAATCTATAAAAAATTATAATATCTAGTCCCGTTTTAGTTGCCTTAAAGTTCCCATTGATGAATGGTTATAATGTTTAATTCTGCATTATCCATATCCATTCTTATATCAATCCTAACAATTTGTATTTGTCTGCACCATTTTAATATATGATTTTACAAAAATTGTATGATCCCATACTTGTTTTTTTCTTGAGACCGGTCCCATATGATTGTTGAACAATTTAGATGTTCAGATTATACCGAACCATTATCAAGACCTTAAAATTTTTTATATCAATTTCTTATAATTAATTTAATAATAGGAGGTTGGACAATCCAGTGTCAGAATATAGAAGTTCCTATGGTTTTGAATGATATTTTCATTAACATCATCTATAAAGATTAAAATATATAATTGTATACATTTCATATCTATTTTGTAATCAATTCTACTATATATTATTACACCTTATCAATAAAACTTAATTTGACTCCACACTCATCTATGTCAACATGATAATTTTTCATTACATTTATTTTATATACTCTACTTATTATTATTAACTAAATAAATTTATAAACCATTAAGCTTATAGTGAGAATTCATCTCCACCTCTTAATTTATAGTTTTACTTGATATGTGTTTCTAGCGTCGAAAATTCGTGAATCAATTCCTTTTTAACACTATTTTTTTAATCATTTTAGCACAACTTGAATGATAGTACCTTTGTTTTTATGTTCATCATGATAAAATCGTCGCAATCGGTCTTTACTTTATTTGTTGATGTTATTTAGATAATACGATTGTTCATGTGCATTACAATTTTTCTTTTTAATTTGAAAAAGCAATTTATTTTTATGTCTTCCTGAGAGTTACGTGTATTTCGCAAGTAAAGCATTCAAATATGTTGATTTCTTCATGCTTTTTATTTGATTAATATAGACTAATGTACCTTGGTAGATAAGTACTTGAATTGTTTTTATTATTTTGAGGTTAAAAATCATTTCTTTGACATTTAGGTTCATGTTAATTATTTTTTTTTTCATTGATTAAAGTAAAATTTGATTTTAGATGTGTTCAAGTGTCATACATACATATATATATGTGTGTGTGTGTGTATACTTTTACATGGGTAAATTATATCATAAGGTATAATGTTTGAGGGTAAATTTATTTAAAGTATCAACGTTTTAAGTAGTTAAAAGAATAATTAAAATTTTACAAAATGAGTAAAATAAGATATTCGTTGAAAAAATTGAGAAAAATTAATTAAAAAACTACATAAATTTTGATACTTTAAATAAACTTTGTGAGCCAATGACCTTGTGGTTTAGTGACATCTTCTTGGTCTTTCATATGAGAGGCCTTAAGTTCGATCCCTTCCTTTCTTATTGTAATGACCAAAAAACTAAAAATGAATTTTATGAAACATTGATACATACATACATACATATATATATAGGTATATTATACTAAAATAAACGAACATTTGAGGATAAATTCATTCAAGGTATTGATGTTTTAAAAGTAAGTCAAACGAGTATTAAAAAAATATCGTCCCAAATTTAATTTCATTTAAGAAATGTTCAAATCTTATTTAATTTACTTTATAAAATTTTGATTCTTTCTTTTAATCACTTAATATGTTGATACTTTAAATGAACTTACCCTAAAATTTTGATATCTTTTGCTGTAATTTACTTATATATATTTCCTTCATTTTATCTATAATGTATATCTTTTACTTGAGTTATTGAGTTTTGGAATTTATTTATAGAATTCTGTTTAACTTCTGCATTCATAGTGCAAGTGTGCAGCTCCTAGTATATGTTGAGGAAAAAGGTCTCCATTAAAGATACATGGTAGTTATTCCCAATACTCTCTCCCAAACTTATAGATCTTGAAAATTACAATAGAGGCTAGATAAATAAAACATTTCAAAAAGTTCTTAGTCCAAAAAAGTGTCAAAAACACTTTGAAAGTGCTTTAAGTTTTCTTTGATATTCTTTGTAGACAAGTATGTCATCAAAGTACATTAGACAAACTTTCCTATGTATACCTTCATCATATGTTTCTTTAATCTTGCAAAGGTAATAGATGCATTAGATATACTAAAGGATAGGGTCGACCACTCAAAAAGGCCATGTTCTATTTTAAAGATAGTTTTTGCTTATCTCTCCTCCATCTCATCTAGTGGTATCCGTAAGGTCTACTCTACAAAGATAGCAACATGTGACTTGTTATGGATTTCGCATAACTAGGGAATAGGATGATGCTAGTTAAGCTCCATTGTCTATACTTATTCTCATGATCAAATCCTTTTAGGCATTAAAAAAATAGTTATAGTTAAAGAAAAATGGAATCTCACACATACCCTCTATAACAACTCATCTAATCACGTTTAAAATTGCTTCACCTCTATGAGATTTTCCCTATATGCTGGTTTCTTTAGTAACATGGCTCTTGGCGCTAGATTTATTTAGTATTCTATACCATCTGTCCTTGAGATGTGTTTGTTGGTGAAGCTATAAGGGGTAGCAATTGACCATTTTACAAAGTTTACTGGTAATAGATGTATGGTACTCATGGGTATCAGATTATAAGATAGCTCATCTAAATAGTTTTATACGAAAGAAAAGGTAATTTCATACTCTTGGTTACTTGAATCTTTCCTTTATATCTCAACCACCTAACCTTGTGTTTGGTTGGACAAGATGAAATCATCATTTTGCTCCTATTACTTATGGGATCTGTAAAAAATATTGTATAACCAATGTTCGTCCCATGTAGTATTAAATGGATTACAAATTTCTACCTTTTCTTTCATCAAAGTAATTATTGTTCATTAAGAAATACATCTTTCACCTTAGAGTCATCCTAGTCATAAAACAAAAATAATATTAAACGAAGTATTATTCCTTTCTAACTCTGCTTCATTTCAATAAACCAAATTAAAAGTCTATAAGATTAGAGATGGCCAAGTAGAAGCACGTGTAATTTCTTTAGCACTCAATGGGCTAGGGTAGCCCCATTTCGCCTTACCAACCTCGAGGAAACTCCGAATACCAGTTCCAAATTCCAAACTCGAGGAATGTTATGGTAAAACTTCGTTTGAAACAATGTGGTAGAAAGTAACGTGCAACTTGATGGACACAATCAGCTGTGGATTTTTACACCCACCATTTTTATATTATATAGGAATGAAGATGCTCTTGGCTCGACATCCTTTATTCTAATGGAACCTGTTGGGTTCTAATGGAACTAGTACATGATGTAGTAGATTTGCACAACGACCTCCATTTTTTATCACTCGATAAAGTTATTATTAAGTTCAACTAATAACTCTCCTTCATTTGATCAGTATTCTAATTCATTCTCTATGTTAAGTTGTGTCAGGTTCTTTTGGTCCTTTTTATCTTTAATCTCTTGACTACTAAGTTTGATATTAACTTAACTTTTTTATTAGGACATTAAAAAACTACTTATACAAACCCTTAACATTGAAGCACTGGATCTCTTGTGCACTCTTTGTTTGGTTTCTTAGTCTCTTGGAGTGGTGTTCTTAACATTACTAGGCTCTTCTTTCTCTAAGGTATGAAGCTCTTTAGTCTTTAGCTTTTAAGGTTTAAAGTTGTCAGATTCTATGAAAAGCATGTAATATCAATCTATGTTTTGGCCTTTATCCTTTGATATTCAATTTTAAGGGTCAATTGAATGATACTATATGAAATAAAGAGGTGCTATAGGTCAATTACATCAATTATGTATCTATATAAGCCATTTGAGAATTTGATCCCTCTAGTTATCTAAGTCTGTACCTCTAGTCATCTAACTTTACAAAGAATTTCAATAATAATTAGAAGTATATCTTTTAGATATCTATTTCTTCACTAAGATCTAAGTTCCAACTTCATCATATATCTCTCTATCTTTGATGCTTAACATTTTTCCCATCACAAGTTTACATGATTAGTAAGCTTTAGGGAGCCTAAATGTACCTTTATTTTAGTTCATTATACTTATAGTATTTAAGTTTCTTCTAACCATAATCCAGGTATTGCTCCTTGATTTCTTTCTTGCCTAAGAAATTCAACCAAGCCATTTATTCTAAAATTAGGTCATTTATGAGTTAATGTGTATGCCTTTAATCAATATGGATTTTAGAAATCAAACATTGGTATATTTGTAACTTAATGCTGAAAAGAATTACCATGGGGAATTGCTTCTCATGGTGAATATCCAAAGCTAATCTCTCAACAATCAATGATTGTGTACATTGTGTTTTATGCTTCTTTGGGATTTCGCATTAAAAACACAAAGAGAACCTAAAATCTCTAATACTAGATAATGTGTGAAAAAGTGGAAGTAGCTATAAAGCAGTTTCTTTTTGGATTTAAATATAGCTAATTATATTAGTAAAATTGAGATTGTTTAAAAAATAAAATAAAACTAGAAGTTTTAATAACAAATCTTGCAAACTCGATAAGTTAGTGGAAGCTTCTAATCATAGTAACTTTATGATCTATATAATTCTTCATATAGATCATTTAAATGGCTCGAAAAGCTGTTCAAATGAGATGATTGATTATGGTTGACATTGAAGTAATTCATTCAAATGGAGTTTTGACCAACATGGGTGAAGCAGAGGTTTGCACTTTGACTTAGCATATAATCCACTTTATTCAATTGGCATTTTGCACCATTCAAATGAAGTGGCATTAAGAACTTCTAGCTTGCTTCAGTTTTAATTCATTTAAATAAGCATTTGTTGCCATTGGAATGGAATAAGGTTTCCAACCTTTTCAACTTCTTTGTTTGACTTTATTTAAATGACATTAGGTTATCCTTTAAATGAAGTTCCTCTAGAACACCTTGGACTTTCCTTTGTCGCCATTCTCATGTCTTCTTCTTTTTTTTTTCCCACCAACTTCAGGCTTAATCCACATTAGGGCCGTAAAGTTGGGTCAATACAATGCTGAGTTTAAGTTCGACTCAAAATTTCAAAGCTTAGAGTTAGCTCGAGTTTGACTGAGCTTAAGATTTCAAACTCAAGTTCAACTTGAAGCAATACGATATAATCTTGAACTTAACTTGATTAAACTCGTTTAGATTCAATTGATTAAATAATGTTTTTAATAATATCAACACCCAAATTCAATTAGAATTTGATTAACATTAATACTCGACTTGGGTTCGATAAAGTTCAATTAGGCTCACAAGTTAATTGAACTAAACATATGAAGCTTGACTTGGCTCATAAATTACTCAAATAGTTGGTGCTTGAGCTTGACTCGACTGTTCTTGAATTAAACTTGAGTAATTAAGTCGCGTTCGAGTAGCTTGTGAACCAAATTTATTCATTCGCACCTATAATCTAAACCTATCTTGAATTTTAGAAACCACATAATCTTAAGCAAGCATCATGGAAATCACTGTGAAAGCTAATCCTTGATGCCCATCACTGGTGCTTCTAGCTATCAACTTTCAAATGCAAGAGAGCGATAACTCCACTATCAATTCATCTTTGCACTCTTTCCACTTTGTGTAATGCATATAAACCATTTTTATGGTAAAAATTACGTCAATCATTCTTATAGAGCTTGTAAAATACACCGGTATCCTACTTTTTTCAATATGCATACAATACCCTATAAAAAGTATCAATGTCAACATTATTTTCAGTGGGTATGCATTGTAGTATGAAAAAGTTAGGTATTGATATTGATTTTCTTAAAGGGTCATTTATTATATTTTGAAAAACCAAGTGTCCATTGTTTTATAATAGTGTATGTTAAATAACACTAAGAGGTATCAATATTTTGGGTAAGTTTATATAAAGTATCAATATTTTGAGTAGTTAAAACAATGAAATAACATTTTGTAAAGCAGTCGAACGAGGTATTAACACGTTATAAAGTTCATTTTAAGTTATCAATGCTTGGATAATTGTTTTTTAGGATTTTCATTAATTTTTTTAAACGAATACTTGATTGACTCATTTTGCAAAACCAATTCATCTTTTTCATCCTTCAAAGTATTATTATCTTAAATAACTTACCTTCACACATTGATACCTTATTATATAATTTATCCTATGAGTATGACTTCTATGGGTTGACATGCACCAATCTTAATTTAAAATATCATTTGCACTCAACTATACTGAAAGGAGCCAATGGTACATACATGTGAGATGATTTGAAGTCATATCACTTAATTAATAACAGGGTTAATATCACGAATGGTACTTGAATTTCGATAAAATATGCAATCAGAAACTTAAACTTTAAAATTGATCAATTTAATACTCAAACTTTGAATTGATCAATTTAATACTTGAAAGAATTTTTTGTAAACGCTAATAGTACCTCTGTTTGGTTATTTCAGGTACTAAGATGATCAATTTCAAAGTTTTTTTAGGTACTAGATTGATCGATTTCAAAGTTTAGTAACTAAATTAATCAATTTCAAGTTCAAGTTCAAGTACCTAATTGTATATTTTTCCAAAGTTCAGTTACTATTTGTGCATTATCCCTTAATGATATTGATCTATGTCACAACATGTTTATGCCAACATGTCTAACTAAGGGAAAATTTAAGATAATATGATATCTTGCAAACTTTCACGTATTTTAGGGAAAATGTCAAATTAGTACCAAAACTTTACACAAAAATTCAATTTAGTACCTAAATTTTGAAGTGATTAATTTAATACTCAATTAAACTTTTTTTCGTTATTTTTTATTACTTCACTAATAGCTGGAAGGGGCGATATATTAATACTAGAAGATGTTCGGAGAAATAGAGAAAATTCAATGATATTTTGCCTCTTCAACATCATCAAACATAGCAAATATTGTTAAGGAAATAATAAAAATAATCATAAAAAGATTAATTGAGTATTAAATTAACCATTTTAAGATTTAGGTACTACATTGATTTTTTATATAAACTTCATAAAACATATTGGACATTTACTTGTATTTTTATTATCATATCAAATATATTTCATTTAATTTTTCGGAATGATTCATAAGAAAAACTAGAAAAACGTTATCGAATTGTGAGCTACAATCTCTATACAATTTCGAAGGCACTGAGAAAAACTAGAATATGTTTCCAAATAAAATTTCCCATTTGTGCGTATATAAAGATTGCAAACTAGAGAATGAGGTTGCTGATGGTATTATAAAATAGTGACATTATTTTTGCCAGGATATGCTGGATTGGAACTCTTTTTTTTTTTTTTTTTTTGTTGTAATGAAAAGGGAAAAAAAAAGCCTGAAGATTGAGGTTCTTATCAGCAGCACACAAAACTATTATATTAAACAAAAAGGTTAAACGCAATTTGGTACCCTAAACCACTAAGTTAGGAAATTTGCAATTTTCTCTTTGAAACCCTTAAAAACTATTTTTCTCTCCAAGGTTTCATATATGTATGTTAGTATGAGTAAGCATAGATGTCAAATTAGTAATTCTATTAACATTATAAACACATGTATCTATAAAATTATGTAGAACTAGCCGATCGTAAGTTCATAAAACTGTATATCTAAATTTATAAATTTATAATAAATATGTATATACTTATTCGATTTTATATCCATTTTGATTAGAAAAAATCTAATAAAATCATGATTTACATTTGTGATAACCATACAAATAGTCTGATTCTGAGGGTGAATAACTTTAAAGATCTATAGTTTTTTTTTTTTTCGTTTTTTACCAAAACTTATAAGAGTTTAAATGGAAACCACATATTTTAACAATTAAGAGTGTAGTTGTATAGACTATGTAATTAAGAAAATTGCCAAAAGAATGTAGAACTTTACGATCACATTAGCAGTAATATTATCCAGCCTATTATCTGATTGTTAAAATTATTACAAAAATTAACATAATATAAAGATTAATCATTAGATTTAGGTTGGACGAGTCATCAACGAAACCATAGAAAAATCTAAAAATGTGATATAAGTCGATATCATATGCCACTAATTTTAATTGATCTTAATAAATGCTTACTATGCCTATTTCTTATGTGTTTTTCTCATTAGATGATCAAGGCCACAAAATCTTCCTTTGATGTTGTAGAGGGTCATTTTGGTAATTGGGCTTTAAACCCAGTTTAATGCCACGGGCTGGTCTTATGAGCTAGTGGCATGGTTTAAAAGACCGAGTCCAATAGGAGATGTCGTAGAGAGATTTTGCTTGATAGACTCGGAACAATGATCATTGGATCGGTTTATCCCACTCTAGGCTGTCACATCCGTACAGTCCCGCCGTAATTATCAAAGGTCTATGATCAACCCATGGTCCATAAACATCTGATAATTACTAGGCTCTCTAAATGATACCACACTTAAAAGATATTTACAGAAATGAAAATTTAGTTTTTGGTACTTACGGGTATTATTCCAGGCATTTTCTTTAATTGCTTATGGATTTCCTGCAAAAGAAGCTGTAGGGTGGTGAGCATAATTCCACGTGCTCAGTAAGTGGATATAAAAAGGGTAATTATAAACATTATAAGACAAATCACAATCATTGTTATTAGAGTGAATTATGCAGTCAATCGGGATGCCATCCGCGTAATGTTGACCGGTTCATTACGAGATTAGAGAAATTAACCCCACTCTAATCTGGGTTTCGAGGAGTTAACACAAATTCATTTTCCATAAAACCGGGAATGTGCAATGGGTCTCCTGTCCTCCCAAAAACCGTTCGGGACTATCCCTCGGATAGCTTGTAACCTTTACTGCGACCTCCTCTCTTGTCACTTAGTTCAATAAAGGTTAAAAGAAGAAATCCATTCTCACCGGACGGTCGGTTTTGTGGATGCAAGGATGCGAAATGTGTTATGCTATGCATGATCGGTTATTATTTTCACTATATTCTTAATAATACATTCTTCGGTGATCAACAAGTATCCCACACCAAAACAATAGAAAAGTAAACATCCAGTATCAAACAACATCAATCAACCACACACGTTTTATAGCTAATTTACAAGCACAAACAATTATAATGTAAATAATATCCCTTTTCACAATTACCATATAAATGAACCACTTACCAAAATGGGCTTTGTGTATGGAATAGATTGATGTGGATTTTACCTATAAGAATGGTTTTGATAAAAAAAATGAATTAGTATTATGATGCTAAATTTTGTTTTAGTTGTGGTATGATTATAAGGTTTGTTTAAGGAATGAAATAACTTCATTAAAGGATGGTAAGTTAGTAAAAGAATTAATGAGCTTACTTGGTTTAGAAAAGTTATTCTAATTTATATGGTATATGATTTATAGTTTATAATCTCAAGGTTATTGGTTGCTAAGCTTTAAATTTTTACTATTACATATATTTAGTAATTCCTTTATTGAGGTATGTATGTCATTATAGGAACTAGTATATATAAAGTAAAGTATAAAGGTGGTTAGGAATGATTTAGTAAAATTCTCATAATTTCTTTATTTACTAACTATAATTTAATATTCCCTAGCTATAGTTGATATTTACTAGCTATAATTAATAAATTAGTGCATATATTCAAATAATTGTGACAAAATTTGTAAGTATCAAAAATGTTAGTATAAATATCTTGGAGTAATAATATAATATTTTTTTATTTTTAGGAATCGTTTTAGGTATTTATTTTAAAAGTTCGGATTGCACTATTTCTTGTATAATCGTAATGAAAATCATGTAATTTTTAAAAATATCAAAACTTCACGAAAAATTCTGAAAATTTTATATGTTGCAACTAATATTATATTGTACTTACTGTAAAAGTTTGGAGCCGAACGAACAAGTTTTGATGTAGCAATTATTTCTCGACGGAGATCAGCGGGGGTTCGCCGGCGCCACCACTTAGCGGCGGAATTGCTCCTCCTAGAGTTGTCGGACGGCTTGAGGGAAATTTTAGGATTCTAACTGTGAAGTTTGGTGGTTTTCTAATTTCGGGTGTGAGTTTGGTGAATTTTGGAACTTCTGGGCGGTATTTATAGCGGATTTTGGGATTTTCTAAAATCGGTAAAAATTACCAGATGTCAAAAATTTTTCATGCAAAAATTACCACGTAATCCATATTTTACACGTCCATTCTGTAAGCTACAGTAATTTTTGACATTTGTTTGATATTTTCTCCGAATTTTGACACCTAATTTAAGTACATGCATAATTATTTTGTTTTTATTTAAATATAAAAAAATTTGTCATCTGTTCCCACGAATTTTCCTAATTTTTCTGATTTTTTCAGAGTCTTGATTGATGTTTATGTCTCCATTTGGTAATTTGTTTGGTTAATTTGTTACTTTTTGAGTAAATTGTTGCTTTTTAGGAATTTTCCTTCAATTTTTCCAAAGTTTAGAGTTCTTATGGTTTCAGAATGATTATGACATTTTTAGGAGCTGAACAATTCTTGTTTCCTATTTTTTGGAGTTTTATAGGGGTTTTTAGAGATATTTAGGTTAATTTGAGGGTATTTTAGTCTTTTTACTACTTTAATTTTGGTTTTATTAGACAAATTCAGCCAACTTTTACACTATTCATTGATTTGACTATATCTAATTTTACCTTAATTTACTTTTCATTCTTACTTTTACTTAATTACAATTTACTATTTCATGATTTACTATTCATTTCACTATTTACTATTAACCTTAATTATTCACTATCTACCTTTGTTATTATTTATATAGTCAAGGAATTTATTTTCATTTGGATTCTAAATTCTTATATTTCTATATAATTTCTTTTGATTTCTTTTAGAAGGATCATATTCTTAATATTATTACTATTACATATATATTCTATTTTATTTTAGTTCATATGAACATCCTTATATTACTTTAGGTTAAATTTAGTATAAAAAATCGGGGCATTAATAGGCTTTGTTCGGTTTTCTCGTGTGTAAAAAGTAGACTTTAAAAATATCTTCCTGGATTAATTTAGGTTTTATTTGATTAAAATAAGGCTTATGTGGACTAAAATAAGCCTTTCATTGTTTTTATATTGAAAATGGGCTTTTTTTTATATAATGAAAGTCATCAAGCCCATTTCTACTATGGCCCACTATTATAAGAAAAGACTGCGTCAATATCAGCTGTTGGATCATTATAAAGTGATTCAATGATTACCAGCAATACTTGATCTCAACCATTCATCTGGAAGTCATCGAACGACTACCATCAGCCTCTAACATCTATAAAGAAGAGGTATCTCCTCTTGTTTAGAGGATTCAAGGCATTGCTAGGATTGAGAGCAACGTGGAAACTCTGCTAAAACATCTTCAAGAAATATTAAAGCACCTATTTTACAAAGAATAAGTCAAGAACGATCCTCCCACGTCTCTCTCTACGACATCCCACACATGTCATTAATTCAAGACTTCTTTCAGGTCATCACCACATCTATCACATGTGATCGGTTAGCTACAATAACCCCACTACACAGATATAACCAACAAATTTATGTATGTTTAAGATTTTCTTGATAGTAGATTATAATTTCCTTTACACTAAAAGAAATGGCATGGCATCTGATTTACCCAAAAAATCAAGGTTTTATTTGTACTATTAGTAAGGCTGACAAGGATAAAAGATGGCGAAAAGGAAATTTTCACGATTAACAAATAGATATAAAGATCCTTTTTACTACTTGCATGATTATGCCAAAGGGAGAATATAAAATGGAAAAATTGAAAAAAAAGAAAGATTTCTTGTAGAGAATTCAATAAATTAAAATATGGATACACAGCAATATTCTTTCTATGTTTAGTCCATTTATACATAGTGTATTTATTTTTAAATGGAGCATACAAATTTCTAATATATATATTTATATTTTCAAATACTTTTTTCTATCCTTGTATGATCATTTTTCCCTTAATAAAAGTATAAAAACATAAATTATATTGAGTGTAGGAAAAGTTCTATCGTCCCATAATGTTTTCTAATGGGACCAGTCACTTGGTTTATTTAACGATTTAGATTTATATCCAACAACAATGATATTTAATACATTATTAACTATATTTATTTTAATGATTAAATGATTGTCTAGACAGTCTAGTGGATCTTATAACTTTCCGAGTATATGTTTTCAAAAATTACATAACAAATTGAGCAATTTCTTTCTTTCTTTCTTTCCTTTTTTTTTTTCCCAAATAGATTTTATATAGATTTTTTACCAAAATTAAAATGGGCAAGCAGGGGTGTGACATTATGTCTTTGAAGATTTGAGCATCTAAACACTAAATATGAAAAAATAGAAGAGAATTACGCATACATTGATTTGAAATAGAAAAAATAAATATATTTAAAATTTATCTTTAATTCACATTGTGCCCACAATACAGTATCGGATGTCACATGTGTGTTCATAGGCATGGAAATAAGTATAACTTTGTAGAACATACCTAAACCATTTATTCTTTCATCCTCTATTTTTTTTTTTTGGCTAACAAATTTAACGTAATACAACTTGAGGGAGGGAAAAATTGAATATTTGAATCTAGTCCATCTTGATAGAAGACCAACTTAAACCCCAATTTATTGTTTAAAATTACAAAGTCATTGATATAATATTGTAAATTATGTAATATATATAATTAGTATTAGTTATACTATTGTCTAATTAGTTGGATCATAGACAGATTGCTTAGGTTTTATTTAAAAATATAAAAAGGTGCAATAAATATATATATATATATTATATAGAGTAATTTAAAACATAATAGGATAGATATCTAAGTAGTAAAAGGTTTAGTTTTGTAACAAAGAGGTTTATAGGTTCAAATCACATAGTTATCATTTTATTTTTTTAAGATGTATTTATTCTTTAAATGACGTTTTCCTTTTTCTTTTTACTTTACATTTTTGTTACAATAATTAACAATAGTAAATTCATTCATTATAAAACTATATTTAACTAAATAAGTTATCATCAATTGTTATTTTTATTGTTAGTATACCATAAATAATAATTATTTTATTACCCATATTATAAATGTTTCCTTCTATTATTAGTATATATCATCAATTATATGACTTGATTTAGTAATTTTTTTTATAATTACTGCTAAGATGTAAAATTATTAAATGATTGATTATTGACTAACTTATATTCAAGATGTTTTTTAGTATTTTTAAACAAACATGTACGATTATTATGAAAAAACAATTATAGATTACCGATATCCATGTAAATTTGCTCTTTTTTTCTACATGCAGTTCTTTATTGAAATATGTTTTTCTATTCTATTTATGTCGAAAAGCAAAATTATATGAGTTTTTAAGTACTTTTTAAAATTAATTAATAGATAAATATAAATTAATAGTTATACTATAGTGAAAAGGTAAAAATAAATAAATAAACATTCAACACATATAAAATACAGTGAATCCGACCCAACTCCTAATTATTTGATTCTATGTCTGTGCCTGAGTTGGATCAATGGGCCTTTTTGGATTGTTAGTTTTTTATCAGTATTGGTTTAGTATAGGTTCAATATCGATATCGATTCAGTATTGGTTCAGTTTGGTCTGTTTATGAGTAAAACTCTCAGTTTTTCATCGGCATCATATTAGTATCGGTTCAATACAGTTTAGTATATGATTGACACCAAACGATGCTAAAACGATACCAAATCGATGAACTAAAAAGACTCTTAGTTGACCATTTCAATACTCTTGGTAACAAATCCGATGTTCATCTCAAAAATCAAATGATACACGGACTAACCTCGCCACGTGACAATAATACTCTTGGTAACAAATCCGATGTTCATCTCAAAAATCAAATGATACACGGACTAACCTCGCCACGTGACAATAGAGATTCCATTCGGAGAACCTACAAGTACTATAAATACCAGCATCCATCATTCTTTATCTCACCGCCTAAATAAGCTTCTCCTCATTATTATAGCTAGTCGTAAGTGTTCTGCCTTCTCATTGAATTCTTAAATATGTCTTTATCCAAGGGATGTGTGCTTGGGCTTTGTGATTTGTTTGGGCATTTATGTTTTACTTTTTACTTTTGATAATTTTCATTAAATATTAATTTAATTCTTTCATTATGAGAGACCTAAAACATCTTTATAGATGTCGCATACATGGGGTATTATTTTCTTAAAAATCAATGGATGCATGCAAAATTTGTTGATAATGTTCTAGCTAAATTAGTTGTTCCTATGTCAATGGTCCTATAGTCCAATAATATTATTATTGATCTCTGAATTATGTTGAAATTCTCTTTCCTTATTGTAACGATCAGAAAAAAATTAGATATATTCCAATTGATATGCTCCAAATTTTATTATCCTAAATTTTCCAAAGAAATGTGCCTAAATAATTTGCAAAACATGAATGGATAATAAAAATACAGCAAAAATTTGTCATTTATTGTATGTGAAATCCACTTACACTTTTCTGAATTTAATGATCCATGGCAGCAAAAGTTTTTATGGCTCTGTTAATGAGAGCGTTCCGCTCTTCATGAATGCCATGATCCATGGCGGCTAAACCTATTTTGCTGGGCGAAAATCTACGTTTTGTTGGCAGCAATTATCAACACTTAAGCTTTTTATCTGACCGTTGAGATGGTCCCAAAAATCAATGCAATCAAAAGTCCAATTGTCACATCATGGGCAAAAAAGATATACTGTTTTAAATAATTAGATTTGTTTACTTTTAACTGTCTAGTTTTTCCTTTTTTTTTTTTTATCAATCTATATAATCGATATGCACATAAGATATAAATATCATTAAAATTTCAATATATAAAATGAATAATAATTATTGAATTGTCTATTTTATTACTATATTTGCCAAATTTTATTAATATTTACATGTTACGTATTTATGTATATGAGTATGATATTTGTGCAATTTTGATTTGGGGCTTGCATGTAGTTTTTCCTTTTTCGTTTGTTTTCTTCCGAGCATAAAATTTATATGTTAAGAATCTTGAATTTCCTTCCCCAATCATATTAGTACTTTCTATATGAAAGAGCCAATGATGCCTTTCTGTTAGCACAAATTTGGATCACTTGTTAGACCATTGCTCCATTGATTTGTTTTACCCAATATTATTCAAGCCAAAACAAATAAGAGGGTTCCATAAAGTCATCTAGAAACCATCTTTAAATCCCTTTAGTCATGATTTAGAGAAATCTTCCTATAGTTTCTTTTATTTTTTTACGTAGATGGATTGACTGGTTAAGACTCTATTTAGTTTGTTGATGTACCGATGATACATTGTTGTTTCGATTTTAATTGTTTGTTAAGAAGCAGGTATAGATAGAAAAAAAAATATTTTTACTCATAAACAGATTAAATACATATAAGATACAAATATAAATGAAAATCAGACAATCTAAATAGTCCTTAAATAGAAAAACTGACAGACCTGACTAATCTCGGAAGCTTCAACTTGAATGTAACCTTGATTTATTTTTTCTTAATGGTGAGATAATAGTCATTCTATAGAAAGAAAGATTCTAAGCAATACCAAATGCATCATCGGCGGTTTGGTTGAGCTTAATGACTTCTTTTAGTTTATTTCTAAGCTCCACAATCAAATGCATATACTTGCCAATACCTAATTTTGGTGAAATAAATTAGATGATATTTTATATAAACCATGACCATATGCTTCTTATTTTTCAAGCCAGGTGAGCATAATGGAAGGTGGCAATGATACTATTGGGTCAAATCTGGATCTCACTCTTAGATTGGGCTTGGCTCATGATGATGTGAATATAGCAGACCCTCCACCATTTAGTGATGTCATTCCAGTGTTATCTGCTAACCCAGATCTAGAGCCATTTACTGGTTTTGACGTTATGCCATATATGTACCATCTTCCAGTGCCATCTGCGGTCTTAATTCCAGAGCCACTTTCTAGCCTCGACCCTATACCGTTTGTAGACCCGGCTTGGGAACCATTTGCTAACTCTAACCATATGCTATTTGCGGGCCCTACCCCAGAACCATTTCCTGACCCAAACCCTGTGCCAGTTGCGACCCTCGCTCTAAAACCATTCGATGACCCTAAACCTATGCCATTTGCAGCCTTTAACCTTGTATCATTTACGGACCTTGCTCCAATGCCTTTTGTTGACCGCATTCCGGTGCCATTTGTTGACCCGGATTCAGTGCCTTCTACTCAACAACCGGGTGCGGATATCATTGCTCCAACAAACCAGGTATTATTAACCATTTCTCCTTAAAATAATGCCATCATATTATTTTATACTCATAGCTTCGATTTCTTAGAAAAAAATTCAATGAAATATTGTTTTGTGGTATAGTGACATCAGAACCGGCCTCTTGGTCTAAGTTTGAGTCTCTATTCCCATAATAATGACAAAAGAAAAAAGGTTAATATCACAAATAGCAACTAAACTTTGAAATTGATTAATTTAATACCTAAAACAATTTTTTGATACTAAAGCACCTTTATCAATTTTTAGGTACTGAATTAATTAATTTCAAAATTTAGGTACTAATTACATATTTTGATAAAGTTCAACACCATTTGTGACATTATCCCAATAAAAAAAAATAAAAAAGGAAATCCTCCTATCACAAATTGCATAAACTAAATAAAAAGATTGATAAAAATAAAAATCTAGCATTTGTTTTTCTAATTCCTTAATTTTTATGATTTTGTTCGGAATGCACCGATTGCTTCGGACCAGGTGACTGTCGGCCAACCTAAAGACGAGCCAGGTCCTCTAGCTAATGAAGATCTCTATGCTTTTGATAATCCTGCTTCACGTAGGAGATCTTCGAGAGGCCAAGGCCAAACTCCAGTATACAATGATCCCTCAAGGCGTTGCTTGAACCCTCGTTGCATGACTAATGATACTCCGATTTGGCGCAGGGGCCCACAGGGTCCTAAGGTATTTTTCAATTCTCTCTTTTTTTTTTTTTTTTCATAGTTATATACACGCTGCTAAAATCTGGAAATGATAAAGATCAAAGTTAATAAGTAAAATCAGGTTGAGCCGAAAGTTATATCGCGGTTGAAGCACCTGTTCACCAAGGGGGATCGGGTTCAATTGGATTGAATCGGACATATTAGCTTGGATTTGATTAAGCCATTAAAAAGAAAATATTTTATTTGCATTTTTTATTTTTTTTTATATTGATTTTGCAGACACTTTGCAACGCCTGTGGGATCAAGTATGGGAGGGTCCGGGACAGGAAGAGGGCAAGGGCTGTGCCTGAGAAATGATGTTGAAGTCAATATACATAATATCTTTTTATATGCGAGGACAAAGCTTCCTAGAAAAAGGATTTTTATAATAAATTGGGCATATAAGACTCTTAGAAGTTGAAACATTGAACTAAATTGTATTTTTATATGTGCTTAAATTTTAATTCTCAAAAATGGATTGATGTATGGATTCTTCAATCACAAATCAATCATAAAATATGTTAATTTTCGTATTGGGCTTACCAGTATGAGAATTATTATTCTTATGAATCCAATTTTTTTATATGTCATGTATGGTGATTTTGGTGAGTCATTTCTCTCTCTCCTTTAGAGTGAATTATTTTGAAGATGTATAACTTTTATGAGTTTAAATGGAAAATCCCCATTTTTAACATTGCAGAGGATGATTTTATGAGCTACCTAATCAAGTGCTGCAAATATCCATGAAATGGATCCTTTAGCCCATTATCACACTATTGAGATCATGATAAATATTAATCTAATAAAAATCTTAGAAATGCCATCACAATAAAAACTCTAAAAAAAAAAGCCTTAATGTAAAAAATGGTACCTGAACTTTCATAAAAAGTTCAATCAGGCACCTGAAGTTTGATTTTGCACAATTTAGTAATTGAACTTTTGTAAATAAATCAATTAAGTATCTAAAATTTGATCTTGAATAATTTGATACCCGAAACAAGTTTTTGTATCTATTTTTCTAACACGATTGTACTTACTTTATGTAGAAAAAATATATGCAAAAATTTGCTTCAGACACTAAATTATTTAAAATCAAACTTCAGGTAGAAAAAATATGCGTGAAAACTTGTTCAGATACCAAATTGTACAAAACTAAACTTCAATTACCTAATCAAACTTTTTTGAAATTTTAGGTATCATTTTTGACATTATCTCAAAGAAAAAAATGATTTATACAACCTATTTATATCGACCTAAGTAGTGTAAATGCTCGATAAGTCGGTTTGTTTATCTGCCTCTATGATTAGATGATCTAGCCTTTCGGGCGACAAAATCTCTCGATAATGTAACAATTTAAATATGTCTAAAATTTCTTTCCTTTGTATACATATTATATAAGATTTGAAATGACTTGACATATTAGATTATTTCCTTTTACACCCAAAGAAATAGTATGACCATTGGAACTACCATAAGATCAAGGTTTTGTTTGCACTTTTGTAAGAATGAAAATATAATAACTAATAATAAATCTAGGTATGTTTGCAATATTTTTCCTCAAATTAATAATGTGCCAACTATACTATGTGATGAGTCACACATGTATTCCTAGATATGGAAGTAAATCAAATTTTTTATATTAGGCTTTGGGCCTAAATGATCATTCCTTAATTTTATAAATCCCTATTTATTTGTTTGAAATTGCAAAATCATTGATGTTTTATTATGACTTTATATTATGTATCTTATGTTATTCTATGGTCCTATGATAGGGCTTTTAATCTATCATTTGATCGTTAATATATGTAAAATATTTATTTTATCACATTCTATATTCATTTTGAGGATCAAATGATGGACTAGATGGTTTTGCAAAAGAATCATATATATTAGTTTAAGGCAGATTCCATTTGAAGAACTAATAGGCTCTAAAAGTACTAATTTTCATCCCTCTTTCTCTTGCCTTCCTAGTTGACTTCTCATTAAATGAGATGCTCGCTAACAGAATTAGGATAGATATATGGCCATAGGAGTTTTCAATTTTATTTAGAGTAAACATTTAGTCCCGTTTGTTTTGAGGAAAAGTATTTGCTAATGAAAATAGTCTTTCTTTGAAAATGTTTTTCGAAAAAGTAACATAGTTTCAAATGTTTGACTAATTTTATGAAAATACTTTTCCTTTGATTAGTTTCAAGGTAACTCATATATTTTAACTATAAAAAATGAAAAAATTGCATATATTATAATGAGAAAAAAATCTACTTAAAATAATATTTAAAAACTTAATAATAAATATTTTTAGATAGTAACAATTGATGGATGAACCCGTAAATTGATGGAAAAAAGACTTATACATTTATATGTCATAAGTTGTTTTCCAAAAAACAAGTTATAAAAAGTTTATATTTTCGAAAAAGGGAAAATATTTTTCATTAATTGTTTTTTTTTAAATAAATCATGAAAAAAATAAAGATGTTTTCATTAAAACAAATTGAGCCTTAGTGTTTAATGCTCAACTATAATTATTTGAGTCTTTAATCTCCCTTTCTTTATGTAAACCCTCCATATTTATAAATTTTTATTAAAATAGGACTTTAGTCACTTCATTAGTTTTTCTACCTATTCGAGTGTCTTTCCAATTGGTCTGCTTAATCAAATAAATATGATATTATTAAATATACATATTTACGCGATAACTAGAAATAGTATCAATTTATTTAATTATTACATAAGATAATAAAAAAAAAAGAAAAAAGGTTTGCAAAAATTGTGCAAACCTTAGCCACTTGGTCAACCACCTCAATGCTAATCATAAATTGATACATGTAAGAAATGGATAGAAAATTCAAATGAGTCGACCAAAGTTCAATTTTTCTTAGTGGTATTATAGGTACTCAAATTTAAGGAAAAAAAAAGATTAATAAATAAAATAAAAGTCACCACAATTTATTTTCATCACGTTATAAGCCAGAAATAGAAGTTAAGAGTGTAAAAAAAAAATGATGATGATCTTATTTTAAGGAAAAATGGTTGATTAGTATCTGGTTTGTTGGAGCAATGGCATTTCACCCCAATTGCTCAACAGAAGGCATTGGATATAGGTCAACAAATGGCGGATGGGTCTGCAAAGGGCATATGGGGTCAGGGATCCGTGATTGCCGTAGGTTAGGGTTAGCAACTGGCTTTGAAATGGGGTCCATGAATGATGTGCGCCAAACTTAATTTAAAAGATCATTTGCACTCAGCTATACAGAAAGGAACCAAGGCTACATACATGTGAGATGATTGAAGACATATCACTTAATTAGTGACTGGATTAGTATTATGAATGGTATTTGAATATTGAAAAGATATGCAATTAGAAACTTGAATTTTGAAATTGATCAATTTAATACTCAAACTTTGAATGAATCAATTTAATACCTGAAAGAATTTTTCGTGCGTGCAACAGTACATCTGTCCAGTTATTTCAGATAGTAAAATGATCAAATTCAAATTTTTTCAGGTATTAAATTGATCAATTTTAAAGTTCAGTGACTAAATTAATCAATTTCAAGTTCAAATACCCAATTGTATATGTTTCCAAAATTCGGTTATCATTTGTGGCATTATCCCTTAATGATATTGATCTATGTCACAAATGTATATGTCAACATGTCCAGCTAAGGGAAAATTTAAGATAATATGATATCTTGAAAGTTTCATGTATTTTAGGGAAAATGTCAAATTGAACCGAAACTTTCTATAAAATTCAATTTAGTACTTAAACTTTGAAGTGATCAATTTAATACTCAATTTGGTTACTTTTTATTACTTCACTAATGCTTGGAAGGGATCATATATTAATATTAGATGACGTTAGGAGAAATAGAGAAAATTCAATGATATTTTGCCTCTTCAACATCATCACATAGCAAATATTGTCAAGAAAATAATAAAAATGATTATAAAAAGATTAATCAAGTATTAAGTTCATATTTTAAGATTCAAGTATTAAATTAATTTTTTATATAAACTTCATAAACATATTTGACATGTACCTGTATTGTTTTATCATATCAAATATATTTCATTTAATTTTTAGGAATGATTCATAAGAAAAACTAGAAAACGTTATCGAATTGTGAGCTACAATCTCTATACAATTTTGAAGGCACTAGGAAATACTAGAAATGTTTCCAAATATAATGTTTCTCATTTGTACATATATAAAGATAGAAACTAGAGAATGAGTTTGCTGATGGTATTACAAAATATTGACATTATTTTTGCCAGAATATGCTGGATTGAAACTCCTTTTTTTTTTTTTTTTTTTTGTAATGAAAAGAGGAAAAAAAAGTTTGGAGATTGAGGTTCTTATCAGCACACAAAAATATTATATTAAACAAAAAGGTTAAACGCAATTTGGTATCCTTTACCATTAAGTTATGAAATTTGCAATTTTCTCTTTTAAACCCTTAAAAACTTTTTTCTCTCCAAGGTTTCATATATGTATGTTAGTATAGGTAAGCATAGATGTTAAATTAGTAATTCTATTAACATTATGAACACATATACTATAAAATTATGTAGAAGTAGAACTAGCCGACCGCAAGTTCATAAAACTGTATATTTAAACTTATAAATTTATAATATATATGTATATATATTGTTGTTCGATTTATATCCATTTTGATTAGAAAAAATCTAATAAAATCAGGATTACATTTGTGATAACTATACAAATAACTCTGATTCTGAGGATGAATAACTTTAAAGATCTATAGTTTTTTTCTTTTTTTTCGTTTTTTATCAAAACTTATAAGAGTTTAAATGGAAACAAACATATTTTAACAACTAAGAGTGTAGTTGTATGGACTATGAATTAAGAAAATTGCCAAAAGAATGTGGAACTTTACGATCACATTAGCAGTAGAATTATCCAGCCTATTATTGATTGTTAAAATTATTACAAAAATTAACATAATATAAAAATTAATCATTAGATATAGGTTGGATGAGTCATCAATGAAACCATATAAAAATATGGAAATGTGATATAAGCCGATATCATATGCCACTAATTTTAATTGATCTTAAAAAATGCTCACTATGCCTATTTCTTATGTGTTTTCTCATTAGATGATCAACGCCACAAAATCTTCCTTTGATGTTGTAGAGGGTCATCGGTAATTGGACTTTAAACCCAATTTAATGCCACAGACCAGTCTTTTGAGCTAGTCACAGGGTTTAAAAGATCAAGTCCAATAAGGGATGTCGTAGAGAGATTTGACTTGGTAAACTCAGAACAAGGATCATATCGATTTATCTCTCTCTGGTTGTTCGGTTTTCTCGTGTGCGAAAAGTAGACTCTAAAAATATCTTCCTGGGTTAATTTAGGTTTTATTTATTAAAATAAGGCATATGTGGACTAAAATAAGCCTTCGTCATTTTTATATTGAAGATGAGCTTCTTTTGTATAATAAAAGTCATCAAGCCCATTTCTAGCCTAGTCCACTATAAGAAAATGAGTCTTCAATATGAGCTGTTGGATCATAATAAATGATCTAATGGTTACCAACACACTTGATTTCAACATTCATCTAGAAGTCATCGAGCGACCACCATCAGCCTCTAACATTTATAAATAAGAAGTTTCTCCTCTTGTTTAGAGGATTCATTGCATTGCTAGATGAGAGCAACGTAGAAACTCTACTAAAACATCTTCAAGAAAGATTAAAGCACCTATTCTACAAATAACAAGTCAAGAACGTTCGAATTTATTTGATTTGATCTTTTGTCACACACACACATTTGAGAAATCGGGTTTGCTTGTTTCTCCTCCACGCCTCTCTCTGCGACATTTACACATGTCATCAATTTAGGACTTCTTTCAGATTGACGTCCATCACACGTGATCGATTAGCTATAGTAATCCCACCATACATATATAACTAACAAATTTATGTATGTTCAAGATTTTCTTGATAGTAGATTATAATTTCCTTTTACACTAAAAGAAATGGCATGGCATTGATTTAACAAAAAAATCAAGGTTTTATTTGTACTATTTGCAAGGCTAAGAAGGATAAAAGATGGCGAAAAGGAAATTTACACGATTAATAGATAGATATAACGATCCTTTTTACTACTTGCATGATTATGGCAAAGGGAGAATATAAAATTGAAAAATTGAAAATGAAAAAAAGATATATTGTAGAGAATTTAGTAAATTAAAATATGGATACACAACAATATTCTTTCTTTGTTCAGTCCATTTATACATAGTGTATTTATTTTTTAAATGGAGCATACAAATTTCTAATATATATATATATATATTTATATTTTTAAATACTTTTTTCTATCCTTATATGATTATTTTTCCCTTAATAAAAGTATAAAACATAAATTATATTGAGTGTAGGAAAAGTTCTATCGTCCCGTAATGTTCTCTAATGGGACTAGTCACTTAGCTTATTTAACGATTTAGATTTATATCCAACAATAATGATATTTAATATATCATTAACTATATTTGTTTTAATGAATAAATGATTGTCCAGACAATCTAGTGGATCATATAACTTTCCAAGTATATGTTTTCAAAAATTACATAACAAATTGAGCGATTTCTTTCTTTCTTTCTTTCCTTTTTTTTTCCCAAATAGATTTTATATAGATTTTTTACCAAAATTAAAATGGGCAAGCAGGGGTGTGACAATATGTCTTTGAAGATTTGAGCATCTAAACACTCAATATGAAAAAACAGAAGATAATTATGCATACATTGATTTGAAATTTACAATTTATCTTTAATTCACATTGTGCCCACAATACAGTGCCTGATGTCACACGTGTGTTCATAGATATGGAAATAAGTATAACTTTGTAGAACATACCTAAACCGTTTATTCTTTCATTTTTCAAACTCTATTTTTTTTTTTTTTTTCCCAACAAATTTAACATAATACAACTTGAGGAGGGAAAAATTGAACATTTGAATCTAGTCCATCTTGATAGAAGACCAACTTAAACCCCATTTTATTTGTTTAAAATTACGAAGTCATTGATATAATATTTTAAATTATGTAATATATATAATTAGCATTAGTTATACTATTGTCTAATTAGTTGGATCATGGACGGATTGCTTAGGTTTTATTAAAAAATATAAAAAGTGCAATATATATATATTTTAGAGAGTAATTTAAAACATAATAGGATAGATATCTAAGTAGTGAAAGGTTTAGTTTTGTAACAAAGAGGTTTATAGGTTCAAATCACATAGTTATCATTTTGTTTTTTTAAGATGTATTTATTCTTTAAATGATATTTTCTTTTTTCTTTTTTCTTTACTTTTTTGTCACAATAACTGACAATAGTAAATTCATTCATTATGAAACTATATTTAACTAAACAAGTTATCATCGATTGTTATTTTTATTGTTAGTATACTATAAATAATAATTATTTTATTACCCATATTATAAATGTTTCCTTCTATCACATCAATTATTAGTAAATATCATCAATTATATGACTTGGTTTAGTAATTTTTTTTTGTAATTACTGCTATGATGTAAAATTATTAAATGATTGATTATTGACTAACTTACATTCAAGATGTTTTTTAGTATTTTTAAACAAACATGTACGATTATTATGAAAAAACAATTATAGATTATTGATATCCATGTAAATTTGCTCTTTTTTTCTACATGCAGTTTTTATTGAAATATGTTTTTCTATTCTATTTATGTTGAAAAGAAAAATTATATAAGTTTTTAAGTACTTTTTAAAATTAATTAATAGATAAATATAAATTAATAGTTATACTATAGTGAAAAGGTAAAAATAAATAAATAAACATTCCACACATATAAGATATAGTGAATCCGACCCAACCCCTAATTATTTGATTCTATGTCTGTGCCTGAGTTGGATCATTGGGCCTTTTTGGATTGTCAGTTTTTTATCAGTATTGGTTTGGTATAGGTTCAACTAGGGGTGTGCAAAAAAACCGAATGTTTAGGATAACCGAACCGAAACCGAGAAAACAATCCGAAAAAAACGGTTAACCGATCCATTGGTTTCGGTTTAGGATTAGCATTTTTAATTTTTTCGGTTTTCGGTTTCGGTTTCGGTTTTTCTATTCTAGAAACCGATGGATTCGGTTAACCGATCCGTAATTATAAATATATATAATTTATAATATATCAATATAATTATTTTTTTTAGTGTTATCAATATGAATTATGTTAAAATGAATTATTCAAATAAGAAGAAACAAATACATATATGTTTAAAAATTAGAATGGTAGTGTTTGATTGAGATTTTGTATTAAGCTCAATTAATCAAAGTTGATAAGAACACATGAGTAAAAGGCTATTATGATGATTATCTTGATGGCACCGATATATATTAACAACTATTTTACATGTCTTACATTCTTAATTTATAGTTTTTAATATAATTATACAAAAAATACTCTAATTTTTTTTTACGAATATATTAAAAAATATGGTTAACTGCAAAATTTGCATAACCATTATGTCAAACGGTTAAAAACCGAAAACCGAAAAAATTAACCGAAAAAAACGGTTAACCGTTAAGGCAGTTAACCGTTCATAATGGATCGGTTTAGGATCAAGATATTGAAAATCCGATTATTACGGTTATGATCAAAAAATAGGGCCACGGACCGGTTAACCGAACCGTGAACACCCTTAGGTTCAACATCGATATCGGTTCAGTATTGGTTCAATTTGGTCTGTTTATAAGTAAAACTGTCAGTTTTTCATCGGCATGATATTACTATCGGTTCAATATCAGTTTAGTATCTGTTTGACACCGAATGATGCTAAAACTTTAACAAAAGAACGAACTAAAAAGATCCTTAGTTCATCATTTCAATACTCATTGTAACAACTCCGATACTCATCTCAAAAATCAAACGATAAATAAACTAACCTTGCCACATGACAATAGACATTCCATTCTGAGAATCTACAAGTAGGGCTAGGCAAAAAACGTACTAAACAGAGAAACCGAGCCGAAACCGGAAAACCAATCTGAAAAATATGGTTAACCGGTCCATCGGTTTCAGTTTAGGTTTATGGTTTTAAAATTTTTCGGTTATCGGTTTCGATTTCAGTTTGTATCCGTGAAAAACTGACGGTTAACGGTTAACCGATTTCTATAAATATATATTATTATATATAATAATTTTAAAAAAATATATAAATAAGATAGTTTCAAAAACCTTAGAATTATACTTCACTTTTTGGTTTCTGTCTCTTGTACCTCACGGCCCTCGCCTATGTCTTCCTCCCACTCATACTCTAGTTACTCTTCACCTCACTCAGTCACTTTCCCTAGCTCCTTTGTAGCATCTGTTATCTTCAAGTTGTCACTCTCGCCTCTGTCATCTCCAGTTCGTTGTCACCACTTGCTGCTCCTTCAGGTCATCATTTTAGATTCTTCTTGTTTATAATTATCTCTTCCGTTTGTTATTTATTGTTGCTTTATGTACAGTTCACCTTTTTTTTTTTTAACGACATAAGCTCACATTATAACTAGTTATTATTCATGTTACTTTTTATCTTATTTATTTATTTATTTTTTGGTTATTTGAACAAGAAAAAATGCCATGCAAGCATCTCTAAATTGTGTTTTTCATGCTTAGAGATCTACATGCTTAACGAAATAACTATATGATTAAGCAAACAAAAGATAATAACAAGGAGTATTATTTGTCTTTTTACTGTCATCTAATTTATTTGTTATTGTATCCATATAATATTTATTATAATTAATTTTAATGATTAATTTTTTATTTTTATGCATCACAAAGCGGAAAATGTTCCAAGTGGAATTTTTTATTGTTTTTAACTCCATTAATTACATTCAACTGAATTAGAAACAAAGTCAAATGCAAAACCAAAGTAAGAGAAAGAAGATCAAATGTGGTGAATCATTGTTGTTTGATCTATTTTGGTCGACACTATAAATGCCAATCTGCTGCACATAATTTTGAATTGGTTGTGAAAGATGGTTTGTGTGAAATAAATGACTCTATTATGAGAATTAGACATGCAGTGAAGTATGTAAAATCTTCTCATTCTAGAAACCAAAAGTTAAGAATTGTGTAGAAAAGGAGAAAATTGATAGTAAGAGTCATTTATGCTTAGATGTGGAGACTAGTGGAACTCAACATACTTAATGTTGGAGGCAGCCTTGAAATTTGAAAAGGCTTTTGATTTGTTAGAGCTCACTGATAGCAAGTATTCTATGGAACTTGCTATGAAGAAAGGCACTCCAACTTTGAGGATTGGAATATGCTAGGTCATTGCTGCATTTTCTCAAGATTTTTATGACACTACCTTAAGCTTTTCCGGTATACTTCATCTCACTAGTAATGAATATATGAAGAAGATTTATTGTCTTAGCATGATGATATCTGATATGATTGAAAAAGGAAAATATCCTAGTGAAAGCTATGGCTATCAGAATGAAGAAGATATGACAAATATTGGCAAATATTGATAATATCAATGTTTTATTGTTTGTTGCATTGGTTCTTGATGCAAATTGAGATATGTTGACTATATGTTGGTGAATTTATGATGTAAATGTTGCAAGCAAATTAAAAGAAAATGAGAGTTGTTTTGGGATCTTTGTTTGAATCATACAATGATTCCAAATTTACATCTAGTATCCAAACAAGTGGAGAGTAACAAGAAGTGGACTCACCTATGGCGTTGATGAATATCAAGATTTTGGCCAATATCTAATGATAAGTACTTGAAACATGGCGGAGATGAAGGAAGTGAGGATTCAAAGAATGAATTGGAAAAATATTTACATGCTAATTGTGAGAAGAAGTACCTTCTTTTGATATATTGGTTGATGGAAAACAAATGCATCTAAGTACCTAACAATTTCTTTGATAGCAAGAGATTGGCTATTCATGTGTCTACGTTGCTAGCAAATCCACTTTAGCACCGGAGGTCGTGTGCTTGATTCATTCGCATTGCTTACACCTACACTTGTGAAAACTCTAATTTGTGGGCAAAATTGGTTGAGGAATTCAAGTCAACCCATATTTCTCGAGTATATCTTGAAACAATTGGAGTCAGTATCCATAGGTAAATTTATTTTTACTTTCTATATATTTTTGTTCTTTTAATTAATCTTTTACTTATATATTAATGTTCTTTGTTTCTTTTTTTCCACCTTATTTTATTTTACGTAGAAACATCTTGCATTACTAAAGATCATCCTCTTTGCACAATTGATGATTGAGAAAATAGTGTAAGTTAATTTCTCTCTCTCTCTCTATATATATATACATATGTATTTGTAGAAACACATGTTAAATTTGTTTCAGATGGTTTAAAGCGTTAGTTCTTAATTGCAGATCGTGTCATTGTGCCATGGATATGTGGATATATGGAATAAAAAAAGATAAAGATGGATCCTTTAGTAGTTTTATCACATCCTTTGGCGCGATTTCTTTAAATGATTACATTATGTTTGGGACATGTTTGTGATTCGAATAATTGTATTTTAATTATTATGTTATTGTTGTGTTTTACTAGCAATTTGCATGTTTTTTATCAAACACTACTAGAACAATGGAATAATCAATGGCATTAAGAGAATGTTTAAATTTTTTATGGACCCATTCGAAATATAGTTAACCGCAATTTTTAGTTAACCATTATGTTAAATGGTTAAAAACCGAAAATATCAATAGAAAAAATGATTAACCGTTCATAATGACCGGTTTAGGTTTCGCATTTTAAAAAGCCAATTATAATGGTTTGGTTCAAAAAATGGGATCATGGACTGATTAACCAGTCCATGCCACTCCTACCTACAAGTACTATAAATACCAGCATCCATCATTCTTTATCTCACCGCCTAAATAGGCTTCTCCTCATTACTATAGCTAGTCGTAAGTGTTCTTCCTTCTCATTGAATTCTTAAATATGTCTTTATCTAAGGGATGTGTGCTCGAGCTTTGTGACTTGTTTTGGGATTTATGTTTTACTTTTTACTTTTGATAATTTTCATTAAATATTAATTTAATTCTTTCACTATGGGAAACCTAAAACATCTTTATAGATGCCGCATATATGGGGTATTATTTTCTTAAAAATCGATGGATGCATCCAAAATTTGTTGATAATGTTTTAGCTAAATTAACTGTTCCTATGTCAATGGTCCTATAGTCCAACAATATTATTATTGATCTCCCAAACGAGATGAATTATGTTGAAATTTCCTTTCCTCATTGTAACGATAAAAAAAAATAGATATATTCCAATTGATATGCTTCAAATTTTATTATACTAAAATTTCCAAAGAAATGTGCCAAAGTGATTGGTTTTGATCACTTCCCATATTGCTTTTTGGCTTAAAAAACTTATTTATCAATTTTATTTATTTTGGTATTATTCATTAATCATAAGGTGTTTTGATTGTGATTTTTATTATGTACTTTTTACGTCTACAAATTCTCTTTAAGTTTTATATCGATAAGTTAATTTGTTTAGAATTCAGTATTAGGTAGTTACAGATGCCATCATAGACCTATCACTCACATCCGTAGTACCTAAGTAATATGCAAACTATGGATGGATAATAAAAATACAACAAAAATTAGTCATTTATTGTAATTGAAATCCACTTACATTATTCCAAAATTTCATGATCTATGGTAGCTAAATCTTATTGTATTAGAAAGTCTTTACGACTCTGTTAATAAGACCGTTTAGCTCTTCATGAATGCCATGATCAATGGTGGCTAAACCTATTTTGTTGGGGGAAATTCTACGTTTTATTGGTAGCAATTAGCCACACTTAGGTTTTAATTCAATCGTTGAGATGGTTCCAAAAATCATTGCAATCAAAAGTCCAATTGTCACATCATGGGCAAAAAAAGACATGCTGGTTTAAATAATTGAATTTTCTTACTTTTAAGTTTTTCGTTATTAATTTTATTTTATCAATTTATATAATCGATGTACATATAGTGTGTGAATATCAGTAAAATTTTAGTATAGTACGAATAATAATTATTGAAATTGTCTCTATTATTACCATAAATGCCAAATTTTATTAGTATTTACATATTATGTATTTCTACTAACCTGATGATATTTGTGCAATTTTGATTTGAGGCCTGCATGTAGTATTTCCTTTTTCGTTTGTTTCCTCCCTAGCATAAAATTTATATGAAATAACCAAAGTTTAAATTCATACTTAATGCATGTTAAATTTAATTGTTATATGTGTGTATGTGTTAGTGCGAATTGTGGTGTTTGAAATAATTTTATGTGTTATGAAGTAATAACTAGATAATAATCTATGGTAAATATATTTAGGTTGATAGCTTTATTCATGTTAGCAATTATTATGTTAATGCTAATTGTTATTTTAGCGAATAATATATGATGAATTAAGTTTGTTTTAAACCAAAACTTTAGTCCATAAACCTAGCAATTTTTGGCCTTATTAAACTCAAATTAAGCCCAAAATCAAAGCTTAATTAAGGCCTAAAGCCTTTATAAAATTTGCCTCAAAAGTCAATTATTATTGGATAAATATCAAACCTTATGTCTTACATTTTGGACATCCAAAACAGACCTAAAAAGAGAAAAAAATTCGTAACTCTTATAAGGCGATATTTTCTAACACCCAAACCAAGGTTTCTTGCACCCAACACACTAAGAATCTATCCCAACTGTTCATATATACATTAAGGTAAGTTTATATGATGTTTAAGATACTTTCCTTCTCTTTTAATCCATGAAAATTCTGTCAAATATAATATATGTTGGATATATATGTGTATTGTTATATTGTGATGTTGAGATAGCTTATGATTTGTTTTTGGAAGTGTAATGATGGTGTTGAGTTGTAGTATGATGAGAAGTTGGTATTGTTGAGTTGTATTGAAGGGTGAATTCATGTTGAAGTAGTGGATGTGAAGAAAATGAAATTATAGTATTAAGTGTATTTTAATGGTTGAAGAGGAGCTTGTGTGTGTTTGAGGATATAGGGTTCTTATACCATATATTAGGAAGATTATAATATGGTTTAGAAGAGGTTGGAAGAGTAAAATGTAAAAATTTTCGTGTTTAAAAAACAGAGGAAATATGCAACATGAACTGCAGTGTATGCTGCTGTTGTCACGTCCCGAGGGAACCCTAAACGTAAGTCCGCCTATACAATACTAAAACCTAAGAATGACTACCTCAGTCACGTAGAGGCTTCCATATCATGTACAAGACGTACATCACAACCAAGGGAATGCATCGGAGAAGCACAATTTACATTGATAATAATTAAGTAACAAGGTAAGGAGAATACTTATCATAAAACATAAACATGGTAAATTACAATTCTTAGGGGCATATCCTTTATTGTCTTCAAGTCAAAATAAATACACTTCCTAGAATTTTTCCAAAACACTAACATAGCATACCTACATATGAGGAACCTTACAAAGTAACTTCATCCTATGTTCCAATTGCATTCATGAAAGTTTAACATCCTTCCATGACTTCCTTAATGTCATGATCTTCGATTTAATTCACGGGTATACCTGTTTCAGCAAAATCTATGGGGGTATAAGCTTTCAACTAGCTTAGTGAGGTATTCTTTTTCATTCGCACCATGGTTTCAAACAAGTTCATTCAAATTTTCACACATATGCTATGCATACAATGCAACAATCACGTGATTACACAAATATATATAATTATCCAGAAACCATATATAGAACGGATTTACCCCTCCGTATCGAAGGTTAAGGAATCGACGTTGAAGATCTGCGACCTTCTACTACTAGTCCCTAGGTCCTTACCCAAAGCGTTCGGTTGGCTCGGCTACGAACCTAGAGTCGCATTCGTTGGGCGATTTGGATTCTCTTGGAAGGAACATGGCTCGTGACCCACCACGATAACAACCAATCCAACTCTACATGTAGGAGTAGCAGCCTTCCGAAAGAGATGTGGCTCGATGGATGCTATGCGTGAGTATTTTATTTTTCTTAAGCCAAACCTTATTAAAGTTTATTAGGGGACAATCAATCCATTTGGCAAGTAATAAGTAATCATGTAATTAAATAAAACACTTAAACATGCAATTTGAAGTTACGATATTCTTAATTCTCATTTCACACATAAGCATAGAATCACATATATATACATATCCCCCAATTCCCCATACATATCCATTTTTATCTTTTCTTAGTATGCTAATGCCACTACTTTACAAGCACAAGCAAGATAACGAAATTAAGAGGAATAACTCACTCGTTAATTTCGTAATCTTCTTAGTCGTAGAAATCCTAAGAAAGAGTAATCTCGTATCCTTCGTCACCTAGATAAAAGAAATACCCGGGATGAGTATTTCGTAGAAATTCTACTTAAACTTTCTAATTCTATTTCACTATGTTCGTCAAAATCGCATAGAATGAAATTTCAATTTAAATTGGTCATAACTTGCTCATTTTAACTTGGAATTTTGCATATAATATATTGTTTTCTACCTATTCGAAAAGATTTATCCATTTCTAAGGTTATCTTTGTCATATAAGGTTATTTGGATTCCTAAACCATAGGGTACAGATCCAAAATGAATTTTTTTTAGATTTTGCGAAACAATTTTCCAACTCAACTTCATTAAAAAATCCTTTGATAAAAAAAAATATATCTATATATATATATGATTGATAAATCCCTTTAGTATATAAATAAGCTCACTTTATATGCAAAAATTATAATGGTAGTGTCTCAACAATTTATTTCATAAAATAATTCATTTTGAAGTGTTAAAACTTAACTTGACAAAATTTCATTTTCAAGTATTTTGAAGAAACTTTATATTTTTCTAGGTTATTATAGATGAGTATGTTTTTATTTTATTTTCCTCATTCCTTTTTCTAAAACAAGAAATTTTTCCTTTAACTTTGGTCTTTTGTAATTTCTACTTCTAGTGATAAAAGATCAAAGTTATCAAAAGTCTATTAAGTTGTTAATAACCTATTTATAAATTTGCATTTAGAATGGTTTTAGAAAATGAGTCTTTTCTTTTTATATTTCTTGTTTAAAATATAAGTTCTTGTTTTTTAAAACTTGGTTTATTATTTCCTCTACAAGTTTTATTTGAAAAGAATCCTCTTTATTGATAAAATACTTTGTTTTTTATCTTATCATATTTATATTCTTCGAAAATAAGTTCCTCCTTGAAAATCTTATTTTTCCTAAGTGGGTTTATAGCTATATGGGTTGATTTTATCTTAACTTTGAAAATTAGTTTGCTTCTTGGTTTTGTTATGGAGTTGAAAAAGAGTTTAATCTTAAGCTTTTTGTAAAAACTTTGAATACTAACAAATTATTTTACTAAAACTTAGATGACCTTATTATAAAAAGAAAGTATTTATTTCTTATGTTTCATTAGTAAAACTATCTTTGTTATTTGAGAAAACTTGTATTATTTCCGTTTCTATGTTGTTGATAATAACTCCATTAATTAATGACAAGCCACATAGTAGAAAATTTAGTTTTAAGTTCCTTTAATAAAGAGAAATTCTACTTTTAAATTTAGTTGAGACAATATCATTATGTAGATGCAAGTATTATGAGCATGTAAAATAATAAGAATATGAGAAAATACTAGAAACGAATAATAATAAGCTAGATAATAAAAATATCAAGTATTGGGAACCTTAGCTTCATCAAGGCATCCCGGGACTAAGAATAGACTAGTCCCAAAAAGAATAAAGAAAATAAAGAAAATATTATTTTGACTTAATATGGACAAGTCTAAGACTAGAAAGACTAGTCTTAAAAATAACATGAAATAAATAAATTGCAAGGTATGAAATTAAATAAATAACAAGGGCTTATATGTTCTAAAGATTATATATAAATACATAAATATATTTAGTTAGAATGAATAAAAATTAACGTAATAATAATAATGATAATAAAGAATAATAACACATATATAATATCAAGATAATAAAATAGGATTTTCATGTGCAAGAACAAAACATGAACATGTTGTTGTTTTTACTACTCGTGTGAGTTTCAAAATAACACCATAGTCATGTTAAGTTACATGACATGATAAACTAAATGGTTGAAAGAAATTTTACTAAAGTGTTTATGTGGCATGAAGATGGTAGTGAATGTATGATTATGTGGTTATTGAGAAATGATAATTGGATTGTGTATAGAGAGAAATTTTGTAAGTATTTGGTGAAAGAGAGTTTTGGTAGAGGAAAATTTTGTGAAAAGTGTTTGTGTAGAGGATTTGAGAGAGTTTTGGTAGTAGAATGAGTTGTGTGAAAGAATAAAGGAGGAATGAGGTATTTATAGAATTTTAAAGTGAAAATTAGATGTAATTAAATAAATTGAAAAAGAAAATAATTGAGAGTGAAAAGAGAGAGGGGGTTGGACAGCAAGCATGGGAGGAGAGAGAGAGGATTGATTAAAAATTAATTTTGGAAGAAAAGTGTAAGAGAAGTTTAGTAATATGTAGTGTAGAATTTTTATGGAAAAAAAAATTGTAAGAAATAGGTATGTAGGTGTAAGATAGGTAGTAGAAAAAGTAGAGATAAAGGAATAGTAATGAATAGTATGAAAGTATGATGAATAGTAAACTAGACAAATAAGATACTGATAGTGATAAAAATACGCGTATAAATTCTATATTTATAATTTATAGCTACCGAAAAATTCTAAAACTGATATTTTTGAAAACCTTATACTTTTACCAGTCGATTGGTATTAACGGAATATTTTGGCTATTTGGTGTATTAGGGCAGGTTTTTGAAAACTGATCTCGTTCGGATTCTAACGACATTAGAATTTTGCAAGTCTGATATTTTTAAGCTTCTCTATATTATTACGAACTATCATCAACAATTATTTTCATTTCATTGTTTAGGGTTTAAAAGCACGAGATTGCCGAATCTTAAACACTAGGGTTATATGTAAGCTTTATTGACTTTTAGGTTTCTGGTTTGACTTCCGGTTTTGTTGAGTTATTCGTAAGATCATAAAATTTTGGAGTTTTACCCTTATCATATTTTAGTTTGACGTCTATGGTTTATCCTATTTTATTTGTGATTATTTAATAGTTTTCAGTCATCGGGATCGTTTAACTGAGTCTAGGGTTGAGGGTTGACTCAGTTTGACTTTTGGTAAAAATTGAAACTTTTGATTCTAAAAATCACCGAAGGATTTAAGATCTTAGTATTTTGTTATCGAGCGTTATTCGGATATACCGTCTTGATTTGCGTGTTAGGAATCGGATAGATGACTTGATTGACGTACGGATGTTGAATCAATTGATAGTTGAATTTTCTATTTCGTTTTGAAGGTTCTCTTTTTCTTAAGATTAAGAATTCTCGTGTTTGAGCTTATTTAGAATTTGGTTTTAACTTGGGTCGATTTTTGGGGTTTCAGTTTCGGTGTTAGACTTCTTGGATTATTTTTTAAGAATTATGAAAATTTTAGGGGTTTGCAGGCGTACCTGCAGGCTTAAAAAATTTAGCTACTGATCATTTGACCCCGACACTGCTAGCATTGAGGTCTACACAATCGATACATTACCGGCGTAATGATCCAAAATTTTGTACATAATGCATTTTTTTAATGATGGCTGGCGTAGAATCCCTCGACCACCAGCGTTTAGTCTTACACTGCCTGTGTAAATTGCTAGCGTGGGCCTGCATATTTCAATTTTTCTAACCTTTTTCCAACACCTTCCAATACTTGATATATGACTTTTTGATTAAGAATTTGACTTGTACGATGTATATGATATATATATATATATATATATATATGTCATGTGATGACTTTGGATGATTTTAAAGAGATTCAATAACTTCCTAAGTTTTTAAACTAGTGAGTATAAGCATGGCTTAGGATAGTTATATTGATATAGTTTGATTGGTGTGAAACAGAGATAGATAATCAGTCAGAGATTTCCTTTGATTCTTAATCTGATCTAGGTACACAATAATTTCATTGATTATTGCTTAGGATAGACATATTCAAGTTTGACCTTAATTAAAGACAATGAAAACTTTAATGAATTGGTTTGTGGTTGAGTCGTGTCTAGTCCGGGGAACGGCAATTTTATCATGATGCAATGGCACGGTAGTTTAGGCACTTAGTCCAAATCTTTGTCATGATGCAATGACTCAAATCCATGATGCAATGATTCACCATGATGCAATGGTGGTTTCTTTTAATGGCTAAGTGGATAGTTAATGGGGTTAACTGTGTTGGTATACTTTCTACTTAGGCTCAAGAGGAAATAATATGTTTTAGTTCACAGTTATGGGACTGTTGAACTGATTGATATTATAGACCGGGATAAGTGGAGTATATGAAGGAGTGTAACCCTAGATAAAGCTATTACTAATCTTTATCGGTTAGATATAGGAGATATAGGTATCCGGTCTATCTATATCAACCCCTTAAGCAACTGCTGTTACTCAAGACCCCCAGAATTCCCAAGCTTGAATCGGAGTTTGAATACTCTAGTGTTATTTTTACTCACTTAACTAAAGATAATGAAGTTATGGTGAATTGTTGCATTGCATTAAGTTAAATGTGCATGGCATATGTATTTGGTTGCACTATTGTGAAATGGGCCTTTGGTTCATGCTGTTACCTTGCAGGTGATTATGATGATGAGTTCTATAATGACATGGGTTATGGGAATGACTGAGAGACATCTATGGATGATTAGGAGTGTGACCTAGTAGTAGTAGTTTAGGACTTTTTGATGTATTATTGTGAAGTGTCTAGGCTTATTTGTTAAGCCTTAGAATGTGATTTTAATTTAAGTTGTATAGGTAATGTAGGTTGCATGTACGTAAGCTTTATATGGTTGGTGTGATCCTATCCTCAAGTAATGTATATGATGTATGTTTTGTATATATGTGTTGACCCACTACTTATGTAGTGGTAGTATTTCTTAATTCAAATTATGTGAAGGTTATATCTGTTTTAAGCAAGCACTCATTACAAACACTTCTTTTTAGACGACCTTACGTATAATACTTAGGTATTTCCTAATACTTGGGTATTATGCGTGGTCGGGGGATTTGACATGCTTAATCTATGGGTTAAGTGGACCGGGTCCTTACATTATATGTTAAGAATCTAGAATTTCCTTCTTCAACCATATTAGTACTTTCTATATGAAAGAGCCAATGATGCCTTTCTATTAGCGCAAATTTGTATCACTCGTTAGACCATTGCTCCATTGATTTGTTTTACCCAATATTATTCAAGCCTAAACAAATCAGAGGGTTCGATAAAGTTATCTAAAAACCTTTAAATCTCTTTAGTCGTGATTTAGAGAAATCTTCCAATAATTTATTTTTATGTGGATGGACTGACTGGTTAAGACTTTGTTTAGTTTGTTGATGTGGTAATGATACATTGTTGTTTTAGTTTAAATTGTATGTTATATAGATGAAAAAAGAAAATATTTTTACTCATAAACAAATTAAATATAGATAAGATACAAATACAAACGAAAATCAACAATCCAAACTATCCTTAAATAGAAATACTGACAGACCAAATGCTTTATTAGTAGTTTGGTCGACCTTAATAACTTGAATGTAACCTTGATTTATTTTTTCTTAATGGTGAGATAATAGTTTTTCTATAGAAAGAAAGATTCTAAGCAAGACCAAATGCTTTATTAGTGGTTTGGTCGACCTTAATAATTCTTTTAGTTTATTTCTAAGCTCCACAGTCAAATGCATATACTTGCCAATAGCTGATTTTGGTGAAATAAATTAGATAATATTTTATATAAACCATGACCATATGCTTCTTATTTTTCAAGCTAGGTGAGCATAATGGAAGGTGGTAATGATACTATTGGGTCAAATGCGGATCTCACTCTTAGATTGGGATTGGCTCATGATGATGAAAATATAACAGACCCTCCACCATTTAGTAGTGTCATTCCAGTGTTATCTGCTGACCCAGTTCCAAAACCATTTACTGGTTTTGACGTTATGCCATATATGTACCATCTTCAAATGCCATCTGCTGTCCTAATTCCAAAGCCACTTCTAACCCCGACCTTATACCATTTGTAGACCCAGCTCGAGAACCATTTGCTGACTCTAACCATATGCTATTTGCAGGCCCTACCCCGGAACCATTTCTCGACCAAATCCTGTGCTATCTGCACCCTCGCTCTAAAACCCTTTGATGACCCTAACCCTATGCCATTTGCAGCCCTTAACCTTGTATCATTTACAGACCTTGCTCCAATGCCTTTTGTTGACCCATTCCGGTGCCATTTGTTGACCCGGATTCGGTGTCTTTTACTCAACACTCGGGTGTGGATGTCATTGCTCCAACAAACCAGGTATTATTAACCATTTCTCGTTAAAATAGTGCATCATATTATTTTATACTCATAGCTTCGATTTCTTAGAAAAAAATTTAATGAAATATTGTTTTGTAGTATAGTGACATCAGAACTGGTCTCTTGAACTAACTTTGAGTCTCTATTCCCATAATAATGACAAAAGAAAAACGAGTTTATCTCACAATTAGCAAATGAATTTTGAAATTGATCAATTTAGTACTTAAACTATGAAATTGATTAATTTAATACTTGAAAGAACTTTTTGATGCTAACAGCATCTTCGTCAATTTTTAGGTACTAAATTAATTAATTTCAAAATTTTTCATGTACTATATTGATTAATTTCAAAATTTAGGTATTAATTACATATTTTGGTAAAGTTCAGCATCATTTGTGATATTATCCTAATAAAAAAAATAAAAAAGGAGATCATCATATCACAAATTGCATAAACTAAATAAAAAGATTGATAAAAATAAAAATCTAGCATTTATTTTTTTAATTCCTTAATTTTTATGATTTTGTTCGGAATGCACCGATTGCATCGGACCAGGTAACGGTCGACCAGCCTAAAGACGAGCCAGCTCCTCCAGCTAATGAAGATCTCTATGCTTTTGATAATCCTGCTTCACGTAGGAGATCATCGAGATGCCAAAATCAAACTCCAGCACACAATGATCCCTCAAGGCGTTGCTTGAACCCTTGTTGCATGACTAATGATACTCCGACATGGCGCAGGGACCAACAGGGTCCTAGGCTATTTTTCAAATCTCATTTTTTTTTTTAATAATTATATACACACTACTAAAACCCCGATATGCTAAAGGATCAAAGTTAATGAGTAAAATCGGAATAAGCCGAGAGTTAAATTGCAGTTGAATCACCCATTCACCAAGAGGATCAGATTCAATTGGATTGAATTAGACATATTAGCTCGGGTTTGATTAAGACTGTTAAAAAGAGAATATTTTATTTGCATTTTTAATTTTTTTATATTGATTTTGCAGACACTTTGCAACGCCTGTGGGATCAAGTATCGGAAGGTCCGGGATAGGAAGAGGGCAAGGGCTATGCCTGGAGAAATGATGTTGAAGTCAATATACATAATGCCTATATATGTGAGGACAAAGCTTCCTAAGAAAAGGATTTTTATAATAAATAGGGCATATAAGGCTCTTCGAAGTTAGAAACATTGAACTAAATCGTATTTTCAGATGTGCTAAATTTTAATTCTCAAAAATGGATTGATGTATGGATTGTCAACCACAAATCAATTATAAAATATGTTAATTTTCGCATTGGGCTTACCAATATGAGAATTATTATCCTCATTAATGCAATTTTTTCATATGTCATGTATGGGGATTTTGGTGAGTCACTTCTCTCTTTCTTTAGAGTGAATTATTTTGAAGATGTATAACTTTTATGAGTTTAAATGGAAAATCCCATTTTTAATATCGTAGAGGATGATTTTATGAGCTACATAATCAAGTGCTGCAAATATCCATGAAATGGATCCTTTATTAGCCCATTATCCCACTGTTGAGATCATTATAAATATTAATCTACTAAAAATTTTAGAAATTCCATCACAATAAAAACTTTAAAAGAAAAAAGCGTGAATGTTAAAAATGGTACATGAACTTTCGTAAAAAGTTCAATCAAATACCTAAGTTTGATTTTGCACATTTTAGTAAGTAAACTTTTGTAAATAATTCAATCAAGTACCTAAAGTTTGATCTTGAATAATTTGATACCCGAAACAAGTTTTCATATACATCTTTCCTACCCGATTGTCCTTACTTTACGTAGAAAAAAAATATATGCGAAAATTTGCTTTAGATACTAAATTATTTAAAATCAAACTTCAGGTAGGAAAAAGGTACGCAAAAACTTGCTTTAAGTATCAAATTGTTCAAAACTAAATTTCAACTACCTAATTGAACTTTTTTAAAATTTCAAGTACCAATTTTTATATTATCCAAAAAAAAATGATATAAATATAAAATCTCCCTATAATGTAACAACAAATTAGATATGTTTAAAATTTCTTTCCCTTATATACATATTATATAAGATTTGAAATGACTTGACATATTAGATTATTTCCTTTTACACCCGAAAAAATAGTATGACCCTTGGAACTACCATAAGATCAAGGTTTTGTTTGCACCTTTTGTAAGAGTGAAAATATAATAACTAATAATAAACCTAGGTATGTTTGCAATATTTTTCCTCAAATTAATAACGTGCCAACTGTACTGCGTATGATGTCACACATCAATTCCTAGATATGGAAGCAAATCGATTTTTTCATATTAGGCTTTGGGCCTAAATGATCATTCCTTTATTTTATAAATCCCTATTTATTTGCTTGAAATTGCAAAGTTATTGATATTTTATTGTGACTTTATATTATGTATCCTAAGTTATTCTAGGGTCCTATGGGTAGGGCTTTCAATCTATGACTTAATCATTAATATATGTAAAATATTTATTTATCACATTCTTATCAATTTTGAGAATCAAATGATGGACTAGATCGTTTGACAAAAGAAACATATATATTAGTTTAAGATAGATTCCATTGAAGAACTAATAGACTTTAAAAATACTAATTTCCATCTCCCTTTCTCTCGCCTTCTAAGTTGACTTCTCGTTAGATGAGATGCTCGCTAAAAGAATTAGGATAGATATATAACTTTAGGAGTTTTCCATTTTATTTAGAGTAACCATTTGTATTTAATACTCGACTATATATTCATTTGAATCTTCAATCTCCTTTTCCTTCTATTAAACCCTACATATGTATATATTTTAAAAAAATTTAGACTTTAGTCATATTCATTAGTTTTGCTACCTATCCGAGTGTCTTTCCAATAATTATATTTAATTATTACATAACATAATAAAAATTTTAAGTTAAAAAAAAAAGGAAAAAAGGTTGCACAAAATAGTGCAAACCTTAGCCACTTGACCAACCACCACAATGCCAATCATAAAATTGATACATGTAAAAAATGGATAGAAAATTCAAATGAAATGACCAAAGTTCAATTTTTCTTAGTGTTGGAAATTATTAGGTACTCAAATTAAAGGAAAAAAAGTTTAATAAATAAAATAAAAATCACCATACAATCTACTTTCATCATATTATAAGCCCAGAAATAGAAGTTAAGAGTGTAAAAAAAATGATGATGATCTTATTTTAAGGAAAAATGATTGATTAATACCTGGTTTCTCGGAGCAATGGCATTCACACCCAATTGCTCAATAGAAGGCATTGGATCTAGGTCAACAAATGGCATCGGATGGGTCTGCAAAGGGCATGGGGTTAGGGGTCTGTGATTGCCATAAGGTTAGTGTAACGTCCTAATATGAAGGCATTACAACCCGCCACATATCCTTAACACATATGAACACGCTAAGGCTATAAAACACTAATCCACAATTACTCAAAAATATATCTTTAATACTCACATATAAAGGATACATGTTTTAAAACATCCCATAGGAATATAACTCCTGAATAAACTTGTTGATTTAAACTAAAGCAACCCTAAAACAACTTAAAACATAAACGAAAAATCTCATAACTTAGTTTTAAACTTATGAAACAAGAAAACTCTCATAAAACATATAAAGTTCAATAAGTCTCATAGCAATCCATTTGGTCTAAATATTAGCAGAAATGTTTGGTCTACTATCGTCCTACCCATGATCCACAAGCACTTCAAAACCAGATAGATCATAACAAACCGGATCTTCACCTGTTTTTGAAAAAGATAAAAGAATGAGCGAAATCACTCAGTACGCCAAACCACAAACACAAGTCCATATACACACATCATGCATAATTGTATACAACATATTCTAATTCAGCAAGCACATAATTATTATCTTTTATTTAGCCTGTAAACAATGCAGTTTAGAACTATCGTACACTAGTCCTAAATCTAGAGTTACTTATAACTCCGTAAAAACAAGCAGTATAGAAAATAGATAATATATACATATATGGAGTTGGGTACTCCCCACACACTCGGTGCTATCAATGCATAAACTAAAACTACCGGAATCATCTCTATGCAGAGTCTACTCGGGACACCCCCACACGTAGATCATCAGGTTGATGGCGCTAGTATCACACTCTACGTAATCTCTACTAGCAGCAACCAAGCACAAACAACAAGCAAAATATAATAAAAGGCCAAGTATAATAATATCCATTTTACCATATCTGATCCTACAAGCAGATACAATAAGCAAGGAATGGTCGTATCTATATCAATCTCAAAGAACAGAACCTTAATTCGACAAATATCCTGATCATATAAACAACATAGATTTCAATACATCTCTTTTCGTATTGATATTAATCCAAATATCTTCTAAAACCCTAATCTCCAAAGAAACAAAACCACACCTTTCTCCTTGATCGCAACACATCAATTCTCCAATAGAATCAATACGCTCAACAATTTGACAAAATCCTAGAAGATGATTCAATACCAAATAACCAAAAATCACTATAAAATTATAACTATGATATAATAAAGATTAAGGATTTACCAATTTAACTATAATTAAATCCTTAATTTTTCTTGATCGAAATACAAAAATTCTCTAGAACAACTAATCTCCTTAATAGATTCTCCAAACCCTAGATCTCCATTCAATAACAAACAGACCATAAATCAACAAAAACTTATAACCATAATATCTTAAAGATTAATAATATATCAAATTTACCTAGATTTGATTCGCAATCCTCCTTAAACACCAAATCTCCATAACTCCAAGAAAATCTAAAGTTTTCTCCAATTCTCTTTCAAAACAAATATAAAAACCTTAAGGAAAACTGATAAATCTATGAAATCTTAAAGCAAAGATGGTGATTTGATTACCTGATCTGGACTTCTGATTCCCTTTAGTGGTTATGATCACTTAGAGAAAGAAAATCTAGGTTTAGGATTATGTTGGGTATGGAAAGCAAAGGATGGATATAAAGAAAATCATGCAACCTTTCATCACCTTCGTAAACGTACGTCAACAGTTTTAAAACATACGCTGTCGGCATACATCCAACGCCGACGGTGTAAACTTTAATACTGGTGGTGTATCACTTTGCCATTCTTATCAGTCATTTTCTTCAAGCTTACATTGGCACGAACACACGGTGGTGTAGACCTTAAGGCTGGCGGTCTAAACAACTACGGGAATTTTTATTCCATTTCAACACTGTCGTAACATTGCCTAAGCCATAGACACGTATGCTAGCAATGCTGATTCTTATGCTGGTGGCATAGAAGTTGGTATACAATTTGTCAAATTCCATTTTTAGTCATGTCTCTGCCATGTGATCACAATACATATATTTAGTTTTTTGACCTAAAAACCTTCTTATTTTATATAACTTAACACTTATACCTTTCGTTATACATGATTTACTTATATATTATAGTTAGGGTTAGCAACAGGCTTCGAAATGGATTCCATGAATGGCATAGGGTCAGGCTTAGGGTCTGGAACTAGCTTCAAAATGGGGTCAGCAAATGGTATACATTATCACCATCCTTGTATCAATAGATGCATGGTCATAAAACTTGGAATTGGAATATAAACGATTGTAATGTGTTATATAAACATTTATTTTGGGGAAAATGTTAAATTTGATATTTATATTTAAAGTTATCAACTCAATACATGGCTAATATTAAATGTGTCATCTTAATAGGCATAAGAAAGATAGCAACCATAGAAGTTACTGGCTTAACCATCATGGTGCTAATCAAAGCAATTACTATTATTCACATGGCCTCATACCTTGCCTAAATTTCAATAGTGGCTAAGCCACTACTTTTCATCTTGTTCCTGATAGAAACATATCTTTACCAATCCCACAATTAATGTATTATAGAAAGAGCTTGGTGCCAATACAACATCTTGGCTTCTTCATCTAAATTTTTAATTTAGTTAAATTACAAACTATTAGTTGGTTTAGAGGCTATGTACCCTTGATTAGATTAACAAAAAAGGATAATATCTTAATAGAGATGTGATAATTTTATGTATTTCTTTATATCAAGTCTAATCTTAGTAAATTGAAATACCCCAAATATTTACCTAAGTTAAAAAAAATGAGTTTAGATAGATTAAATAAATCAAATGAATTATAGAAAATATTAGACAAGTTGGCATGATTAGATTAGTAATTAATTAAGTTGAAATTTAGATTAATTCTTAAACCCCTAAACATATTGTTGAAATGTTTAGTAGTTCTTAAACCTTAAACTTTAGCCTAAATTCCTATTCTTAAATCCTTATAAAATTTGAGTTCATCTGATTGTATAAAAAATCAGTTTTAAACCGAACTCAAATTAAATATTAATTTGATCTAAACTAAATTCCTAAATTAAGTTCTTATTTTAAGTTCTTAATTTCTAACCTATTGGTTTTGAAATCATCTTCTAAATATCCCTAGAACTAAAGATATTGATTTAAAAGTTCTAAATCTAATACCCTTATTCTAAAATATCCTAATTTTTAATCCTTATCATTTCCTTTTTTATTTTTCCTTTGCCTGCCTTCTTTTCATTCTTTCTCTTTTCTTCTCTCTTTTCCCATATGTTGTTCTTGTTCTTCTCCTTTTATTTTTCTTTTTCTCTCTCAAATTAACTCTCAAAAATCTCAATTTCAAGAAGAATTAAAAGAGAATCAAGTTAGAAATGGGGATGGGAGGAGGAAATCAAGGTTAAAGTAGCTTCAACAAGTTAGAACAAGAAGAAGAAGAAGAGGAGGAGGAGGTTTTTTGCCTAAAAGAAGATATATGTCTTCTTTTTCTTTGATTTAGTTGTTATTTACTTTGTTTTAGTTGTTGTTTATATTTGTATGTTTTGATTTAATGGTGGATACATGTTGGCTTGTTGCGGAAGATGATGGATAGTAGTTATGGGGTTGATGAAGTAGTTAGCTATGTTTTGATGATTAGAAATGTGACTTGAAGTGTTAGAAGTTGTATTTATGTATTGTATGTTGATTGTATGATGTTGTAATGGAAGTATGATGTGTTAAAAATGGGTTAAAGATGTAAAAAAAAGAGGAAAGAATTCGTGACAGGGGTTACAGGGGCAGTACGGGCATGCACAAAGCCGTATAGAGTGTGTTAAGGACAAATTTTTGCTCATGGGCACAATTTTGGGGTCTGCACGGGTGTGTGCATGGGTGTGCAAGAGCTCGTGCTGAGTGATTTCAAGGGAAAAACTCGAATCTGGTCTTTTTTTAGGGTAAGCATGGTCTTGAGCATGGCCATGCATAATGTCGTATAGACTTTTCTCTGTTTTGCAGTCCCACCGTAATTTGATCATAATTTTTTCATACAAACTTAGATTGAGGTGATTCAAAATGCTTTGGAAATATTAAGAAAAGATCTACAACTTTCATGTTTCAAGTTTTTGTAAATTCTAAATGTACCAAGCCTTAATTTTTGATTGATTCCAATTGATACGTTCTCCAAACAAAGTTGAAAAATTGTTTTACTAGTGAGGTGTATATAGTTAAGTATAAAATGAATCTTTTTGAGCTAAATTGAAATAGATAGATGATAATTAATATGTTATATTAGTTGAAGGATATAATTGAGAATGAGTTAGGATAGCTTGTAGATTAATAATTAGTTTTAGTTCACATAGTTCCTAAGTATAAAATGAACTTAGCTAATAAACCTAAGTTCAACTTGATTAAATGGACTTGACTGAACTAAAATGAATTAGATTGATTAAGTTTAATCACCTTGGCTTAGTAATTGGATTAAATGATTAAGTTTAATCAATCTTGACTAAGTTAAGTTAAAATGGGTTAATAGTTGATAATTGGCTTAAGTTAATGAATTAGGATAAACAAAGAATTACATGGGGAATATGTTGTTTCAAATATTTGTTTGCTTAGGAAATGAATATTTTTGGTATATTAGTCCTTTGTTGATGCTTTTGTAAGAAGAGATTATAAACAAAATGAAAAGAAATACGTTGACAGATAAATGAGAACTGTTTGTATTTTGACAGGGCGATTTTCGCAGACATAGTGGGGTTCCTATTTAGTGTCTCATCAAATAGGGTTTTAATAAAAGTTTGATATAAATGCGCTTTAATAATCAGTTAGATTGAGTATAGTTTCTATGTATAAACCAAAGTTAGATAATAAATCTAAGTTTAATTAAACTAAATAGATCTTTAATTGTTTTGTAAAGGAAATTGTTGGCTCCCTCTCATAAAAAAAAAAAAAAAAGAACTAAGCTCATTTGAGCTTCTATCAAGTAATGGGCTCCATCTTTAGATTCACATGTGATACAATTAGAATGATATATAAGATACGTAGTGACTTGCATGTGATCTATTAGGATAGGCATCCTAAAATGAACTAAAAGTTAAACCAGGCTTCATAATTGATGGGTGTTGGTTGTGCATATGCCATTGAATCTAGTTCGGGGAGTAGCAACCTTGTCCGAGTGGACACAGTAGTTAGGCGCTGAGATGTTATGATGCAATGACAAATATACCACGATGTAGTGGCACGCCATGATGCAATGACTTTTTTATATGTGACTTAGCGGGTAGCTAATAGGGCAAGCAGTATCGGGGTAACATCTACTTATGCTCGAAATGAAGTGACATATTTTAATTCATATTTATGGGACCAGTTGAACTAACTGATATTATGAACTGAGATAAGTAGAATGTGTGTAACGACTGTGAACCCTAGATGAGGCTATTTTCTCTGTCTCGGTTAAATGTAGGTGATATATGTATCCAAACTACTTATATCAACCCTCTAAGTAGTTGCTGTTACTTAGGATCCTAGTTTCCCCTGGATTGTTCCGGAGTGTGAATGCTCCAGTGTTGATTTGTTACTTTAAATTAAAGAATAGTTGCATTGCATATATTTAAGCTCGTATGCCATTCGTGTGTGATTCCTTTTAAAGACCCAGATTCGCTATTAATTAAAACATGTGCAAATCCAGTTTCCAGCCATATATAACCTTCAGGATTACATGTAAGTCTGTTTTAAGAGAAAGTTTATAGAATTGCTTGCCCAAACCTATAATAAAACCATTCCAATAGCATTTCGCTAAGGAAACCATAATATGTATTACATTACAAAACCTTGTTGTCCTTTTAAACATTAGGACTGAGGGCTATAATACATATATTTACATACTTAATATTACAAGACATAGATTTGAGATCAAACCTATATCAAAATATATGTATGATTATCAAAATATCTACTGATATATTACATTGCTCCAAAACATATTCCTTCTAATCTATTACAAAATATTTTCTTATAAGCTCGGGGTTTCTAGCCATCCAAATCATCCAAAAAGTCTTTAAAATCGGTTTTATAACCCATTTGAGTATAAAACTCATCATCATCAATACCTAAAAGAGAAGATCATGAGCCAAAGGCCCAGCACATAAGTAACAAAAGCAAATATGTAGTGACAAGCATTCTTAGACTAAATGCAATGCATCAGCTATCCATTTATTGTCTATTAATTAAGTTTATAAATCAACAAAGGAGTATTCAAACTCTAGATACAAGCCACGAGATATCTAGGGGTCCTAAGTAATGACATAGTGCTCAGGAGTTGATATAGGCAGTCCGAATACCTATATCTCTTAAATGATATAATCGATAAAGAGAAAAGTAATTTCATCTAGGGTTAATAGCCTTTACCGACTTTATTAACTTAATCCATATATCACTTAGCTCAACTGGTCCCAAAACATAAACCAAATCATATTATTTCTTTTAAGAATAAGCAAATATATACCGATATTATTATCCTATCAATTACCCACGAGCCACTTATAAAAGTCATGATACCATGACAAGTGTGGCCTAAGCGCCTAAACTACCGTGTCTGCTCTAACAAGGTTGCGGCTCTCCGACCAGATTCAACGGTATAAAGCACAATCAACAACATTTATTAATCCATTTCAATTAAGATTAATTTAGATATGCCTATCCTAAGCAAATAACAACCAAGTTATGTGTACCTGAAGTATCTCTCAATGGATTAGTTGATGCACTCAACAAAGGATGTGAATCTGTTGCAAGAAATTCATTTATATCAACATCACCAATTCTCATTTGAGTATTAATAAAAAATAGTTATTAAGTACTTAACATTCACTAATTTTTAAAAAAAACTAATATAATAGCATAACTTGGCATTTATACATACAATAGGCTCATTAAGACCTTTAATTAATCACAATTATTTACTAAGTAATAACATTCATCAAATTCAAATAAAACTCATATAAAGCTTAACTTAATATTCATAAATACGATAGATTCATATAAGCTTTTTAATTAATCATAAAACTAGACAATAAATAAGGAAACAAATATAAAAAAAATTACAACAAACAAAATTAATAAAGAAAATGATTTTTAATATTTTTTTTGAAGGTAGCGGCGGTGTAAATATGGAAGGCCAGTACGTATTACCAAAGGCCAGCGATGTAGAAGTCTAAAAAAATTCACACAAAGGGTTAGAAAATGAAATATGATGTCATACATGTGTATTAGATGCTGTTTAAACTCAGAGGAAAAACACATGTAAGATCAGAAAATGAAACATGATGCCATACATGGTATATGGGATGCCGTTTCAACCCAGGGGAAAAGTGAATAAAGATCAAAAAATGAAACATGGCGTCATACATAGTGTATGGCAAGTTGTTTGGGCCCAAGAAACATGCGACATAAGGTCCTAAAAATGAAACACCTTGTCATACGTGGTGCTTTGAAAGGTATATGATGTATCAGTGGTTGAAATACCCTCCCATACAGGCTGTATCAGTACTACATGGTCCATACACCTTCCCAAAGATGGTGTTTGGATTTTTCCGAATTTCTCTTGTTTCAAACTTGATTTTTACACACTTTTCACTTCTCCAAGCATACTCTAAGCCCTATACAAACATCATACACTATACCACATGTATTTAACCACTCAAAACACACATGAACTTTACATTCCTAAATCAACTTACTCTCAACATCATTTAACACCAATCAACTCCTTCATCACCAACTTTCACCAACTCAATATACACACATATATCATATAATACACTACCAACACACAAATCATAGAATTCACTACTAATATTAAATCACACTAACTCATTAAATTCTATTCAAACTAAACACTTAACAAAATTCATAATTTGATTAAATCAACTATATATATATATATATATATTAAATTTAATTATGCATGTGAGTTAAGCTATTTTAGTATTGAGCTTTAGCTCACTAGTGTGTTGTTGTTATTTTTTCTAGGTATTTGGTGATGTTGATGATGATGAAGTTATTGTTGTTGATGGATGGTGATGCTTGGCTCAAGTTTGGGCA